>JAJHPC010000017.1:3634151-3846651 GCA_024447665.1 Juncus inflexus
TTATTATTTTGTTAGCATTTCTTCAAATTTTCCTTAGAACTTGTTATATTTTATTAGATTTATCGTTATAAATAGTTAAATATTTAGAAGAATATGATCCATTAGTATATTAATATATCCGTTTAAATATCTAAAATGAATCCGTATTCATATTCGCATATGATAATATCCGGACCGTATTCGTATCCGTACATATATCCGAACTGAATCCGCATCCGGACTATCCGTATTCGTATTTGGATCCGAAAAAATAATATGAATACAGATATAGTATAACCCCGATCCGAACCATTTTCACCCATATATCTGCCATGGCGTCATTGAATAGGCGGTTGCATCTTTCCTTCCAAATTTCAAAAAGTAAAAAATCAATTTGACTAAGGATTACATTATTTTGAATCCAAGCCCCAGTAAATAACCAAAATACGAAACTAAATAAAATTAAATTAGAATTTAACATACAAAAATTAATTTGAACAAAGACAACCCACAGCAATCTTGAATTAAATTTTGAACAAGAAAGAACTAAACAATATCATTTTGCTTCAAATAAAAGTACAAAAAAGGTTTTTACAGAGAAATACATAATGAAAATAGGCTAGCCTATGGTTAATTGGATTGGATTAGATATCTGGTTGAACTTTTTTTGAATTTGAACTTCGAATTTTGTTGAAACAAATGAAATTGCTAGGGCGAAACTGAAGAAAAAGAGAGATTAATGAAAATCTCTATTATTGTTGTTACAGCGAATAATAACATAGACAAAAAGACACATTTTTTTAAACAATAGTAAAAATTTAAAATAAAGCATTTTTAATTAAATAATTAAGCCTTTCCATTGGGTAGCAAGAGAGAAGAGGTTGGCCATTTTAAATTGGGGACCATATACATGGCCCGAAGAGAAAATAGTACCACCATCGGTCCAATAATATCACGAAATTTGGCAGTCATATTTTACTTTTTTTTTTTAAGTAGCAATCATGTTTTACTTTTCGAATGTTGCATTTTTGTACTTGTCCGTTGCTTGAAGTGAGCTTATCTAGTAAATTTGGTTTGGCCATATTATATGTTTAGTTGTTTATATATGCTAATGTTTGTCTTACAAAACCTCAATGTTTAAACTAATCATGCATACACACCTTTCACTTTCTCATATACTCTTTTGTGTTTATACATAGCATTGAAAAAATAATGCATGAGATTTCTTTTTACTTTGTCATGTTCTCTACTCTTTTCAACTTATACGTAGCATTTAAAAAACAATGCATGAGATGTGAAATTCAAGATTAAATAGAAGGTGAAAGGTATAAAAAAATGTACCAATAATATAACAAGGAAAGTAATGTTTATGAAAAGTCCAACATGTAAAATACAAATTACACTAATAAATTTCATATTATTTATTAATATCTCCTATGAAGACCAAGCATTCCTTTCATATATTGACCTCTAACTTTCCTATACTTCTCCAAAAGGTTCCCAAAACCGACACATACATCTTCATAAACAACATATTTACAAAAACAACCCTTAAAATTATCAAATTCTTCCTTTGCTTCATCCATATTTCCACCGCATGGAACAACATATTTTTCTAGGTTTTCCAACAAATTACAAATAATAATTTCATTTTGATCCAAATGTCTTAACCACCTTAGACATTGCAGTGGATCCTCATCTCTTTTTTCGCAAACTAATTTTATCCAATTAAAAGCTTCTAAGAAATTGGACTTTTCATCAATTTTTGAAAATATTTGGTCAAAAATAGATTTTTTGCTTGGAATTTGATAATTTGAAGCGACCAAACAAGCCTTCCGGAAGGTTGAATCGTGATCTCCAATTAATTTAATTGAAATATGTGAAAGGAGTGTTAATGTGAGGTTAGGGTTTTCAAATTTTGAGTTTAGAAAGAAATTATCCGAATTTTGTTTTAGCTTCTTGTACCAGCAATGAAGTGCCACATGTGCAAATCCTTCCCATCTGAAATAGAAAAAAATAGAAAAAATTAAAAAAGAAGTTTAAAAAAATTGAGATCATATAAAGAATAAATCTGATTTTAAGATCAGTTTTCCTTAATTTATATGGTCTCAATTGAATCACAAATCTTAACTTTTTGTTTTCAATGCAAAACTAAATAAAGGAAATTTGCAAAAAAAAACCGCTTGCATGATGTCTAAATCACAAAATACCCCTCATTTATTGGAAATTGGAAAAAAAAAACAATATTCTTTGAGAAAATAAAAATATTACAGCAGCCCCTCCATCAGTTCAATCCTAACATAGTTAAATTACGCATTTCACCCCCTAGTTATTATATTTTCGTTCTCACTATACCATCTCACCTTTTCTTTGTCACTATATACTATTATTATAATTTTGTATTATTAATTATATATTCAAAAATGTAAAAAATATCAAAATAACTATGGTTCCTCAACCTATTCTTAATTTAGTTCTGTTAGAGATCAACTTACCAGAGGGGCTATTTTTTACTTTTTGAAGAATACAGGTACTTATCTGCATTTTTCATTAAGAGACTTTTTGCAATTTAGGCATGACGCAGGTTTTCTTTTCTCTTAAACAAATTCAAACAAACTCACTCGAAAGGCCGCTCAACCTCAACCGCGAAAGTCAAATGTAACGAACACCTCGCATCGATATCCGTGCGAGCTTCATGAAAACACCCTCTCGGCACATACAACACGTCCCCTTCTTCCACCAAAACCCCCATTATATTTTCATTATTATTGTTATAATCATTCAAGGCTTTATCTTTATCGTACAGTCTAGGCAAAACCTGCAACGGACTCTCAACAACAGTCCAAAATTTAGATCCAATGAGCTGCCAGACGAGCACACAGTGGTCGTCACAGTGCGCGGCCAATCCCTGCGCGCCACGTGGCGAGAGGTAGAGATTTACGCCGATAGAAGGTAAACCGAGCATTTGTGAGAGGGCGAGACTCGCGAGGGCGATTTCGTCATTTCGTACTTGGAGTGCTTTGAGGGCGAGCGAGTAGCCCTCATCATTGAATGCTTGTTTGGAGGCTTGGGTTGAATAGTCTTGAATTATTGGATAATGGATTTCGGTTTTGCGATTTGGTCCCTCAGTTTTTAGGATTTTGATGTTTGTTAGTCGAGGGGTTGAAGAATGGGTTTTGGTTTTGCAATTTGGTCCCTCGTTTTTTATGATTTTGCGATTTGGTCCTTCAGTTTTTACGATTTTGATGTCTTGGTTGGTTATTAATTGAGGGGTTGAAGAGTGCAGTATTTCGGTTTTGCGATTTGGTCCCTCGGTTTTTACGATTTTGATGTCTTGGTTGGTTATTAATTGAGGGGTAAAAGAATGGGGTGTTAATTCGGTTAGGAAATTGTTTATGTTTAATTCGTCTGAGGAAATTGGAGGGCAAGATATTAGATCTTGTAAAATTTCATCGGTTATTGAATCAGAGTTTCTCCATTTGTTTGATAGTGAAGTGAAAATGGGATTGCTTTCTTCTGAGTTTTTAGATCCCTTTTTTAGTAAAATAGGGGATTTTTCCCAATAATTCGAGAAAAAATCGTCGAATTTTGAGTTTTGTATACCAAAAATGGTAGATTTTACCTCGTTTGAATCCAGATTTATTGGAATTGGGGTATTGATTGAAAGTCTGAAAATTGTTTCTGCCAATTTATGGTTTGGATTTGTTTTTAGGATTTTTGAAAATAGAGGGAGAATTTTTTGTATTAATTCGGATGGAATTTGGTCTATGAAATCTGTTTTGGAAGAATTGATGAGAGTAGTTGCTGTTTTAAGAAATAAATTTAATAATTTATTTCTTCCGAAAATACCACTAGCTGAGTATTGTGAAGAGTCCATATTTTCCTGACAAAGAATATATCTAACAAAAAATTAAGATGTATAAAAAATGAACTTAATGCAAGAATTGCTATGTAAAATTATTAGTTGCACAATTGTACTTTGAGGATAATAATTGAAGCATAATTGGATAACTGAGGGTGAATTATTTAAAATTTGGATTAATTCAGTGATTAACTAAGGGCTAAATTGAATAACTGCCTTAATTAGGGGCAATTTGGACAAATGGTACACAATTAACGGCAATTTGAGTCTTAAAAATACATGCTCAATTCAGGCATAATTAGACAAATTGAGAGATAATTTCTTCAAAATCACAATACCTCTGACATTCAAAACCTTAATTGGGTCTAATTTGGGGCAAAAATAACCCAATTACTCAATCAAAACAATTTCTGTCCTTACTTACAAAATCTGATTCACAATTCCAGCCGCTCTGAGTCTCTCTCTCGCAAAGGAAGAAACACACAGATCCATCACTGCATTTAATGCCGCTTCGACTGATTTGCGGGACCCACTCGTCAGCGACCGAATTAAACCTTTGAGAATACCATTATCTGATGCTATTCTTTCGTTTTGTTCTATTGATTTGAGAGAGGCCAGACCTGCCATCTCAGCACTGAATGCGATTACAGAAGAAGAACTGAAAATGATAAAATGTTAACACTAAACTTCATTACTTAGTAATAATAGTATGAAAAGGTGAGTTTGATTTACTTTGAGGAGAGAAGGAGAGGGAGAAGCGAAAGAAGAGACGGAGGAACAGAATGAGAAGGAGAAGTGAGCGTGATTTGGCGGCGGAGACGGCGGAGGAGGAGGCGGAGAAGCGCCGGAGGAGGAGTCCGGCCATGGCTGACGGCGGCGGCGAGTAGTAACGGGAAGTACGTGGTGTCGAATGAGGCGATTGTGGGCGAGTTGGAGATGGTTAGCGGAGGTGGGATTTTCGTTCTTATTCGTTTTTGGTTCATCTTTTTCATGGTGGCCTTTTTCCTTCTGATTCTTCCTTCTGATATTTCATAAATAATGACATTGTATATTTCTAAGTTTTGATAAAAGAAAATTAGATATCAGATATGTGGTAAATAAGAATTCTCACTCCTTTATTTTTCAAAGTATTTTAAGAACTCTAATAAGATAACACCATTTCAATTATTTCAACATTTAGATTAAATAGTATGATTATTTTAGACTATTCAATTTTTCACTTATTCAAATTTTTTTATGATTTTCTCCCGTATTGTACTAATATTTATAACATTGATTGATATTTTTAATATTTCATATTCTATATCCCGATTAGTTGAGAACGGTTAAAGTTATTTTTTTATCGTTAGATTTGAATCAAATTATTCCAACAAATCATGATACATAACTAGGATAATGCTCGCGATTCGCGGCGAGTGTTTCAATTTTAATAGTTATTTCAATCTAATAATGTATAACTTACAATTATGAAAATTCAAAATTAAAGTTTGTGAAATCATAGTACATAATAATATATGAGAATTCAAAATTATTATTTTTTTATTTTCTTAAGTCATTCTGTCGTGACATATTATATTAGAAAAATAAATTAAGTATTAATCGAGCTTAGTTGAATGAGATAAAAAAAATACAAAATTATTTATTTTCGAAGATTTTTATTGAAAGTGTATAAGATTAAATTATAGATTATTAACTTCAAAAAAAATAAAAAATAATAATTATATTTAATATTATATATAAGAGAAAAATATGTATACTACATAGGAAAATGTAGTATTACTCATTTTCTTCAAAAACATTTATCACAACTATTTTTCTTATTTTTTTAGATGTTAAAATTGTATGGATTACACATATGTTATTATGAAATACTTAATCATTAAGTAATATAATATAATTTTTAATATTCCAAATTTTGTTTGAGATGATAGTTCTCACATAACGGAGATATAACAATGAACATTAATCTAACTAATTATGTAATATTATGATAATAATTTAAATTAAAACCTAATATTTGATCAATTTTTTGTTTCGACGGCGAGAGAGAAAATTGATAATAGTTCTCTTGAGAATTTTCACGAGAGGGTTAAAAGAATATAATAAGAGTAAATGAGCTTATCATTTTATTACATGTTCTTTTAGATAATCTATATTTACATATTTTATCAAGAAAAAATGAAATTGGAATCATAATAATATGTCATTATGTGATATTGTGATAATAATTTAAATGAAAAGCTAAAATTTCAAATAGGTCTCTTGAGAATGCTCAAAGAGAGATGAAAAATAGGATATAAGGTATAAGTTAATGAGCATATCATTTTTGTACATCTTTATTTATTTAGTCTATATTCATATATTTTAGCGAAAAAAATTTTGGAACCATAACAATATGGAACTCAAAATAAAAATAAAATTCCAACAAATTTATATTCCGATGATTTTAACATGAGAAATAAAATATTTCATTAAGAATTATAATTTTTTAAAGAAGAAAAGAAAAATTATTTATATTTTAATGAGTGAACTCTTCATTAACTATTGATATTAATAATTGAACATAACATTGAACTATGATTCATTGAAGCCATCTGATTAAGATTTGATGGTCAGAAATAAATTTACAACGGCTCTCACTAAATCGGGGATGAAACACAAAATACCAATTCAACCAATCATATGATTATGTTTTAATAACCGTAAACATGTTGCCATAAAATATCAATAAATTTGAGAAAATGAATGACTGAGATTTGACAAAAAAATTGATCGAACGGTAGAGATAAAAGTGATGATGTGGCCTCTTGAGGAGGCTCAAAAGTAGATGAAAAATAAGGGGTTGGGGTTAATTATATAAAATATAACTTATTGATCATATTATTTTTTTACATGTTTTTTATAAAGTCTTTATTCACATATTTTAGCAAGAAAAATAAATAAATTAGAATCATAATAATATGGAGCTCAAAATAAAAAGAAAATTCTAATAAATTTATATTTAATAATTTTAGCATGAGAAATAAAATATTTCATTAAGAATTATAACTTTTAAAGAAGAAAAGAAAAATTATTTATATTTTAATGAGTGAACTCTTCATTAACTATTGGCAATAATAATTGAACATCACTTTGAACTATAATTCATTAAAGTCATCTGATTAATATCTGATGGTCAGAGACAAATTTACAACGGTTCTCACTAAATCGGGGATAGAATACAAAAACACCAATTCAACCAATCATATGATTATATTTTAATAACCACACACATGTTGCCATAAAATATCAATAAATTTGAGAAACTGAATGGTTAAGATTCGACAAAAAAATTAATCGAACGGTGGAGATAAAAGTGATGATATGCCCTCCTGAGAAGGCTCAAAAGTAGGTGAAAAATAAGGGGTTCGGGTTAATTATATTCAAACATTAATCAAAGTGAATATGAAGATATTTCTTTTTCTTTAAAACATAATAATTTATAATAAAATATTGTATTTTCTCATGTTAAAATATTTAAATATTTTTTTTAGTTTCTCTTTATTTTGAATTTCATATTGTTCTGGTTCTAATTTAAATTCCTTTTAAACCCTTATATAATAAGATATGAACAAATCTTAGTCCCCGATTAACCATTGATTTTATGTAATTGTTATTTATTTGTAAACTTTGAGTTTCAAAAATTGTTAATCATTGGTTTCCTGGTATAACCCACTAGAAAGTGATTAAAAGGATATTTAAATATCTTAAAGGCACCAAAAGTTACAAGCTTTGCTATCAGGCAGATTCGCTTGAATTAATAGGTTATTCTGATGCTCACCTCGGAGGGGACATAGATGACCGCAAGTCAACCTCTGGACATGTGTTTGTGTTTGGAGGTGGTGCAGTTTCTTGCTCAAGCAAAAAACAGGGGTGTGTAGCACGGTACACACAGGAGGCAGAGTATATTGCATGTAGCTACTCATGTTGTTTGGATAAAAAGATTTCTATCTGAATTTGACCTCGATATTATTAGTGGACCAGTTGATATATACTATAATAATCAACAAGCCATTTCTTTGATTAACAGTGGGTTCAATAGTTCTAAAGTCAAATATTGATATCAAGTATCACTATATTAAGAATATGGAGGAAAGAGATGAGATTAAGGTAACTTATATTCCAACTTATGATATGGTTGTTGAACCTTTAACGAAAGGAATCAAGTTCGATGATTTCATAAAGCATGTTAACTTGATGGGACTCAGAAATGTATGAGTTGTTTTGTAACTAGGTCTATCCAATGTTTGGAGTGATGGTGTTATGCCCTAGGCCAAAGTGTTTGTGACCTAGATGATGGATTGTAATAACAAACATAATATTTATTCTAAGATATTTCATATAATATGTGCGTATAGGTTATTTTAATATAATTAAAATAGACCATGAATATGCAATTCAGCTTTATGTCATCAAAGTGCGTGACTTTGATAATAAAACTATAAAGTGTTATGAATGCTATTCTAAATCGTCCCTGGTCATTTATAGGATATTTGTGGAGACAAATATACTTGCGGATACATATAAATATATATTTATATACAAGCTATAAATGTACGACAATATGTTAGTTGACTGATGATCATGTTTTACTGATCATGGATAAAGAGTTATCAAGTCATTAACATAGGTGTATGTTAGAGACCATATACTGGAGTGACCCGTCATAAGAACGCTACATGTTTTACGTCATTAGCGATTCTTGTAACATAAAGTATTTATAGTCCTTTGACCTGAGATTGTCTCGGTTCCCAACATGACTAATTTTATACTTTAACATAATCTAACACTGTCTTTAACCGGATAGTCATAATGGTTATGATTACATATTTAATGAATCATGTAGAGGGATGAGTGCAATCAAGACGGGATTTGTTCCTCTCATAAATGAGAGAGATATCTTTAGGCCTCTTGATGAATTGAACTGAAGAAATGTATGGCCAAACTCAAATGAATTAATAAGAGTTATTAATGTCATTTGTTCTTGTTCAGTTTAATTTGGGATCCAGAAATATTAATCGATTTATATAAGGATGGCATATTACATACCTTATGATCGATATAGATATCGTGTGACAAAGGGACTAAATACGTGATTGTTGATTAGGTAAAATCGGATCACCGATATTCACTTAAATTGGGTAGTCATGATGGCTTGCTAGAGTCCGCTCATGATTTATAGACTGTCAAGTCTATTGCCAACATTAAGTGAACCTACAGGGTCACACACAAAGAACAAACTGAAACGGGCGCAGAAAATCCTAGCGACTTATATGATGAGTTGTATAAGAATGTCACAAAATATATTGTCATCTTATGTGATAAGATGTGATACATATGTATATAAAGACTATGAGCAAAAAAAGATAATGTAATCTAGAAGAGTCTAGATTATGGCATATGGATAATGATGAGTGATGTCATACACATCTTTTAGTGTGAAAAAACATGACTCTTCACCTCTATATAAGGACATAGAGGGCTCCAAATTCACAACACAACACATCATTCTCTCTCTCATTATTTCTCATTCTTTTTTGTGAGACAAAAGAGAGAAAATATACTTTCTAATTTGTATGACAAAATTATGAAAGGGTGCTTTCTTTTTGTATGACAAAAATGAAAGAGTGTGATTATATGAGAGAAATTATATACATCTTTTGTGAGATAAAATAAGAAGAGTTTTCTTATGCAAGAGGAGAACAAGCTACTAGCATATATATTGTTCTTCTTCCCGTTTTAAGAAGTTTGTTCGTGTGGACACCGGTAGAGGCGTTCGTACTTTCGGCGCTTGTGATCTATTCGGCCTAAGAAGATGAGAACGGTTTGTTGAGAGTTTTGGTGGAGACCGATTGTGCGTGCAGTAGATGACTTCCGCACGATCCGACCTAGATAGCCTAGACGAACGTAAAATCGGTTAGAACGGTAACCGGTTTAGAGACGCATGGACAACACGCATGGTTTGAGTGTCACGGATTAAGCGTAATCCGAAAGGTATCTTTAAGATTTATTTCTTTGATTTAACCGATACGCACGGATCCTCAGATTGGTTTTGGACAAAATTTTTATTTTTCTCTGCGTTATGCACATCTGAAACCCAACATGGAGTAACCTAGTAGCACGAATGTGGACATTGATTAAGAATAGTGGAAGCTTATGCATATGGTCTATCTAGTAACCGGTTGGCATAAGTTTCATGTTCAGTAAATGCACAAGTGGGAGATGTTGGATCCATTATTATATGTGCATTTGTTTCACAAAGAAACTATCAATCATGAACAATATTCATGATAAGGGGATCAAATCAGATATTGGACGCAACTGGAGGATATTGTATGGAAAGAGATCTCGTGTATTCACATCCTAGGCTAGGGTTTCACAACCCTATAAAAGGAGGGTACCTACCTGTGGAATAGACAAACTAAAATATATCCAATACACAGAAATCTCCGCCTCCAACAACCAAGTCCAAAATTCCAAAACCCTAATTTGTTTCCTACAACGGTAGAGGCGTACTATCAAAAGGAATCAGAGCTTGAAAAATAAATTATAAAATATCAACAATTAGATCGTTTCTTGTTGGATCAGTACAATACCGTTTTTTGGCCATTCATCTATTTCCTTTGTTTCCACCGTGAACAATTTCCCGAAATCGCCTGAAATTGAATTTTTTAGTTCAAACCCTAAATCGTGTGTTGAAGATGTTGACCTAGAGAGCCCCAAATTAAGTGAAATGTGTGACAAAAACATCCCCAAATTAATGGAAAGAAAGCTCCAAATTGAATGAAATGTGTGAGAAAAACCTTCCAAAATTGAACGAAACAGAGCAGGAAAAGATTAATGGAGATTTTTTCGATCGATTAGTTGATTTTGAAAAGAGAATGTCTTGTTCACATGAGTTTGTAGAGGCTAACAAGAGATATGTGGATGAATTGTGAGGGGTTATGAAGAGAAAAACAGGGCGATTAAGAAATTTAAAGAGCAGACTAGTTATAACCCTCTCTTCGCTTTGGATTATATATAATTTTATTTTATAAAGTATTTTAAAAATTCTTTCACTCATACAAATTGAAACATAATTAAAAGGTATTTATAGGTACTTCTTGGAGATCTTTAACAAATCATTGACTTTATGGAGTTCTTGGGGATCTTTAACAAAATCATCAAACTTGTCATGTGTCGAGCAATGAGGCTGCCACGTGTCAAAAGGAGAGAGAAATGTAATAACTTTAAAGAGAAATATAATAACCTTCCAACACCCGATCCTTTCAATCAGGTGTTTAAATCAATTAGAGAAGGTGGAGAATTGCCATCTATTAGACAGATTTCCTTGTACTTTCTTTTAGTGTTTGGAGGGAGCGATGCAGGAGGATTTTTATAGAGGAGAGAAGAGAATGTTGTGATCTCATAATAGAGATTAGAGGAGAGATTGAGCTGTATCGATCAGTAGAGAGAAAGAGGAAGGAAAGCAAGGTTCGCTAATCGCATCGTCCTCAAGCAAGACTTCACAAAGACAAGGAGAGAGAAAGAGAAAATGAGAGAGGTTGAAAATCTTGTGTCTGAAGATAACCTAATGAAGATATTTCCAAGCAATAAGGAATTCATTTCTCAACTTTTATAATTAGGAATTGAACTACCAGATTTAAAAGTCTGATTTGTAATTTCTTATTTCTTAGATTTGGGCTAAGCCGGTAGTCTCTTTAGAATAGCCCAAGGGTTTCTTTTTATCTCTTTTTTCTTTTTATTTGCAAATGTATAAGAAAAAAGAAAACTTGTAATTTTTTCAGATTATATATATAATATTTGGAAGGGGGATATTAAGCCCGCTCCAAATTTTCTCTAAAAAAAGAGAAGAAAGAATTGTAGTAGCAACGAAAGAGATTGAATCGTTGTTTGAGAATTTGTTGTTGTTGAGTGAGAAAAGGAGGTTGAAATTTTGTTCAGCTTCTTATGGCAAAATTCTGAGAAAGATTAGTTTTAGAAGGATGAAAGAAAAAAAGGTTGAAACTTTGTTCAGTTTCTTATGGTAGAATTCCGAGAAAGATTAGTGTTAAAAGCAAGAAAGGTGTAGTTAAGAGAAAGATTAGTATTATAGAGAAAATTATTGTTAGATTAGAGGTTTAAGTTCACAATTTAGATTTTTTATAACCAATTTTTTTTAATTGCATTCGGGTGTTAATTTAGACATGTAATTAAAGTATTCGGTAATTGATTTTTCTTTAATTTGCATTGGAGTGTTAATTTGGATATGTATTTAAAGTAATTGATAATTGATTTTCTTCTGGTTTTTTTTTTTTTTTTTTTTTTTGTTGTTTTTTAATATGAGTTTAGCACCTTGGATATATTGATTTTAAATTTTGATTCTTTTTTGTTATTACTAGCAATTAAAACTACTTGAAATATTTATTTGTATGAACATAAAAAGAAAAATATAAGTTTCTGAGAATAAATTTTAATTTGAAATTTCAGAAACATAAATTTGAGCTTAGAAAAAAGTTGCAGGAACATAAAAGTTGTGTATCACCATAAATTTCAGGAATATAAACTACGTTCAACTCCTTTGATATTCTGCATTATTAAAATTACCCTTATGAATAATATAACATAATCTGAAAAATTTCTCAATAATTCAGAATAAAAAAAAATTGATTGAACTAAATTTAGAGCTTCAAACATTTGTATCACAACAAATTTCGGAACATAAACTCTCTTGTTTTATGTTGTGCAGGGTCAAAATTACCAAAAAGAATAATATTTCATAATCTAAAATATCTAACATTATCTTACTTAACAACAGTATTAAATTGGAATGAAATGAATGGTTAAATTAAGAATAAAATTTTGATATTGAAGTGGTAGGGGTGCGCCAGGCCCATGCAGCAGTGCAACGAAAGGGCGACGCATGAGAATCCCAGTAGCAAGCTACTGTGATGGACTCTCCCCCAAGAAAAATAAATTTAATATCGTTGTGAACACATGGTCCACGTATCAGATATTAAACTGATAAGAACAGATACTACACTTGATCTTAGCCAAAAGGCCGAGAAAGGTATGAGTTGTGAACTGTATCTTGCTTCTCTTTTATAGTTGCTCCTCTTACGCGTTGGAGATACTTCAAGCGTGGTGGGACTAAAAAGATGCTCGTAATTTCCGATTCTATTGTTGTGCCTTGTGAGTTGAGACTGGGAGGAATTGAAGCCCTTTATTAATTTTAATGGGCTTCGGTCCAGTGAGCTTGTCTGGGCTGAAGAAAAGTATCACATGAATATATTTCAATATTTTAGTTATTTTTATTCTGAGTTGAGCCCTTTTTCCAAAAATTTAGTACTAAGCTGCTGTAGTAATTAGTATATGAAAATAGACTACAATATTGCGAGATAAGCATATTATTTTGTTACCAACATTACAGAAAGCGCTAGAAAGTTATATCAATAGGAATTAATCAGGGATTAATGAGCGGAAAGTAAGCTGATTTTTATTTTTTTAATAAATTTCATATAATTTATTTTAATTTATCTACTTTATAGTTTTTATATATACCACAATTTTTTGTATAAAATAATGGCAGAGTGACATAAAAACTAACATTAACATATTCAAATATATATATGCATAAAGTAAGTGATATTCAAGCAATACAACAAAACAAAACAAAACAACCTAGAAAGAAAGCAAAGCCTGGATGAATGTTTTGAAAAACGAATGATTTTCCAAATTCAATCTCTATTTGATCCAATATGTATATTTTTTTCGGTCAATAGACTCGATTCTTTTTGTAAGTTAAATTATGGGAGATATCTGCATCTATTTTGAGTAAAAACTTGAGTCCTTTATTATTTTATTTTGTCCTTCCCCTTAACCTCTTCAACATGTACCACTTGAACCTCTTCTTTGAGCGCTTACACCACAATCCTTAGAACCTCGACCACTTGAACCTCTTCTTTGAGCGCTTACACCACAATCCTTAGAACCTCGACACTCATGTTGAGAGTGATAAGTATATTTATCACATGTATCTATTGTTCATATTGATTAAACACTATGATATATTCAAGTATGCTAAGGGCATAACTTCTAATTCAAATTAGATAAAATTTTGCTCGTATTGTATGAATTGATTGACATAAGACAAGACCGCAAACTTGCAACAAAATGTTGTTGACATAAGGGCTAGCGCGAAGGCGTAAGTTGTGTCCATGTTAGTTTTGGATTTATTCCAATATCTTATCTCGTATATCACATGAGGAGTCTTTGATCAGTAAATTTATAATATATTTATTGTTGTAGAAATTATGTATTTGTTAAACATATATATAGCACATTAAATCTAGCATGTATTTTCTATGACCATGAAATTTATAATGAATGATTCAACAAACAAAGAAAACACATAGTGCCTTCTCTCAAATGACTTATTAAATAAAATTGTTTCTTTTATTTGACAAAAAATTAAGTTCAGTCTCTTTATTAATGTGTTAATATAATACAAAACAACATACAACAGTTTCAAAAGGATTAAATATGAGATTAGAATTTGAAAAAATGAGATTAATTAAAATAGGGAAGTGGAAAATTAAAAACTGATTAGAAATGGGAAATGTTGATTTAGATTATGATATGAAGTCTAACGGTGTTAGTCTTAAACTAACATGGCTTTTTTTTGCACTTTCTGAAAAATGTCGGGCCATTTTTGCAATTTGGACAGATTGCAGGGTCATATTACAAATTTTCAAAATTACTATTATTACCTACTTGTATAATTTTGAGATTTTGGATGCTGGTGATTAAGGAGGGCATTTTGTGGTGTGGTGAATGTCGACAGGATTAAGTGGGGAAATGAGCATTCTAAAAAGAGGATGAAGAAGAATTAGATATAATATATTATTATTAATAATAATAATAATAATAATAATAATAATAGTGCTATAGATGTAAAATAGCTTTATATGACAGTTAGCTCTAGTAATATTTCCTGCAATTGTTGACGTGGATTTGAAATTAAAATACCTGAGTTTCACTCTCACATAAGTTTTTTAGAGCTGGTTCTAGAGTTACAGTTTATGTATTTAGTATTAGTGTATATAAAGTAAAGAAAATTTAGAAGAAAACGCTGCATTATATGTAAATTGCAAAAAAAAACCTCTTTTCTTTTCAAAAAATTGGATAAGCATGCAATTATTATCTCCCTTAAACAATCACCGTTATACTTAATTAACAGGAGAAACTGTTTTAGGAACAATTGAAGAGAGATGTTTGCAGTTTTGTAATTTAGACTTAATGCAAGTTTTTTTTTTGCATTTTTCATGATTAATTTTAAATAAATCAAATTTTGTTTTTTTAGGGATAGGAGGATGACAAAAATGTCAGAAAAATTCATGACAGGTCTATTATCAGACATAATTAAAGTGTCAGGATTGGTTAAGAGGATGACAAAGATGGATTCGGTTCCTAAATTAATCCACAAATTATGTATTTAACATTACCCATTAATTTTGGAATAATAATTAATTAACTTTTTTTTTTTAATAGGGAAGATATGTGATGCGGTTGAAGTGGCTGGAAAGAACTTTCTACTTCATCTACTGTCAAAAGTAAGTTATTTTAATTTTGCATATTTTTTGAATGATGAAATAATTATGGCGAATTTTGTAAAAAGCCCTTGCATTGTGCCAAAATTGCACAAAAGCTCCTACATGATTGCTAAAATGCTAATGCAACTACATACTTGAGATAATACTACATAATGTAGGGCCTTTTTGCAATTTAATTTTGCATTTTTTATTAAAGAGAAAATAATTATAGGAAAACTCGCCAAAAAGCCCGATTGAAAATTTTAAAAGAACCTTTACATTATTGGAAGCCACAAAAAGAGCCCCTACATTATTGTTGAAATTGCAAAAAAAACATGTCGTTGGTTACATACCAAAAACGTTAGTTTCCGAACCTAATTATTTGAAAAAGTATTTCAGCACTAACTATAGGGAATGTTTTACAATTTCACCAATAATGCAGGGTTTTTTTTTTTTTTTGCACTTTCCAACAATGCAAGAGCTTTTTTACAAATTTTGTAATTAAATTGGTGAATAATTGATCTACATATGGTGAGTTAATAATTTAATTTTGCATACTTTATGAATAGCAAAATAATTATAGGGAAATTTGCAAAAAAAAAATCACATTATTCCATAATTTCGTAGGGGACATCGTTTCAATTTCCAACAATTAATGTAGGGGCTTTTCTATAAACTTTCCATAATTAAATATATTTATAAATTATAATTAGTCTAGATACGGTGAGAAAGCAGCGAAGCGATTAAACCTGACAAAGTTACCAAATTGGCTGTCAAAGCTGTTGCTTCTGAATTGAAGTCGAGTAAAAAGGGGAGTAAATGATATATTGGTAGGATGTGTTCAGTGATTAACTACTCAGTTAATGTTCTTTTATTTTCTTTTCTGATAGATTTTCCTATGGAGAATTGATTTTTCGTTTGGTGGTTTTGTTAGGAAACTGTCAGTTCTGTGTTATTTTTCATGTAATTAATGCTGCGAAAGAGTGATTTATTATGTAATGATATATATTATTTATATAGTTTTGTATTAGAATAAATCATGAAAAGATTAATGATCTCCTTTTTGGGCCTGTCATCCAAAGTGGTGTTTACTAAAAGACAAGCATAACATTCACACAGTATGACTATCATACCTTTGACATTTCTATAGTCTATATATATAAAAGATTGTTTGGCTCAAATTAATGATATGAAAATGTATTCTTTCTCTATTTTTTTCCTATAGGAATAATTTCATATATGCCATTACAAAAATTCAAAATATCATATTTGCCATTATAAAATCTAAATATCACATTTGCCATTGTAAAAACTTAAAAATATCATATATGCCATTACAAAATCTTAAATTTCATATTTTACCATTACAAAAACTTAATATATCATATTTGTCATCAAATTTACTCAAAACTTAAAATCATCCATTTTTTCAGTTAAAATTAACGGTCCAATCTTATAATTACCATTATACTCCTAAATTTAGTTAATAAATTAGATTTCAAATTAAAAATTCATTTGATGATCTCTCTCTCTCTCTCTCTCTCTCTCTCTCTCTTTATGATTGAAATTCATATATAAACAAAAATAATCTTCATTTCAATTTGTTAGTCAAAATAATTTGACACGAGAGAAAAAATTATTCTAAAAAAGAATCAATTCATTTCTCTCATATCAAATTCTTTTGACTTTAAATTAAAAGAAATAATATTTTTTGCTTATATATGAATTTAAATCTTGAAGAAAGAGAGAGATGTTTAATATAAATCTAATTCATGAAATAAATTTAGGAATATATTGGTAATTATAAGATTGGATCGTTAGTTTTAACGGAAAAAATAGATGGTGTTAAGTTTTGAGTAAATTTAATGGTAATTTTGATATATTAAGGTTTGGTAATGGCAAATAAGATATTTTAGATTTTGTAATGACATATATGATATTTTTAAGTTTTTATAATGGCAAATATGATATTTAAGCAGATATATTTACTTTCATTTGCTACTGTCCGTAAAAATAATTTATCCGATATTTGCCTCAATCAACGCTAGAGAATGAGAAAAAGTTTTATTTGAGAATGAATTGACATTTTCCTTACAAAATAGTTAGAAAATGTGTTTGAAACCTTGGTGAGGTTTGTATATATATATTTTTTCGGAACCATAATGGACTGTATGTTGCTTACTTCTATGATTTTTGTTGTTTTTTACATATGATAATAATTGTAATATTAGTTCATTCTATTAAAATGAGCTTAATTTTTCCAGTGAATAAAAAATTGAAAAGTCTGCCCCACAAGTTCTTGCAACATAATTCACACCATGATAAATATAAGAAAATTGAATGTATGAATGCTTGTATAGTTATTTTTTTACATCTATTTATCGTATTATGAGAGCGCATTGTTTAAATTATTTCATAAAAATCTAGGCACAGAGGGTATAACATAAAAAAGTAGGTTTTTACCTGGTCACATGTAACTTGTACGATATACCTCAAACAAGAAAATCAATCATTTTCAGTAAGAAATCGCATAGGCTGGACAAAATAACACTACCCCCTCTGTGCCCACTATTCTGTACAACCTGTGCCTCAACTTAACGGGTCAATTTGAAGGGAAGGAAAAATGAAATTTAATGTGGTCACTTGTAAGTTGTCAGTGTTTGATTATAATGATAACAGAGTTTGTAATGACGCAGAGAATTTGGAATGGGAGAAAAATGCCGAAATTGTGAGCTGTCGTTTTAAGTGAGCTGATTGGGATGAACGGCTTATTCTTTTGGTAAATACTTTCCACCCACTTGTTCCTTACACCCATTCACCATATTCTGACATGGCAGCTCCTGGTTGTCTCTGTAATTCTAAAGCCGAGCTCTCTTGAAATGATTAAATTGTGAATGATTAAATAAACATAGTTTCACGTCTACCCCTACATAATTCAAAATAGCATATTATGTACTATTAAAGCGGCAGCGATTTATTTCTAGGTTGATCATTATATACTAGCTATATCGTATATGTACGGATACAGATATCATATTTAATATGAATATAGAAAAATATAGGATACAATATGTCTATAATATATTTAATTATATTAATTATATTTTATATTTTTTAACTAAAATAGAATTATTTAGTCTCATATTGATCAACATGGTGCTAAACAATTCCCTTTTAGCCATATTGATTACCATATTGGTCATTGTACTTTATAAACGTGCATTTAACTAAAGTGTAGGCTAAGGAAAAATCTAAAGAAAATCACATTTGGAGGATAAAAAAAAAATCAGGCACTGAATATGTCTAGTTTTACGCGCACAAAATCACTGACGTCAGCGTCCTTACTTCAGTGCAAAATCATTGTTTAGGAAGAATTTACCTTTTATTTAGGAAGAATTCACCATTTTAACAGTAAGAATATACATTTTTAACAGTAAGAAAATATCATTGTTTAGGAATAATTCATCCATTATTTAGGAAAAATTTACCATTTTAACAGTAACAATATATCATTTCAGAAATTTTGTACATCGACCATTAAATTTTACGTTTGGCCGACCAAAACGTGTTTTCTTCTTCAAACTCACTATTTATCTGTCATGTGTCGCGCTCCTATTGGTGATTCTTTTTTATTGTCAAAACACGTTTTCTTCTTCAAACCGACTATTTTGCTGCCATGTATCGCGCTCCTATTGCTGATTCTTTTTTATTCTCCAAACGTGATTCGAGTTAGCAGTCTTGTATGGCTAAATAGTGCATTTATCTCTTTTATATTTCTCATAATCTCTCGGCACTGGGGGAGAAGACCGGTCAAAATGCGTTTTCTTCTTCAAAACCACTATTTTGCTGTCACGTATTGCGCTTCTATTGCTGATTCTTTTTTATTCTCCAAACGTGATTCGGGTTAACAGTCATGTATGGCTAAACAGTGCATTATCTCTTTTATATTTCTCATAATCTCTTGGCACTGGGAAAGAAGACCGGTCAAAACGCGTTTTTTCTTCAAACCCATTTTTTTTCTGCCACATGTCGCGCTCATATTGCTGATTCTTTTTTATTTTCCAAATGTGACGAGTTAGCAGTCATGTATGGCTAAAGAGTGCATTTATCTCTTTTATATTTCTCATAATCTCTCTTTTCTAGTCATGGACATGGAGTGCATCTGACTGTTTCTCTTTTCTAGTCACGAGTTTTGAGTTAAAAAATGACGAGGAAATGAAGATAAACGAACAATCTTCTTTTTTGTTCTTTAAAATATCACTCTATAGGAATTTTTTTTGTTTCTGTTGAGCATATGTACGCCAAGTGTGAACTGGGTGCAGGAACACAAGACACAAACGAAAATAGCGTAATAATGTGGGTACAGTACAATGATAAGTACAATGATCGTGAGTAAATTGTCTTTCTAGTAAAAGAATACTCTCTGCTGTTTGTAACATTTTGTAGGGTCAGATAATCAAATTTACCAACATTTTGCAGGGTTAGATAAGAAAATTCACCAAAAGAAACGAGTAAGAGCGCGTAGAAAACTTCCACTAACACCAACAAAAGCCGATACACTCATTAAAATAGCAATATTCCCACACGACTATGTTTGTGCGCACAAACAAACATTACAAACAAACATTACATACTCTCCACTCCACCAATTCCCAACAATTAAAACAATACACTTATACACAAAACCTCCCCCCCCTCTCTCTCTTTACCAAAAAGTTACAAACAAAAACAAGAAAATAAACAAAACCTTCTTCTCTCTCTTTTCTCGCTCTTTTTTCTCTTTTCAGATCTCTTCGACTAGGGTTAGGGTTTGTACTTCCGCTCGCGATTCTGGCCTTCCTTTCATGGAACGAGGATCTGTTGTGGAGCTTCTGGTCTGAAGCTTTGATTTTTGTTTGATTTCGTTGTTTTGTGAGGAGAGGGGAATTGGAGAGAGAGATGAGTGCGTCGAGGTTTATAAAGTGCGTGACGGTGGGCGACGGGGCAGTGGGGAAGACTTGCATGCTTATTTCCTACACTAGCAACACGTTTCCGACGGTAAGATTTTGTTTTTTTTGTTGGTCTTGTTGATTTTGGTGGGTTTGTTTAGGGTTTGGGGTGATTTGTTGGAATTTTGGGAAAAGATGGGGGAAATGTGGGAAATTGTCAAATTGATTTGGTTAGTTTACCCTTTCTGTTTTAATTTTGATATTTTTTGTAGGTTGTTTTATGGGTTTTTTAAAATTGAGTCTATGTGGGAAATTGGTCATTAAGTTTCGGTTTTTCCATGCAATTTTTGACAATTTAATTTATAATTTATTTTGCTAAGAAATAAATTTAATTATAATTCAATTTGGAAATTTTCTTAAAGTTGGAAATTTGTTTAATTTTATCATGTAAATATCTAAACTTTGAGAAACAAATATTTGTTATTTGTTTGTGGTCCAATTAGCAGGCAATGTGAATGGATAAAAATCTCTTTATTTATGGTCAAATATGAAAATTTAATTATAATTCAATTTGGATTAAGACAAATAAATCGCTAGGAATTTTGATTTTGCACAAACAGTTTATAAAATTTTGATTTTTTTTGATAAATAATTTACAAAATTTGCTATCAGATGCAAAATTATTACATGAAATTTGATGACTCTTTTTCAGACATTTACAAAATCAATTATTGAAGTTCAAACCAACACTAATTTTAAAATATTTCAATTGATAGGTGTAACAATCCTTACTAAAATAATAATAATTTTAATATTTTATGACAAATCAGCTGACTTATGACCAAAGTAGTGACATGCATCTTTTCAATAAACAATTGACCCCTCAATAATTTGTCTTAGCTAATATTTCTACCCTAATTAGTCCTTTTAATATTATTTAATACTAATTATTATTTTTATTTGAAACAGGATTACGTGCCAACAGTATTTGACAATTTCAGTGCAAATGTGGTGGTTGATGGCAGTACTGTAAATTTGGGCTTGTGGGATACTGCAGGTCCATTTTTATTTAGTTATTAATTAATTTTCCAAAAGATTTTGGGAAATTTGCAACAATATCCCTGTTCCATACTGAAATTACAAAAAACCTGCATTATTGTCGAAATTACAAAAACTCTCTACTTTTAGATAAGTTAACATCTTCAATTAGTTGGAAAAAGATATTATTTGAAGATTAATTAATCTCATTCTCTATTCACTATCTCATTTGGATGGAATGAGATTTTTTTAATGTTAATCAACACTTCTAACTCTTTCAGTACCTCATTTGAAATAATATTTCTTTGAACTTAATTAACCTTTTTTCTAACAAATCAAACTTGATTTTTTTTTTTCAAATAATTTATAGTAAGAAACTAACAGTGTTAGTATGTAACCAACATTTGGGACTTTTACCCAAATATTTAAGTAAAAATATTCTAAAATTAAATCAAATTTCGAATAAATAAAACAGGGCAAGAGGATTATAACAGATTGAGACCGTTGAGTTACCGTGGGGCCGATGTTTTTCTCTTGGCTTTCTCTCTCATCAGCAAAGCCAGCTATGAAAACGTTTCCAAAAAGGCAAGATATTTTTCTTTTCTTTTTCCTTTATTTAGTTTGAAAGAAATAATATTATTAAATATAAAACTTATTATTTTTTTTTCAGTGGATTCCTGAGCTGAGGCATTATGCGCCTGGCGTGCCGATTATTCTTGTCGGTACAAAACTCGGTACGATTTATTTTTTAAATATATCAATTTTCCATTTGATTAAATCATTAAAAATATATTCTCAATGTATTTTTTTTCTCATTATATCTGTTTTAATTTGTTAAATTCTATTTTAAAAAATGTTTAAATATACAGATTTGCGAGATGATAAGCAATTTTTTGTGGATCATCCTGGCGCCGTTCCAATTTCTACTGCTCAAGTATTTTTTCTACCTTGTTTTAATATTATTTAATTTATAAATTTAAATTCTTTTTTCAATAATAGTTTTTCTGATTATTTTTGGCTATTTTTTTTGAAGGGAGAGGATTTGAGGAAGCTAATTGGTGCGGCTGCTTACATTGAATGCAGCTCAAAAACTCAACAAGTATTTCTTTCTCTTTTTTTCATAGGAGAAATTTTCATATATACCCTTCTAAAATCACAATATCAGAATTTCCAATATGCCATTTTCAAACTGAAAAAGATTTTTGAATAAAACTTTTATTAATTTCATAGGAGAAATTTTTAGTTTCGGAAGGCTATATTTTGATATTTTTAGTTTCCGAAAGAGTGTAATACAAAATTCTACCTTCTGCTTAAAATTTCAAAGAGTAAAATATTAATTTGATACTTTAAAATTGTAGAACATAAAAGGGGTATTTGATGCGGCAATAAAGGTGGTGCTCCAGCCTCCAAAATCGAAGAAGAAAAAGAAGAAATCTCAGAAGAGCAATTGCTCCATTTTGTAAATTCAAATTTCGAAATTTAAAATTCAAATCAAGAGCTTATGACCCCCAAATCCGAATCAAATCTGAATCAAATCGTCGAATTAAATCCGATCTGTTTATTAGTGTTTTATTGTTTTAGTGTTTCTCTCTTTTTATTATAAAAAAAGGGGATTTGTTCTAATGCTTGTTGTTGTATAATTTAATTTGCTGACAACTTACGAGCCCTCAGTGTTATAACCTATTTTATTTTTGTGGAATCCTTTTTTTCTGTTTGTAAACTTAATCCAAAAGGCTTGCTTAATTTGGTTTTTCTATTTTTCAAAGACATAGAGCCGCCTTGTTTTCTTTGATTTCTTACTCTTCCAATTTCTAAAATTTGAGATTTGTGGGTTTGTCATATTTCTTATTTGTTTATTGACATATCTTAATTTCAGTTTCGTAATTTAGCCTTGTTGGAATAAGTGAACATAATTATCTTTGTTAGGTTTGTTTAGTTATTGAACATACAATTTTAGCTTTCTTGGGACGAATTTTAGTTATTATTTGATATATCTTTTTTAGCATGAACGGTACTTTCTTTGAATGACCATGGTCTTCTACCTTCAAGTTTTGTTTGTAATCCAACAGTTGTGGCAAAATTTGCCAATTCATTATTACCTAGTTGTAACTTGGGGGAGCATATGTTATTGAAGCTTAGATATTTTGACAAATCAATCTAACAGAATATTCACACTACTATGAAAATCAACTTCATTTGTTTTGATACAATCATTTACATGCCACACCATTTATTTACCAATAGCAGATATTTTTTCCAAACAAATCCAGATTATAAGAGAAAGAAACAAACACTAAGAAACATCGTTGGAAATTCAACTTCAGTAGTTTTGATACATGCCAAAAAATTTCATACAGAAGCAAGCTTTTACATGCCACACCATTTATTACCAATCGCTGTTATTTTGTCCAAACAAATCCAGATTATAAGAGAAAGAAACAAAAATTAACCAAGAAACATCGCTAGAAATTCAACTTCATTAGTTTGATACAATCATTTAGAATGACAAAATTATGCACGCAGAAGCAATCTTTTACATGCCACACCATTTATTACCAACCACTGATTTTTTGTCCGAACAAATCCAGATTACAAGAGAAAGAAGTAAAAATTAACCAAGAAACATCGGTAGAAATTACGACGGTGCCTTTCAACAATTGACCAAATCTCATTAAGATTGGGACGATCCTTCCTACGCATTTCACTGCATTTTAAGCCTAACATGGCCAATTCCTTTGCTTGATCGAGGGGCCATTTGCCGGCAGATGCATCAACCATTTTATCAAAAGTCAGTTCCTTAATTGCTTCTTCAACTTTGCTTGCAATACTTGTGGCAGGCTTTCCGGTTACAAGACGAAGGATGATGACGCCGAAAGAGTATATATCAGATTTTTCTGTGAGTTGAAAAGCTTGTAAAACTTCGGGATCGATGTAACCAGGTGTTCCTATAATGTTTTCGGTGGAATGCAAAGCTGTTTTGTTGTTGTCTGAGCTTAGTGTGAGGTGAGAAATGCCGAAATCACATAGTTTACTCACAAAGTTGGCATCAAGGAGAACATTGTCGGGTTTGAGGTCTCCATGAATTACTATGTTTGGTTTACTTGAATGAAGGAATGTGGTCTTCAAGGCTCCCATTCCGTAAGAAATTGCACACAAGTGCTGAACATTCGGAACATGCTCCCATGAGGGTAACCAAATTTGGATGCCTTATTGTACTGAGGAAAGCCACCTGTTAGAGAGAAAAGAAGTGAAGTATCGATGATGAAACATAAATATGTGTTACCTGATAAAATATGTAAATGTCATATATACATTTTTTGAGATAGTATTTGGATACATTTTCAACTTTTTAGTACTATTACTCTGCCCATATACTTGTCCCTAGTAAATCAGGGGATTTTTGCCGTTCAACACTTATATGTGTTAATTGAGCCTTCGTTTAACAATCTTCCACTTTGGGGAAAAAGTTATCTCCCACTTGTCATAGATATGGTATAATACCCCCCTCTTTACCGGGGACAAACAAATTTTTGCCGTTAAATAATGACACCACAATGAAGACCATCATATCCATGGAATTTTTGTGAGAATTTTACTTCTTACGCTATATACATTTTCACGTTTATCCATCCTTGTTCCTTGTTTTCGTTCCGTCTGTTACATTATTTATTTTCTAATTTGCCTTGTCAACCAATATATCATGTAGTTCTTTATTCTAACCTAGCAATAGAGGAAATTAAAAAAACAGATAAGCTGGATGGGATTGGGATTGACCTATTGTTTGAATGCTGAAACAAGTCCAATGCTTTGGGAGTTTAATATCTTTATTGCCACATCTGTTCCGCATAAATGGCCTTTATATACACATCCGTATGCGCCTTTTCCAATTTTTGATGAGTGATCAAAATTCTGTGTTGCTTGCTTCAGCTCTTGCAAGGTGAACTCGGAGCTTAGTCGCAACTGCTCTACCTTTTCAGTCCGCAATAGAAAGTGCAACATATTTAATTTTTCATATTTGCTGTATCAACAGCCTTCTATTATTAACATTTTTCTTGGAAAAGTGCTCTTATAATTAACATAATTTTTATTATTTAATATTAGTTCAAGAATGTATTTTGTTCCATATAACATTTTACATTGTACACATGTAGGATTTTATGGTTGTGCAATATTATTTTTTCCCGGAAAAATTATCGTGTAACTTGTCATTGACATGAATCTAAAAAAAACTTGCCATGGACATGCATCACTTGTTCACATGTAACTAAATTGGAAAACTTATGAAAATTCTTTTATTTGAAGTCAATACCATCTATAATTTAATATATTTACTATAAAAGATTTATTATTACGAGAGGGATGGTTTTCACAAAAACAAAAAAAATTATTACCAGAGGGATCAATTCTCTTTCGACTGGCTCCTTATGGGCAGTCTCTCCTTTGGCTATCTTCTTAAAGTTTTCATCATCCATATTAGAGCCGTAAACTTTTTCTCTGAGAAGAAAGTAAAGAAATCAATTGAGCATGAAATGTAGAAAAGTTACCTTAAAATATTAAGCTGAAATACTATGATATCCCACCAACAATATGGGTCAAATATGAAGTGTAAGTGGCGAAGTGGGGTTTTGCAACAAAAAGGCTTTGTAATTAAATTTCGTTTTAGTTATTTTCTTTTCGACAAATCCTTAGTACTACAGAATTATATCTCCGGACACAAAACAAAAGTTAAGCGACACCATATTGTCATCAAGTTTAGTTGCAAATTGCGGCATAGAGTATATCAATAAGCTTAAAGAAAATATTTCATTGCAGCTTGAACTGCCCTTAGCTTAATCTTATTGCTACATTACAACTTCATCTTTACCCTTACTATCAAGTTTTTACCTAAATATTACCAACATATATATACCGGTTTCATTTTGTAAATTCACGCACAAAGAAAATAGTACTGACGAACAATTTTTTTAATCATGAGTTCAAAAATAAAAATTTGGAAAACAGATGGGGTTTTTGCTAGCTGTGTTCTACCTCTCTATACAAAGAAATGACGCTATTTCCAGAAATATCAATGTAACTGATGAAGTATATGCATAAGGAACCTCAGGAATGTAAAATCCTGGTTGCGAAACTTCAATTTTTATGTGTAGTCATCTTTTGTCTTTCACGAAAATGTAATATTTCTTACGTTGTTAAGTGCTTCATTAGGTGAAGAATTTAAAAGAAATAAAGAGAAGAAATTTGAAAGATTATTATTATTTTTTTTGAGTCAAAATCGGTATTATTATTATTATTATTATTATTATTATTATTATTATTATTATTATTATTATTATTATTATTATTATTATTTAATTGAAAATGATTATAAGAGTTAATCTTTTAAAAAAAAATTAAAAGTATACTTTTGAAATGTTAAACAATTAAAGTCACCTTATGGAGGTCGATCCCATATCCTCTTCAATAATCCATATCTTGCATGTAATATAGGGTCTCCAATTGAACCACCCTGAAAGTTGGCTGCGGTTTAAAAATGGCTTTGTTAGAATAGAAGTAAAAACTGTGTGAAATTATATCTTTCCATCAATATTAACTAAATAAAAGGAGATAAATAATTATTAAACAAAAAAACTTCATGATATTAGTTATAGTTTGGATCCATACTTCGAGTCCCAGAGAGTCTCTTGAATAACAAGTTTTCTCATTTCATGTCCAGAAAATAGCTCCAAAATTGATGATTCAATATCTTTTGCCCGAGTTATCAATATCTCGGCTCTAAACTGCATATGAAATTATGAACAAAAAGAAAGGGACGTTTCAATGAGCATTCCACACTCATTTCTCAACTTATAGTGAGCAATTTGTTTCATTAATGTCTGCATCTTATTTACTTCTAAAATGAAAAGCCTAATAATACCATTTGTCAATCAACTTGGTTGTGCTAAGATTTTCTAATAATTCTGATATTTTCACACAGTTTACAGTTAAAAAATAAAAGACCACTGATATCTAAAAGGAAAATTAGAAATCACGCGAGGTACTGTAGTGACCATGTAGCGACGGATTGAAATTATATATTATTTTTTTACGTTTCTATATACGCTATTTGCTGTTTTCATTTTTTTAAAATATATACTGTTTACCGAATGAATTTTTATATACTGTTTGTTTTCAGTTTATATGATTGTATATATTGTTTTCATTTTTTTTTTAAATATATACTGTTTTATAGAATGAATTTTTATATACTATTTGTTTTCAGTTCACATGTTTGTATATACTATTTTCAGTTTTTATATACCGTCACTACAGTGTCGCCCGCGCAGTATCAGTTCCCTATCTAAAATAACTAAGCAACAATATTATTTTGCTGGTATATTTAGGGATGCCGGAACGGGAACATGGACTTCCTAACTTCATTGGTCCTTCTGTCCTTTTTTGGGAATATGCTTGTTTGACAACTAATTCAATACACTGAATATTTTTATTTGTTTTATTGATGTACATCGTGACTTCACTTGAGAATAAAATTATTTAAAAGAATATAGAATTTCACCTTTTTCTTTTCACATCTTGGGAGGTAATAACAATCTGCTGTTTTCATGAAGTCTTCCTTCCAAGAATTATTGTCTGATTCATATGTTCAAAAAGAAATAATTTTGGATGAACCTGAGTAATATTCATTCAATGAACTGATTGTTTGGACTTATTTTTTCTCAATATTGGCAGGCTGGAAGGCCTTCTGAAATAACATAAACTAATGAAGTGAAGTTTTACAATGATTACAGAATATCGGTTACAAAATAAGAGTTTTACACTGATTGTTCAGACTTTGAAATAAATAATTTTGTTTCAGTAATTAAATCAATCTGCAGAAATTTTAGTTCGTTCAAGAAATTAAATTAATCTTCAAGTTCAACTTCAAATTTCAAATAAATCCTGTAAACTGTAATCTCTTCAGTAATTTAGTTTTTGAACAAGGAATTCCTCTAATTTATAATGAACATGTATTCGTAACAACCATCCATATCTAATCCATATCGAAGCAATGACAGACGAAATAACTAGAACAATTTTGAGGTTTGCAGGAAATGTGCATTCAAGTGTTTGGGGCTTGCATGATTCAAAATGCGGCTAGAAATGTAACAGGTCTGGAACAAATAAATTCGGTCTTTTGAAATCCTGAGTATAAACTATGTGTACAAAAATGGTATCTTAACAATTACTTTTTTCTTAGTACGTCATTTTGTATAAAAATTTGTATTTCTTTTTTTGAACAGTAAAACTTTGTATTTCATTAGATTAGTGCAAATCAAAAAGCCATTCGGTGATCCAATTATCTAACATTAATAGTTCTTCATCCTGCCTGGACAATAATGAAATCCAATATGATGCAGCAAAATGTATGAGTGCTTGATTTAGCATTAGCATTATATGATACAGCAGAATATATTAATGCTTGATTTTAACATTATTATCAAATTATATATCCTAGAAAACTACTTCAAGAGAAAAAGTACATGAAAGAAATGAAAATGCGTACCATAAACAGTAAGGATGATCCTAGTTTTGTCGCAATCAAAATTATCAAGTGCCCATCCAAGAAGACGCATTTGGTCGCCGTCGTTGTCAAAATGATTAAGCCCCCATCCCATAAGGCGCATTCGGCCACCGCCAGCAGGATATGAAAAATGCACAAACACCTTATCTAGATTTTCCTCCATTATCAATAATAGTTTTGGCCCTAGTATTAGAGCTTTGAGGCACTCCAACAAAAGGAGATTTCAGTAGAAGAACAAGACCTCAACAATTCAAAGACCCGGTCATACAAGAATATAAAATTTTGAATTTTGAATTTAATAAGGTGTACGAGAAATTGAAAAATGTATATACACTCAAAAAAGAAATTGAAGAATGCTTTTATAAGACGGTGATTTGCTGGAGGATAACCTCCGTGGGTTAGCTTCATAAGAATATAGATAAAAATAAATACATGTTGACCAAACTTGCAAATTGCAGTTTATGAATGTATACAGCTAAGAAATCCAATTATTGAAGGAGTTTTGTGCCCGAAACTTCAATTTAAGTTACAAGGATATGTCAGCCTAGTTTTTAAATCGATATTAAAGAAATGGAAATTGGAATTCGGTCCCTATCTCTGCGCCGAACTACGCTGAAAAGATACTGGGTCGGTTCAATATTAAAAGAGTAATAATATAAGTCACCAACTTCCGCCAGTAGATTCCATCCATATTACTCATACTGTATTTAGGGGAGAGCTTTATAGAGATAGGGTGTGAATGAGTGGGATAATGTTGAACCAAACGGGAGACCGAATTCGAAAAATAGCCGGATTCGAATAAAAAAATATGGATCCTTAAGGAACCGTATACTGAACTGAATCTGTTTTTTCGGGTATGGATACAGATTCAGATATATGACTTCAAATATTAGGCCCGGATTCATATATTTTTAAAAGGGATAATTTCATATATGCCACTAAAAAAACTCAAAATATCATATTTGCCATTATAAAAACTTAAATATCATATTTGTCATCATAAAAACTTAAAAATATCATATATGTCATTACAAAATCCAAAATATCATATTTGAAAATATCATATATGTCATTACAAAATCCAAAATATCATATTTGCCATTACAAAAACTTAATACATCAAATTTGCCATTAAATTTACTCAAAACTTAACATCATCTATTTTTCCCGTTAAAATTAACGGTCCAATTTTATAATTACCATTATATTACTAAATTCATTTCATGAATTAGATTCAATTAAATATCTCTCTCTCTCTCTCTTCTCTCTCTCTCTTTATGATTTAGATTCATATATAAGCGATTTTTTTTCTATTAATTTGAAGTCAAAAGAATTTAATATGAGAGAAATGAATTGATTATTTTTTTTGAATAATTTTCTCTCTTGCCAAATTATTTTAACTAACAAATTGAAGTGAAGATTATTTTTGTTTATATACGAATTTCAATCATGAAGAGAGAGATAGAGAGAGAGAGATCATTAAATGAATTTTTAGTATGAAATCTAATTCATTAACTAAATTTAGGGGTATAATGATAATTATAAGATTAGACCGTTAATTTTAACGGAAAAAATGGATGATCTTAAATTTTGAGTAAATTTGATGTTAAATATGATATATTAAGTTTTTGTAATGGCAAATATGATATTTAAGATTTTGTAATGGTATATATGATATTTTTAAGTTTTTACAATAGCAAATATGATATTTAAGTTTTTATAATGGGAAATATGATATTTTGAGTTTTTGTAATGGCATATATGAAATTACCCCTTTTTAAAAAATGATACCCGTATTTTGGTCCAAATAATTAATTACAGTATCTATTCATAGAACCAAATTTGTATATTTAAAAATCTTCTTTAAATATTTATAAATTAAATTTAGTAGTTTCATAATTTAAAAGTTATTATGGATAATACATTTATGATTTTTTCTATATTTTGTATGATTTTTATCTAATAGTAATAATATTTATGAAGTAAAATATTTTTCTTTATATAAATTTCATATATTTTTCTTCGTATCCGTATCCAGGATATCCGAAGTGTATCCGAAATCATTTAATATCCGAACCGAATCCGGTTCCAGATCTGGATTCGAATCCGTATTCCGAAGTATGGGTGAAAATAAAAAATAATATGGAAATTTGCAAAAAAAAGCCGCAACATTATTGCCTAAATTGCAAAAAAATAATAATAATAAAAACTTACCGTTAGTTTAGAGTTAATACCGTTAGTTTTATACATAAATTACTTCAAAAATATGTTTTAAATATTAATTAATATTTCTCTCTCTCATAATGTTTTTAAAGAAAAAAACTCACTTTTTCTCCTTAAATTCTTCAAAAATGTGCAACTTGCACCCCCAAACTTTAATTTTGTTCATGTTATCCCCTCAACTCTCACTTTTGAGCAATTTTGTCCCTCCATCAGGTACACAATCAACAGTTAAATGCTGACATGACTACTTATTTGGCAAAAATAATATTTTTTAAATCTTGACTCACATGAGACCATGAGTCTCATCATCTGTTTATTTCTTTTTTATCCCGACCCGATCTCATACAGACCTCTGAACAAGAAAGGCAGGTTAGCGACCTAGCCGATGCCATTCAGTGGTATTCAATCAACCCCAAGATTTAATAGAGAGGGAGGTAGCATTCAGCCACCTCTCCTTCACCATCATCCATCTACTCAAAGGTCGAATCTCATGGCGAAAGAATACATGTGGCACAGCCCTTCCATATGCTCAAAGAAGGAGAAGCCTCTCCTGAGTCTTCATCAGACACATCATAGGGCTCTTCAACAAATCCTTCATATATGATATTGTGTTAATAATATCTTATGTGTTGCAACAAAGAAATCAATAAATATGAGAAATCAAAAGACTTGATAGTTCTCACAAAATGGTAGATGAAATACAAAACACATATTCACCAATTAATTATATATGAATTATAAGTTAATAGTCACATATATATTGACATAAAATACCACCAAACTTGATGAAATTAACGACTAAGATTTAGAATTTTTTTGATCGGATGACCGAAAGAAAATATGATAATTGGCTCAATTAGAAGATTCAAAAGAGGTGTAAAAATAATATGACAGGGCTAATTAAGTAATATAGTGTAGTTTTTAATAAAATATTTTATTGAGAAATTCTGATGATCTCCCTTCGTAAAGCATAGACTTGATTCTACGCAGTAGCATAATATATCTAGACATAGGTTGCGGATTATGTGCCTAAGTTGAACTCTGCCATGTCATCCCCCAAGTTTCGGAATATCTAGTTATTTTTTATGTTTATTGTATTACGGATTTCAAAATAACATATGTAATCAATTTATGCATAATTCATATTATTTGAACAACTAAAAATAAAAAAATAGTAGTGGCAATTTTTTGAAGAAAATGAGTAATGTTATATTTTTCTATGTATAGTATGCATATTTTTTCTATATATATAATATTACATTTCCTTTTTAAAATATCATGTGAGAAATAATAATTATTTTTTTAATCTTTTTGAATGTTATTTATCTATAATTAAATCTTATGTAGTTACAACTAAAATCTTTGAAATATATTATCTTGCATTTTTATTTTTTCTGTTATGTTTCGTTTATGCCTGATTAATACTTTATTTTTTCTAATATAATAAGTCAAGAGATAACAAACATAAGAAAACCAAAGAGAATAAAAAAAGGGATGACCTTTCAATCTTATAAATCTTAATGAAAATATAATTTGAGATCATTAATTAATTATCCAAATTATTTAGTTGGTTATTATTTTTTTATTTTTTATGCATTTATCATTTCGTTATTTTATTTCTCATATGTAAATTTATTTGCATATAATTATCCGTCCTTACATAACGTAATTCAAAATTGTTTTAAACATACCCAACTCACTTAACATAATTATTACATATTATTTATGCACTTTGAATTTATTTTAAATTTTTATTTTGAATTTTCTTAATTGCAATTTATTATAGATTGAAATAAATAATAAAATTGAAATATTTGCAGCTAAGCGCGAGGATTATCCTAGAATACTATTGTGAATTTGCCTATTTAATAAATGAAAGTAAGAACTTGTGCAAATGCTTGATGATGATAATCTATTAGTTTAAATTTTAGAAAGCCACACATGATAGATCAGAAACCTAAATTATTGTTTAGGTATAAATTTAGTTAGCAATCGGAAATCGAATGGATTACAATATGACATTCCCCGCATGTCTGAGACTGTCATATTGATTAATTGAGATTAATAAGATGCATTTGCTTATATCAACAATTTTTCTATTTGTAATAACATTTATATTAATTTTTTACATAATTGTATCATATTGCATAATGAACATTTAGAAGTTTAAAAAATAATACAGTCTATTAATTGTTCTATATAATTATGCATAAATTTGATAAAATACAAATGTTTTATTTATATATAAATATAATTTAATTATAGTCACGCTATATAAAATGTAAATAAATAATTAAATTACCCAAAACGAAGCGTAGCAATGATCCTAGTGTGTTATAATATGTTGTGTTCTATTCTAAATGGAGAGAAACTTATTTTATAAGGGGAAAGGAGAAAACTAGGTCAAATAAATTAATTTCATTCCAAACTTTCAATTAATTACCTCATTTATTTTATTTCAAATGGCCATTAGCAATACAATAAATAAGTTTTAAAATTTATTAGTATTATTTAAATAAATAATACAACAAGTTTCTCGTTGGGTAGTGATTTCTTATCGAGGTTCAGATTTACTATTACCGCGAGGTGCATTGTGTTTACCATAGGTTGGGGTAGTCCAATCCAAAAGAAGTTGAAGTGGCATATTATTGGTTAAGCTCGGCATCTTCGACCTCTCATATTATGTTCTCTCGGTTTAGCTTATAAAAGTTTCCTCGTTGGAACGCGTCGTTCACCGTTGTGCCACTTGAGTCTCCAAAGTTTTTCTCTAGTCAACACGACCACAATGAAAGAAAGTTTCTTGAATTGGTTGTTCATCTCCTTTTGCCTTCAGCTCATTAGTGAATTTATCAATTTAGCTTGCTCCAACGTAAAACTATTTGTTAAATAATACAAGGCTGGTTCTGAAAGATGGTGCATTATCTTGCGGTTGACCTGGTACAGGTTGATTATTTTTACATTGAATATAAAGAACTTAAAAATAAAACTTTAATTTTTCGAAGCGTACCATGTGCATTATTCTAGTTTACATAATAAATTATTCGAATTTCTTCTGTATTTTGAACTCCATATTAGTATTTCGGTTCAATTTTATGTGGAGAAAAAACTACATAAAAAATGCATTTATTTAATTAGACTCTTATGTAATAATTGACTTTTTTTTTTTTTTTAAACTGAAAACTCGTAAGCCGCAATGTAAGGGATAGGGTTGGGTGTTTCTCGCAAAATATTTAACTTTCACAAAAAATGGAAGAAAAATATTTTTATATAGTGAAAATCAATTATGATAATACATTTGAAATAAATCGTTTTTCTTTATATGAAAAAAAAATTGGGCTTAATATCAACTTCGAGAACCGCCGGTTCTTAACAAACTGACAAGTGTCGAAACAAACGGAATCCTAAATATAACTAGAAGTTATCTTCGCTCCGCTTCGGATGAATTGGTTCTTTATTTTTCAAATGACATTATGAATTTTGCTAGGATATACATCAATTTATATATGTTGCCAAAAAAGAAAGCTCAAGAGATTTGACATTTTCTTTGTTCTGGAGTATACTTGGGAAGTCATTACGTTTTTCCACTAAAAAATATAATTGATCTTTTTACATTTTTTAATATCAAATTTTGAATTTGAAATTATTTAGAATTTTCTTTCTAGGCTGGATTTGGTTTCTTAGTTTTTGACATTCTGGTATAAAAAAGTCTGTATTTTTCAATTTAATACAAACAAGCAAGATGATTTAATTCAAACCTCTTTAGAAAATAATTTGCATGCAAAAATAAGTTATACTTTCAGATTATGTATTTCTAGATGATAATTCTGATATAAAATGCACAAATTTTCGTTTTATAAATTAAAAATTATGAATTTTCATTTAATCCAAAAACTAGTTCATAGGGTAAATTTCACCCTAGGATGCTAAACTTTGCATTTTGATCAAATAGGTCACTCAATTTTCAATTGTCACATACAAGTCATTTAACTTTAAAATTATCCCAATTAGGTCACAACGTTAATTTTCAATCCATTACTTAACGCACGTGGCATCTACACCCTCGCTGACATAAGCAATCCACGTCATCACTAACTTTAAAACCCACAGGATCATCTTGAATTCAATAGAATCATGGGAAATCATTAAACTTAACAAAATGTATCATTTAAGGCACTTAAATTTAATAATGTTTCATACAGAGTCATTGAACTTTACAAAATGTATTATTTAGGTCACTTAACTTTATTAATGTTTCACAGAAAGTTAATGAACTTTACAAAAAATCTCAACTATGTCACTCAACTTTAGTAATATTTTACTGAAAGTCATTGAACTTTACAAAATGTATCATCTAAGTCACTCAATTTTGCTAATGTTTCACGGAAAGTCACTGAACTTTTATGTTGTCTCATGTTAAGTCACCAAACTTAAAAATTATCAGTTTTAGATCACTCAACTTTATTATTTCATCGAAATTTAATATTATATCACACGAGATCATTGAACTTCAAATTTATATCGTACAACGCCACTAACATATGAAAATTAATATACAAAATCACTACAAAGTAAAAAAAAAAATCAAACACATAATATTTTTGCACATTTATGAAATTCTAATTTTTGAATTAGATGTATAGTAGTTATTTGATTGTATAGTCAATATCATGCACACCTATATTTCAATATATTAAAATAAATCATTGTTTTGTAGATCTCCATAAATCAAAATATTAGAAAGTTCAATTATCTTGTATATTATTACCCTGTGACCTTGTATATTAATTTTCATATGTCAGTGGCCTTGTACAATATAAATTTGAAGTTCAATATTCTTGCGTGATATAATATCAAATTTCACTGACCTTCTATGATGAAATAATAAATTTGAGTGACCTAAACTTGATTATTTTTAAAGTTGAGTGATTTACCATGAGACAATATACAAGTTAAGTGACTTTTCGAGAAACATTAGTAAAGTTGAGTGACTTAGATGATACATTTTGTAAAGTTCAGTGACTTTTAATGAAATATTAGTAAAATTGAGTGACTTAAATGATATATTTTATAAAGTTCAGTGTCTTCCCGTGAAATATTATTAAAATTTAGTGACCTAGATGATATAATTTACAAAGTTGAGTGGTTTTTCGTGAAATATTAGTAAAGTCGAGTGACTTCCCGTGATTTTATTGATTTAAAGATGATTATTTGAGTCTTAAAATTAGCAATGACGTAGATTTTTTATGTCAGTGATGACACGGATGCCACGTGTTATTTCCGTTAAGAAATGATTGAAAATTAATGGAGTGACATAATTGGGATAATTTTAAAGTTGAAGGACTTGTATGAGACAATTGAAAGTTTGGTGACTTATTTGATCAAAATGTAAATTGAGTGACCTATAATGAAATTTACCCTTAGTTCATACATACAAGGACCTATTTGTACAAGTTATGAAAAAATTATGTAAATTAGAATTTTGAAGCAGAAATATTAATGGCACGGAAAAAGAAATTATACCATTAGAATCGAAATTTTATGATGAATATTTTCATATTAAATGCATGAACTATTTTTTTATGAACAAAAAGTTATGAATTTATTTATTATTGAGAAAAATTAGTTTTTAAAAACTACAAAGACTAATTTGTAAATATAAAAAAACAATTGGGACCAGGATGGCTGAGTGTGACATGTGTACCTCTTTGAAATTACAAAAATATCCTGACCTCATGCACCATTTTTCTAAATTTTCCTGTTTTCCTCTTTATCCAGAAAATTAAAATAAATGTCGAAAAAAATTTAAAAATTCTGAAAATTTCAAGGTAACTCAGTTATTCTTTTCTGAACATATTTTATGTAATAAGTTTTCTTGATTTTTGTTGTTAAGCGAATTCTTATTTTATGTTGCGTATTTTTCGAAAATTTTGAAAGTTCTAAGAAAATTCTGAAACAATTTCAGTAGTTAAATCTACTTTTTCTTAAAAACTTTTCCATGTCTTTTTGAGAGATTTTTCCATTTACTATTTTTAGTTTATTTATTTCTGATTTTCCTGAATATGAAAATATTAAATTTTTTGTTCAACTGAGGGGCCAACTAGTATTGAACTGAAGTGTCAAATAGAGAGGAAGCTAATCTAAGTTTGTTTCAGATAACAAGAAGCCCGAAAACCGCGAATTGTCATAGACTAGTGCCTTGATATCTCAGGATCCTTTGCACCATCACCAAATTACCTTTGAATTTTTATCACTACATATCGCAACTATCCTTCCTTCTTTTTTTTGAATTGTAAAAAATACGTAACTATCCTTCCTTCAAAACAAAAATCACGCTCACACATATGTTTTCAAAAATCACATTAGCAAGATAATCCTCAAGCCATAACACAAAATTTTAGTGCGATCCACAAAATAATGAAGTATTATCTTAATAATATCTTTCAAAATATCATAAGGGTCCTGTAATAATTTTTCATACCAAATATTTTTCTTTATGAAGTTAGAGGATCGAAATATAATCTTGAGCCCCAAATTTCTAAAAGTACATAAAAGATCCTAAGCTATGGTTCGGTCATTTGGCCTTGTCTGTAATCTACTCTCGCTAAGTTATCTGAGTTTTGTCGCCATTTTCTATTCCTTCTTCGTTTCTCTGGCTATGTCTAGTATCTTCGAACAATTATTGTTAGTGTTCCTGAAGATAATTACCTTCTCGCTTTTAACCTATCTCTTGTAAAAAGTTTTCCTTTGTACATTTGTCAGAAGAAAAACTTCACTTGGGGGGGGGGGGTCAAATTAGTTTCCTTGAGCTATCTCTGATTTCTCTATTTGCGAAGAAAGCGTATGTCGTCGAGTTAACTGTGAATTTTTGTTTCTTGTTTGCCTGCCATGTGTATTTGTTTGGCCTATTTTGCAGTTGGATTCATATAAGGTTTCCCATTAGACTCGTAAACTCTCTTGCTTGATGTGTGCTTAGGACACAGTCTCATTGCAGTGCTTGTGGATTGTTTAGAATATCCACTACGATACTTTTCTGTCTGGCCCTACGGTAGAAATCTGGATATGCTTTAGCAAAAGCGTATGTCTGTGCGTCATTTGTCCTTCCGGCAACAATAGTTTTTAAAATATATTTTAATATTAAAAATTATATTTATATTTAAAAGGTATAATAATGATACGAAAATATATATATGGATTCAAAGTAATGTAATAAATAGATAAAAATTATCATCGGTATTTAAAAAATATACACAATACTGTATAAAGGTATACTAAATAAGTAAAATTATATTAGTATTGAATAAAAAAATCTTGGATAGGTCAAACGTATACTTGAAATGTAAAGAAGTATACAGAATATGTAACAACTAACAATATATAGGGACCAAGTAAAAAGGATATTGGACAAATAAAAATGCATATTGGTATCTAAAAAAAATAATAATAAATTGTATACATAACATGTAAAAAGAAATACTAAATAAGTAAAAAAGAAATATATATATACTGATATTCAAATAAATATAACAATTCAAAAAAAAAAAAAAAGATATTCAAATAAATATATTAGGTAGTTAAAAACGTATATTGGAGAAGGTAAACTAATTTGGGCTGAAAAGACAAAATAAAAAGGCATATTATTTTCATTACAACAATATTTGATTGGGCTTTACAAATTTAATCGGCTTAATTTTTATAATTGGGCTGATGCAAAACCTGTACCAATAATCAACCGTTTAAGGCTCTATGACTGTGCCCGTGCGAGCAAAACTCATGTCAGCATGTGGAATGCTCATGCCTTCATTACATTTCCTCAAACTTAAATGTCCAACTTATTACTCCTTAATTGCTGAGCTCAGCATTCCTTAACCACCATGAACAATGCTTGAACAAAACATAAAACCAAAATAAAATAATCCCCCTATCTACCCATACACTCAATCCCCTATTTGTTTCTCACAATACAACATATATACCAAGTCAAATCAACCAACAAATACAACCCTCTACACAATCAAAAACACCATTATAAATCAAAACATCAACTTTGTTCGGTCCCAGCCGTAATTTTGGTCCTTGTAGATATAAATACAAGTCCCTTTCATCTCGACGCCAAATAATAATTTCCCTCTCAATCATCAATCAGAAAATAAAACAATAATATCTTACGTTCAGTTGCTTCATTGCTTCTCCTTCTCCTTCTTCTCTCCTCTCTTTAGCAGAATGGGCATGGGCGATCAGATAAGGGTACTCAAGCCAGTGCTCCACTTACTGATTCCATTATGCATTCACTGGATAGCGGAGGAGATGACAGTCTCCGTTCTGGTCGACGTCACCGCCGGAGCTCTCTGCCCCGGCGAGAAATCCTGCCCGGAGGCGATTTACCTCACCGGCCTCCAACAAACGGTATAAATTTTAAATTCTGATTATTTTGTTTTGTTGGGTTTTTGTTTTGAATTGTGTTATTGTTTGAATACCGAAGGAGTTAATGTGGGGTATCTGATATTTTTTGTGATTAAATCGTGTAGTGAGGCGATTTAACTCGCTGGTGAATAAACAGTTGGTTTAGCAATTTGAAATTATAATTATTATGTTAGCTTTTTTTTCCTTATATTGAAGGAATTAAATTAATATGGAATATTCTTTTGAGAATCTGAATTTTTGTGTATGTTTTTTAATTTAATAAACGTTTGGTATATTAATTCGAAATTATATTTTTTTGTTAGATTTTGTTTTGAATTAGTGTGTTTATATACTAAAGGAATTGATTAATATGGAATATTCTTTTGAGAATCTGAATTTATTTTTGAGAATTTTTTAATTTGAATAGGTTGTGGGGATATTTAAAATGGTTGTGCTTCCCATTTTGGGACAGCTGGCAGATGAATATGGAAGAAAAACTCTGCTTCTTATCACTACTTCAACATCCATCGTTCCATTTGGTATATTAATTTTCTCTTCTCTTTCAATATACAACATAGTTAACTCTAAATTTCATTCAGATTGATGCGAAATTAAGTTTTAATTCACTCCTAATTGCACAATTGCTGCGAAATTGATGTAAAATCGAACTAAATTGACGCTTAATTACAGAGTTCAATCTTATTTGGGAATAATTTATTTTAATTATTATTTTTTATTTTGTGATTTTGTACAGCTGTGCTTGCTTTGGATGAATCAAAAACAGCAGTTTACATATACTTAATACTTCGCACAATTTCATACATTATAAGCCAAGGAAGTATATTCTGCATTTCTGTTGCATATACTGTACGTAAAATCCTACCATTATTTTTTTCTGTTTTTATAAAAAAATGTTGTATATTTTGTTTATAATTATATTTTTATATAATTGATTAGTCGGATGTAGTGGAAATAAATAAACGAGCTGGTGCATTTGGATGTATAACTGGACTTTTTTCAGCCTCTCATGTTGTTGGAAATTTATTAGCTCGATTTTTACCCCAAAATTATATTTTTGAGGTATTGGTTTTAATATATTTTTAGTTTTTTTGAACTCAAATAATAAGCATCATTATATAATTTTTTTTGTTTTAATATTGGCCAGGTTTCAATTGGGCTTCTTGTTTTATCAGTTTTGTATATGAAAATATTTCTTGTTGAGACAATTCATAGAACTCAAGCGCCATGTCAGCAAATTCCTTATTCGAGTTTCGTTCTTGGTGCGATTAAAAAAAGATGGGTTTCAATGAAAGAGAATTTAAGTATTGTCAAATCTAGGTATGTGTATTTCTGATTTTTTTTTGGTTTAAAAAGTTTATTATTTATATTTTTTTTATGAAATAAATTTTTTTTTTCAGTGTGACACTTAGAAGAATGTCGTATATTTCGTTTTTCTATGAATTGGGTATGAGTGGGATAAGTGGAGTTTTGCTGGTATAATATAATATACTACTTATTTAATTAATTTATTTATTATTGATATATTTATTTATCTATTTGTTTGTTTTACTATTTATTTTTTTGTAGTATTATCTCAAGTCGGTATTTGGTTTCAACAAAAATCAATTTTCAGAACTTCTAATGATGGTTGGAATAGGCTCCATTTTCTCTCAAGTAATTAATTAATTAATTTTAATTAAACTTATTTTTAAAATATTGCATTTCTGTATTTTGTCAAATTAATCATTCTGAATTTTTGGATATATTATAGATTTTGGTCCTTCCTCTTATCTCTCCATTTTTGAGAGAGAAGGGTGTTTTGTGCATTGGAATTATTGGGGCAATATTTTATGTAAGTTTGTTATAATATTAATTTTAATTTAATTTCATTTCTTTAATGATTTGGATGTAAATATTATTGTGCTTGTTAATTTTTAATTATATGTTGTCAATTTTGCAGGCTGTGCTTTATGGTCTAGCTTGGGCTAGTTGGGTAAGTAATATTTATATCAAGTTTCACATTTTTGTGTTTAATTTATAAATTAGGATTAAATTTTCTTACATTTGACTTGTGGAATTATATTTTTAATGCTTAATTTTTATATTAATTTTCAGGTCCCTTATCTTAGTGCTTCATTTGGTGTGATATACTGTCTAGTAAAACCATCCGTAAGTATTTATTAGATTCAAATAATTTATAAATAAAATAACAAATAAGTAAATTAATAATTATTTTTGGTTAATTTATTATCGGCAGACATATGCCGTCATTTCAAAAGTGGTAACTTCCACTAACCAGGTAAATCATTCTCTTTATTTTTATTTGTTCTTAATATCCAATTTTAATTATTTTAATATTAATTTGTTTTATTTTATTTTATTTCAGGGAAAAGCACAAGGATTTATTGCAGGAGTTCAATCTTTAGCAAGCTTACTATCGCCACTTATTGTTAGTCCTTTAACATGTAAGTTGGAAATTTACATATTAAATTGAACAAATAAGATTAAGTAGCTTATATAATAAGATTAATCTTACTCACTTAAACGCTCTATTTTTACTAATTTCAGCTCTGTTCATTTCAAGCAAGGCACCTTTTGATTGCAAAGGCTTCAGCTTTTTGTTCGTCTCTCTTTTCATGGTAATATTTCATTGTAACATACATAATAATATAATATGATTTTTTAATATAATTAATAATACAATATGCATGTATATATGTAGTTTATATCATTAGGTCATGCATGGCGACTTAATCCAGACAGTGAAGATAAAAGTGAACATGAGGCTAGACAACAATTGGATGAATCAATTGAAGCCCCTCTTTTGAGTTGATGAATAAATGGTTTGAAATTATTTTCATAAGAGTTTTAGTACAAAATAAAATTAGCTCGCCTTTCATAGAGCTTTAGTACAAAATAAATTATAGCTTTTTGTATAAACTCAAAACATTATTTCATTACTTCATTAATAGAAAATCACCATTTTGTAGCAGCTTGTAAGTACTTGAGCTTGATAAGTAAGCGTTTATTATATAATTTGTATACTTCATTTTTGACTAATACCTTTTAGGTTGTTAAACCCTTTGAATGTAACTTTGAGATCTGTGTTGTGCACCAGCATAGATTTTAATACATCTAAATATCAAGATATATATATATATATATATATATATATATATATATATATATATATATTATGAAAGTATAAATCTCAAAGCCAATCTAAAGTTTAAAAGGTGTCATAAGCCCAATATACCTGATTAATTCTTTTTGCCTCACCAAATTTATATTTTAGTTAATGATTTGCATCCACATAAACTAGATATTAGATTACAAAACCTTCTTATAAGGGCTTTTTACATACCCTACAAATACATCATACAATATTATTACATACCATGTGGAGACATGCTACACATCTCCTATGGTGCTTGAATTATAAGCAACAGAAAAGAAACCCTAATCATAACTCTACATAAACATTTCGAAATAAAACCAAATCCACCACAAATTCTCTCACATTCAATCATTTTAAAAAGAAAGTAAATCCTTTTGAGCCACAACAGCTGGCGAAGGATTACACAATTGATGTACGACTTCACGCATGGTCGGTCTAACAGTACTCTGCTCTTCAACACAAAGCATCGCGACTTTAAACAAATTAGTAATTTCACCGATTGGGGAAGGAGACAGGCGTTTGTCCGAAACTGCCTCAGCTGAGGCGGAATCGGATGGATCTGATAATTCGGAAGTCGTTTTACGAACCCAGTGTACTATATCGACTCCTTCACCAAATCCGCCAACTGGGCGCCTGCCCGTGACCAATTCCAGCAGAACAACTCCAAAGCTGTATACATCGCTCTTTTCATCCACGCGGAGCGTGTATGCATATTCTGTGAAAATGAGGGGTATTTTTGTCATTTAGTTAAGATTGAAGTGAAAATGAGGGATGGTTTTGTTATTTTGTTCATAAGATTGAATTGCACATGTGTGGGCCAATGAAACAAGGATTGGCTGTTACAGAGACAGATATCTCCGTCCAGAACAAATCTTTCTAGTACACTTGGAGTTGACTATTCAGAAAAGGGCTTTTTTTCTAGTTTGTGATGGAATTAGATTCTTTGTTTTTTTATTCAAATATACCCTTAATAAAGCATTCAATTGATGGACACAATAACATCTCTATATTCGTGAATCAACTCCACTAGTTAAAAATTCTATTCTCTTTGAACCTTATTCCAATCTATATTCTATAAATATACTAAAAGCCTAAAATAACAATATTAAAAAGAACATTTTACCTGGAGCAATATATCCATACGATCCAGCAATGGCCGACATGCACTCAGACGCGCCAGCATGATCTCTCATAAATTTAGCAAGCCCAAAATCCGCCACATGGGCTTCAAAATTCGAATCGAGCAAAATATTATTGGATTTCACATCTCGGTGTATAATAAGAGGCGAACAATCGTGGTGCAAATAACATAATCCTTTCGCCGCCTCAACTGCTATGTGGAACCGTGTTTCCCACCCAAGATGCGCGCCTTTGGTGCCGTGTAACATTTCGCCTAGACTCCCGTTTGGCATGTATTCGTACAGAAGCAGGTTGGCTTCACGGTTTGAGACGAATCCGAGGAGCCGTACGATGTTTCTATGCCTATTGGAAGAATTAAATTTAAATAATTAGTTAATTATATTCTTTTGAATGGTTTAATACATTAATTTTAATTTAGTTAGTATTTCAATTTTCATCAAAATAAAATTTAATTTAGTTGGTAAAAACGGATAATCTTGGAAGAAATTGAACTTGCAAAAGTGCTTATCGAACCATAATTTAGTTCTTGTGTTCACAGAAAGAAAGAAAGAAAAATGGAGTGATTTGTAGTAATAAATGAATATCAAGTTATGAAAATGTTAAAAATAGGTCATACTAAAGGGATATGTCTATATTTATTATATTAAAGTTCTGAATGTGACTGGTAACTTACATAAACATGATATAGTTATATCTTTTTATAAATAAAAACACAAAATAGAATGATTTATTATAACAAAACAAAGCTTGAAATAACAACTCTTTAATCCTCTACCTTATTCGTCCTAGTGTAGTAATTTCAGCCGTGAAACCACGGTCATGCTCACTCCCGCCTCGACCTACAAGCCGTTTAATCGCGACCTCTGTACCAGTCGGCATGGTGCCACGATACACAATCCCGGCCCCTCCTTTACCAATAATATTATCCTCTTTCAAACACTCGATGACATCTTCCACCGTAAAATCCAACCGTCGAAACGCAGTCATCTTCCACGCGCCGGACCGTCTCTTCCTCTCCTCCTTCCATTTCTCCCACCCTTTTCTCGCCCCAAAATAGAGGAGGATTAATGAGGCCATTAGTAAACCGATCCACACAAAGAATTTCTTGGCCGTCGAACCGTGAAGCGGGGCCTGGTTGTTTAAACCGGTACCGGCATCTGAAACGTCTGCGCATGGTAAGTGTACCGGTATGCCACATAAACTAGGGTTTGAAGCGAAGGAGCTTTCGTTGAACACAAGAAACTGGCCTTCGGCCGGAATTAAGCCAGATAGATTGTTAAAAGAAAGGTCTAATGTCGTCAAACTCATCATATGCTCGAATTTATCCGGTATTTCACCGTAAATTAGGTTTCTTGATAGATTAAGCGTGCTAAGTATTTGCAAAGATGCGATTCCGTCCGGAATTACACCGGTGAGGTTGTTTCGACTGAGATCAATCAAGGCAAGAGAAGCACATTGAGAAAGTTCGTTCGGAATTTCGCCGGTAAGTGAATTACCGCTCAAATTCAATTTTGACAGCTGTCTCAGTTTCCCAATCTCACTTGGTATCGGGCCCGAAAACCGGTTAAGGTCAAACATAAGGGTTTGAAGAGATGGAAGGTTACCAATAGAAGTCGGAATCCGGCCCGAAATCCAATTGTTTGACAAGGTCAGCATCCCAAGGGCATTTCCGTTAATTTCCCCAGGTAATTCCCCAGAGAGAAAATTATCGTTCAGTTCAAGCATATCTGCATTCGGTAAGTTAAACAATCCGGGCGGGATCGTACCATTCAAGTAATTCTTACCGATACGGACATGAACAAGAGATTTACATGTACCAAGTTTATTAGGTATCGGGCCATATAATCCATTATCCATTAAAATCAACACTTGTAACTTACCACTTGCACATAAATCTTGCGGGATTAGACCGGTCAAATGATTGGTCGCCACATCAACTTCGATCAAATTACCGTTTCGCCCCAAAGATTCAGGGAGATCTCCAGTGAAATTATTCTCCCACAGTTGCAAGACTTCAAGGTGAGATAACTCCCCGATAAAATCTGGTACGGGTCCCACCAAGTGGTTTCTAAAGAGATTTAAGAGTTTGAGGGTTTTGAGTTGTGAAAAAGTTGGTGGGATCTCTCCAGTTAGTTCGTTATTGGACAGGTCCAGTGAGTCGAGTAGAGGCAGCAAGCCTAACTCAGGTGGTACCGGACCGGTCAAACGGTTGACTTGAAGAAACAAAGTGTCCAAGTTTTTTAACTTACCAAGAGTGACCGGTACCGGACCGGTGAGATTACAGCTACTCATGTCGAGTCGTACCAGTGACGTCAGCAAGCCAAACTCAGGCGGAATGCCTCCTTCATAAGTATTAAAATATCCAATATACATGGCTTTTAGGTTCACAAGCTTGCTTAGACTAGTGGGTATTCGACCCCTTAGTACGTTGCCATTTAAACCTAGATATTCAAGACCCATTATTTCCGAATAACTCTCTGGTATTTCACCTGAGAAGAAATTACCCCCAAATTGGATGTATTTTAACTTGGGTAAATAAGAGAGACCAGTTGGTAGAGGACCAGAAAAATTGTTGTTATATGCATCAATGGTTTCTAAAGAGATGAAATTTCCAGCTGTAATTTCTGGAAAATTCCCGGTGAAAATGTTGTTTGAGATGTTTAGGAGCTTGAGAGAAGAAAGACGGGAAATTTCAGCTGGGAGAAGGCCAGTAATGTTTGTTTGAGAGATGGTTAAGTTAACCAGTTGGTCTAACAGAGCTATTTCTGGTATGAGGTTTCCACGCAAGGGGAGGCAAGTGAGGTTGAGAGAGATAACACGAGAGAACTCATCGCAAGAAACGAAGGAGAAAGAGCAGTGAGAAGGAGAGACTGCAAGTGGGTCCCAGTTTGCCAGTCCGCTTCCATTTGGGCCAAGTAGAGCAGCTTTCAGCTTTCCAAGAGCATATATGTCTCTCTCAGGAGAAGCAAGAAGAACTTGGAATGAAGATGTAAAGAGGAGGAAGAGGAGGAAAATGAGGTGGCATTTCATTCTAGTGTTTGGTTTAATGAAAATGGGTTTTGAGAAAGGAGAGAAGGGGTTAATAAAAGGAGCCTGGGGAGAGAAGGAATGAGAATAAGAGCATCAGATTGTTAATGGCGAGAGAATCAGAGAAAGAGATAGAGAGAGAGAGAGAGAGTACGATACGATGCATGCGGAGAGATAAAAGATGTGTAAGAAAGGTGACAGTGGAGTGTAGTGAGTTGACTGCCGTTAGATATACGTTAAGTATTATCTTCTACTGACATAACGGGAGAAACAGACGGCGTTACTGTTTGAGTGCGATGCAACTCAATTGTACGGTGTAATTCAGAGGCTGAGCTGACTTGACAGAACGGACAGACTAATGACGGCGTGAGTGAGCTACTTGATTTGACCTTCAGAATTAATTCCCAACTCTATAGATTTTCTATGCTCATTTCTATGTACTTATGAATTATTATGCATGTGAATAAGATATATTGTAATAGAGAACTATGCATTATTATGCATGTGAAATAAGATGTATTGTGACAGAGAATCCAGGGTTGTGGAAAGGTGTTGGTGGTTTTTGGCCGTTGGATTTGAATTGGACGGTTGAGATGTGATTCTGTGTGGTCAGATAGTCACATGTTTGATGATTTCCAATGAAATTTTCGAAAACCAATGCTGATTTTGCCTTTGAGGAAGACTCTCAGAGTGAGGATGTGTTGTAACCTTTTCTTTGTAGATTCTTGTGTTAATATTAATATGTAGCCTACTAATGAGTTTTTAGTTCATCCTTCACAAACTTATATGGCATTATTTAACCTAATATGAAATATTATTAGAAGTTATTATAGTAGTATGTTGTTATAATAGATATATTATACTCAAAAAAGAATAATGATATAATAATGATTTTGGAGAAATCTTTTAAGAAGATCGGGTGATAATATCAAGAAAAAGTTATAAAATATTGGAAATAAACTTTTTAAGTACAAATATATTAAAGGAATATTTACCATTTTATATGCTAATTTCCTGTTCCAAATAAAAAAATTATGTCAATACAAAAAATTACATGATCACAAAGGATCCAAAAAGAAAGATAAAGACAACTTTTGGGCAAAACAAAAAGACTTGCTTTCAACGCTTCTTGGTATTTTGTGTGTTCTACTGCTTCAGGCTCAGAGACATGGAACAGAGACCAGCCAGGCTGAACACAACACTACAAACTGAATTATACAAATAATATCAGCATTTCTAATGAAGTGTCATGTTTAGCATTGGTGAACTTATTTGTATTTGCAAATAAAATAGGTTGATAGTTAATTGTTGAAATAAGCTCACTTTTGTCTCTGAACTTTTTAAAATTGTTCTGAACTTTTTAAAATTGTTCAGCTTGCCCCTAAACTTTTTTTTACACACTTTTGTTCCCTAAATTCTTCCAACTATTCAACTTGTCTCCTACATCCAGTTAAATGCACAGTCAGCAGTCTAGTGTTTGCGTGACATGCTGACGTGACAAATATATTATTTTTTTAATCCACGTCAACACTCGTCCACCATTTTCTTCCTTTTCTTTCCTTTCTTCTCTTTTTCTTCTTCCTTCGCTTCGCTTCGCTTCTCTTCTCTGTCTCTCTTTCTCGCCCCACTCGTCGCCGCCGCCCACGCCGCGCCGTCGCCAGCCAGCCCTCTCCTCCTCCTCTTCTCTCTCCACTCGAACCCCTAAATTTCCGAAAATTCAAATTCGGTCCAAATTTGCTCCATAAATTGGTACATTTTCCTCTCATGTCTATTTATTTTGTTTCTACAATTCTAATTTCAATAAATTAGTGCTATTTTAGTATGTCGATGGTCAAGATAATGAATTGGGGGATTTTTAAGATGTTTTAACATACACCAATCTTAAATTCATGATAGAAGAGGAATTAAGTGTGTGTAATATTTCGAAATTGTATTATAAGAGGCCAGAAAATGATATACTACAAATTGTATATTCCGATGATTCGTTTCAGGAAATGTTCGCTAATTTTACCAAAACAAAGAGTATTAAGCTGTATGTGGAACACTTGAGTGAAAACGAGAATACGGATTTTGTCGGAACAATTTGGAGTGATGAATCAAATACTTTGGCGATTGATGTGTATGGCGGAAGGGAAGGTTTTGAAGAGGATGTTGAACATGAGAATAGCAAATTTTCTTTTTCAAACGAAGATGACGATAATAGCGAAGAAGAACCCCTAAATTTTATGTATCTATTGGATATGGGACAAAGTCATTGTACCGAATTTGATCTCGGACAAAATATTTCCGGGAGCTTCGGAATTTAAGACCATCGTTAAGAATTATGCGGTTCAAAATGTAAAAGATATTAAATTTGTTAAAAATGACCCAGATAGAGTGAGAGCGGTATATAAAAATCCTGGTTGCCCATGAGTTGTATTTGCCTCGTTAAATAGCACAAAACAATATTTTGTAGTAAAAACTTTTCATTCTCAACGCACGTGTGCTCCTACTTTTAAGTGTAGTTAGATAACATCAACTCATTTTGCTAATAGATATGAAGAAAGAATTAGATCGCATCCGGGATGGAAATCAGTAGAAATGAAAAAAATAATAAGAAATGAGATGGGTGTTAATGTTACGATAAGTCAATGTAGAAGAGAAAAATTGAAAGCAATGAGAAAATATTTAGGAAATTATTCCGAAGAATATGAAAAAATTTGGCATTACGCACAAGCTTTAGAAGCAGATAGAGACAACAATGTACGGATAAATGTAAACCGAAATCAAGGGGATGAACGACCCCATTTTCATAGAATTTATATTTGTTTTGGTACGTGTAAGAAAGGTTTTTTAAGTGGCTGTAGAAAAATGGTTGGGTTAGACGGATATTTTTCGAAAGGACCCATAAAATTTGAGATACTTTCTGCAATTGGAAGAGATGTTAATGATCAAATGTATCTCATTGCAGGAGCTGTTGTGGATGTAGAAAATAAGGATAATTGGAGTTGGTTTTTAAATTTGTTGGCGGACGATTTGGATATGAGATCAGGTTATCAATGGGTTGTACTTAGCGATCAACAAAAGGTATGTGTTATTTTATTTCTAGTGATTAAATTACTTATTATTAAATATAATTTCTTAATTATGTTTGTATTTCTTTATAGGGATTACGTATAGCAATCGAGCAGTTTTTACCTCACGCGAACATAGAATGTGCGCCCGACACATATATAACAATTGGAGCAAGTGATATGACACTGGAAATTTGAAGAAGTTATTTTGGTTATGTGCGGTCATATACCGAATCCCAATATTTAGAGAATATGGCGTTTATTTGGGATGTATCGGTCGAGGCAACAGATGATCCTTTAAAGACAAATCCAAAGCATTGGTGTCTCGCATATTTTAAGGATTGTTGTAAGGGCGTCATAGTTGATAATAATATGTCGGAAATATTTAATAATTGGATAACAGATTCGAGACATAAGCCAATAATAACCATGCTAGAAGAGATTAGATGCATGGTTATGTCGAGAATAGCAAAACTCGCATATGAAGGTGAGAAGTACCAGCATTTGATTTGCCCTAATATTTTTTGAGAAATTGTCATTTAATTTGGAATGGGTTAAACGGTTACGAGGTAACTCAAAATTTGACGAATGAAAAAAGGGAAATCAAAGAACACACGTATGTGGTTGATATTAGAAATTGTTAGTGTTCTTGTAGGGTTTGCAATATTTTCGATATTCCTTGTTCTCATGTCATTTGTGCTATATTTAATAAGGGCGATGACCCGATTCATTATGTGTCGGATTGTTTTAAAAAGGAAACTCACCGCGCAATTTATTCTCATTTTATGGTACCGGTTATCGGTAGGCAAGATTGGCCCAAAACGGGAATTGATCCTCCGCTACCTCCATCGAAAAGAAAGATGCCGGGTAGGCCTAAAAAGTATGCTCGACGTGAACAAGGTGTAGTGCCTAAACCATCGGCTTCAAAACTGTCGAAATCAGGTCAAATAGTAAAGTGTAGTGTTTGCCGCCTAACAGGTCATAATAAAAGTACTTGTCCCATAAAAAAGAGCAGGTATTAATATTTACATTCAATTCGTATAATTAGTTTTTGTATACAATTTTTTTAATGTGTATTTATAATTTTAGGACGTCATCTACTGGGCAATCTTCGAATCAAACGCCACACAATTAGATTTGTTGAATGTTAAAGCTTGTATTTTATTTTATTTTTTGCATATTTTTATGTTTTATAAGGACTTGTATGCATTTTATTATCTTTTGCATTTGTAAGGACTTGTATGCATTTTGTGACATTTGGATATTTTTATGTTTCGTAAGGACTTAATTATGCATTTCGTGATATTTGATCTATTTTATTATCAAGATTTGTATGTATTATTTGTGTTTCATATACTCTAAACTCCACACCCTAAACCCTAAAATAAATTATTCCCATACAACATCACATTCCATAATCACATATAACCATAAACATACAACATCACATATACCCTAAACTCCACACCCTAAACCCTAAAATAAATTATTCCCATACAACATCACATTCTATAATCGCATATAACCCTAAACATACAACATCACATATACCCTAAACTCCACACCCTAAACCCTAAAATAAATTATTCCCATACAACATCACATTCTATAATCATATATAACCCCAAATATATAATATCACATAAACCCTAAACTGCAAACCCTAAACCCTAAAACATATTATTCCCAAAATCACATAATTACAATACTAATTATAACACACAACATACACAACAACATAATTAATCTTTTCAAATTCTTTTCTATTTTTTCAAATCTCTATCTTTGCATCTTTTCAAATTCTTCAAATCTCTTCTCGAAGCATTGAACTTGGTACTTGAGGTGGATTGGTGCGAAGGCAATATCGTCACACTAAGCAAAGTGCTCGCAAAGTTGACATTTGTAAAATGCTCGACCATTATTTTTTTGGATTTTTGCATGAAGCAGCAAGCATTTTCTAGCACAACGAGGACACATAACTCCACCCATATTCACCATGTTCACCAATATCTACAAATAATATGCGTCATAATTTTTTTTTACCATAACTCCACCCATATTCACCCTTATTATTATTATTATTATTATTATTATTATTATTACATCTGATTTTTTTTTCGCTACTGTTCATGACCAGCCTCTGGACGATTTTTTTTTTTTTTTTTGCATATTTTTCATAAAAAATTGTTGTTCTATTTTGTGGTTAAATCAAACCTAAATCAATCTATAATTCGTCAAAATTATCTTAAATCAGCCCAAAACAGTCATAAAATCAAAAATCAAGCCAAAAAAAATCTAATTTAGCAATTAATTCAAATTAAAATCCAAAATCAGTCATAAAATTCAGATTTGTGCGTACTGTCCTAAATGTAGCTGCTTCATTTGGACCGATTTTGAATTTTCAGAAATTTAGGGTTTCGAGTGGAGAGAGAAGAGGAGGAGGAGAGGGCTGGCTGGCTGGCGGCGGCGACCCGTGGGCGGACGACGTGGGCGGGCGGCGACGAGTGGGGCGAGAAGAGAGACAGAGAAGAAAGAGAGACAAAGAAGAGAAGCGAAGCGAAGGAAGAAGAAAAAGAGAAGAAAGGGAAGAAAAGGAAGAAAATGGTGGACGGGTGCTGACGTGGATTAAAAAAATATATTTATCATGTCAGCATGCCACGCAAGCACTAGACTGCTGATTGTGCATTTAACTGGATAGATGGGGCAAGTTGAACAGTTTGAAGAGTTTAGGGGGAAAAAGTGTGCAAAAAAAATTTAGGGGACAAGCTGAACAATTTTAAAAAGTTCAGGGGGCAAAAGTGAGCTTATTTCTTAATTGTTTGAATTTTTTGGAAACCCCTCATATTTTCTTAATTTTTTTAAGGATGATTTTTTCTTAATATTATAAATTCCTATTATAAAAAGTTAATAATTTTTAGATTCCCTACTTTAAGTTCTATAAATTAAATTGCATTTATTTTATTCTGATGATTAAAAATAACATTCTCCTGAACACAACACTGCAAACTGAATTCAACAAAAGAATTACACAAATGAATTATACAATTAACAACATGCCACGTCAGAATTTCTAATGAGGTGGCATGTTTAAATTGGTCAACTTGTTTGTATTTGCAAATAGATTGATAGTTAATTGTTTGAATTTTTGGAAACCCCTCATTTTTCTTAATATTATAAAAAGTTAATATTTTTTAGATTCCCTACTTTAAGCTCTCTAAATTAAATTGCATTTGTTTTATTTTATTTTTTTCAGTACAAAGTCGAAACACGTAGTTTCTCCACTAATAAGGTTCGATCCCAAAAAAATGTACAAAAATCCAACGTATGATTTCTCAAATACAAGAATCATACTTTAAGCAATTAGGAGTTCTTTTTCAAAATCTTTTGAATAATTGTGGCTTGACTTATGAGTTGACATTACTCAAAGCAAAGAAAAAGAACAGAATTTTAGTATTTTCCTATTTAGCCCTTCCTTTAATGAAGTTCCTTCCAGAAAGTTTAATTATACTGCCCTTTGCTAACATTGTTTAAGGAAACAAATACATACTTAACATGTAATTATACACAAAAGGGTTAAAAAAAAAGAAGGGAGTTGATACTGCGCGACGTTACTGTAGCGACCCTATAGTGACAATATATAAAAATTGAAAACAATATATATAAGTATATAAACTGAAAACAAATAGTATGTAAAAATTCATTCTATAAAACAGTATATATTTTAAAAAAAATAAAAACAGTATATACAAACATATAAACTGAACACAAACAGTATATAAAAAATCATTCGGTAAACAATATGTATTTAAAAAAAATGAAAACAGTATATAGAGTATATAGGAACGTGAGAAAATAGTATATAATTTCAATCCGTCGCTACAGGATCGCTATAGTATCCTGGCGTGATTTCTAATTTTCCTTAAAAAAATTGTCTAAAAAAATATTGCACCATTATACTCTATAAATCACTCGATGATCAATAACCATCTGATAGAATACATACATTGTATCTGTATGTGAAATTAAGAGATTATGAATTCAATTCTTATTGATATTATCGGAAAATTTACAAAAAACTCCCTATCTTTTCTGAATATTACAAATAACCCCCTGTATTTTCGTTTATTACAAATAACCCCATATCAGAAGAAGTTTCCTTTCAAATACCCCCCTACATCACTATTTCATCCATTCCAAAGTTAATTTTTTTAATGACTAAAATACCCTCATGTATATTGAATATATTTAATTAACAAATTAATTAAATAAACAAACAAAATAAATTAAATTAAATAAAAATTGTTAAACACATAAAAAATAATTCATTAAAAAATAAAATTCATTAAAAAGAAATAAAACCAATTAAAATAAAAATAATTAAAAAGAAAAGGCCCAACCAAGTTTAACATTTTTTTCAGGATAAAACGATGTGGGCCTGAATGTTGAGCTATACCGTATAATGCATTAAGCTCTTACACTATGTTATAATAAATAAAGTTGTGTGTGTCTATAATTATTACTATTTTTAAAAATTGATTTTTCTTTTATTATTTTTTTAATTTTTTAAATTTTTTTAATTTTATAATATTCAAATAAGTTAGGCGGTTATTTTGTAAATTTCCCTATTTTATAACATTAATTATAATTTTAAAATTTTATTTTTATCTTTACTTAATTTTTATTTATTTATTTAATAATTATATTTTGTTTCATTATTTCTAGATTTTTAATTATGTATATTTTGTTTATTTTATTTATTTTAATTAATTGTTATTGAGTTATTTTTTACTTTTTTTATTTTTAACTATTTAATTATTTTTTAACCTTTTCTTTTTAATTATTTTTATTTTAATTAGTTTTATTTCTTTTTAATGAATTTTATTTTTTAATGAATTATTTTTTATGTGTTTAACAATTTTTATTTAATTTAATTTATTTTGTTTGTTTATTTAATTAATTTGTTAATTAAATATATTCAATATACATGAGGGTATTTTAGTCATTTAAAAAAAATTAACTTTGGAATGGATGGAATAGTGATGTAGGGGGTATTTGAAAGGAAACTTCTTCTGACAGGGGATTATTTGTAATAAACGAAAATACAGGGAATTATTTGTAATATTCAGAAAAAATAGGGAGTTTTTTGTAAATTTTTCTTTCTTAATTATGATGGTGTTATGCTCTAGGCCAAAGTGTTTGTGACCTAGATAATGGATTAAAATAACAAACATAATATTTATTCTAAGATATTTCATATAATATGTGCGTATAGGTTATTTTAATATAATTACAATAGACCATGAATATGCAATTCAGCTTTATGTCATCAAAGTACGTGACTTTGATAGTAAAACTATAAAGTGTTATGAATGCTATTCTAAATCGTCCCTGGTCATTTATAGGATATTTGTGGAGACAAATATACTTGCGGATGCATATAAATATATATTTATATACAAGCTATAAATGTACACCAGTATATTAGTTGACAGATGATTATGTTTTATTGATCATGAATAAATAGTTATCAAGTCATTAACATAGGTATATGTTAGAGACCATATACTGGACTGACCCGCCATAAGAATGCTACATGTTTTACGTCATTAGCGATTCTTGTAACATAAAGTATTTATAGTTCTTTGACCTGAGATTGTCTCGGTTCCCAACATGAGTAATTTTATACTTTAATATAATCTAACACTGCCTTTAACCGGGTGGTCATAATGGTTATGATTAGGTATACAATGAATCATGTGGAGGGATGAGTGCAATCAAGACGGGATTTGTTCCTCTCATAAATGAGAGAGATATCTTTAGGCCTCTTGATGAATTGAATCGAAGAAATGTATGGCCATACTCAAATGAATTAATAAGAGTTATTAATGTCATTTGTTCTTGTTCAGTTTAATTTGGGATAAAGAAATATTAATCGATTAATATAAGGATGGCGTATTACATGCCTTATGATCGATATAGATATCGCACGACAAAGGGACTAAATACGTGATTGTTGATTAGGTAAATCGGATCACCGATATTCACTTAAATTGGGTAGTCATGATGGCTTGCTAGAGTCCGCTCATGATTTATAGATTGTCAAGTCTATTGCCAACATTAAGTGAACCTACAGGGTCACACACAAAGAACAAACTAAAACGGGCGCAAAATATCCTAGCGACTTATATGATAAGTTGCATAAGAATGTCACAAAATATATTGTCATCTTATGTGATAAGATGTGATATATATGTATATAAAAACTATGAGCACAAAAGATCATGTAATCTAGAAGAGTCTAGATGATGACATATAGATAATGATGAGTGATGTCATACACATCTTTTAGTGTGATGAGACATGACTCTTCACCTCTATATAAGGACATAGAGAGCTCCAAATTCAAACACAACACATCATTCTCTCTCTCATTATTTCTCATTCTCTTTTGTGAGACAAAAGAGAGAAAATATACTTTCTAATTTGTATGACAAAATTATGAAAGGGTGCTTTCCTTTTTGTATGACAAAAATGAAAGAGTGCGATTATATGAGAGGAATTATATACATCTTTTGTGAGATAAAATAAGAAGAGTTTTCTTATGCAAGAGGAGAACAAGTTACTAGCATATATATTGTTCTTCTTCCCGTTTTAAGAAGTTTGTTCGTGCAGACACCGGTAGAGGCGTTCGTACTTTCGGCGCTTGTGATCTATTTGGCCTAAAAAGATGAGAACGATTTGTTGAGAGTTTTGGTGGAGACCGATTGTGTGTGCGGTAGATGACTTCCGCACGATCCGACCTAGACGGCCTAGACGGACGTAAAAGCGGTTAGGACGATAACCGGTTTAGAGGCGCATGGACAACACGCATGGTTTGAGTGTCACGGATTAAGCGTAATCCGAAAGGTATCTTTAAGATTTTTTCTTTGATTTAACCGATGCGCACGGATCTTTGGATTGGTTTTGGACGAAATTTTTGTTTTCCGCTGCGTTATACACGTCTGAAACCCAACAGTGGTATCAGAGCGACGTACGTGTTTCGGTTAAATTGAGACGGTATATATGAGATATATACTATTTAAATACCATTTATAATTTTGATTTATAATTGAGACGGTATATATAAGGCTTGCATATAGAGTTTTCAAGTGTTGAATATTCTTAATCGAAAGGATGCAAAGGTTTGGAAATTCATGAAGAGATGCATATGATGCATTGATTCATGAAAATGTACATGTAATGTACCATAGTTATGAAAGAGTTCATATAATATACCAAATTCATGAAAAGGTGTAATATGAATAAACAGATATATGGATATACTTGAAAGATTATATGGCGTCCATATTAATTAGTCATAATATTAATCTGTTCAAGAAGTATATGATTTATCATGCATGGAATATGATATGAGATATGAAATAGCCACGGGTTAAATGTATAATATGATCATACTTGAAAATTCGGCCATATATGAAACGTTGTGTGTCATGAGTCACGATATTAGGCGGTTTACATTTTCTTTTTGTCAAACCGATGATAAGACTCATGACTCATTCGGTAAGCTCATGAAATGCATCTTTTTGAAGAATTCTCTTATTTGATCAAACCTTATCACCCGGCAACTTAATATTTGATGAATAATGGTATTATTACATGCGTGAATCACTTGGCAAGTTTTCACATAATTTGATGGTCAACTTATTGTGAAAATTTGAAAGTCATGTATATATAACCAAAAGGTGCGACTAACGGGTGTGACCAAGAGATGCGATTCAAATATCACATCCAAAAGGCGCGACGAAAGGTTGCGACCAACGGATGCGACCAAAGGGTACGACCAAAAGGTGCGACTAACGGGTGTGACCAAGGGATGCAATTCAAATGTCACATCCAAAAGACATAACGAAAGGTTGCGACCAACGGATGCGACCAAAGGGTGCGACCAAAAGGTGCGACTAACGGGTGTGACCAAGTGATGCGATTCAAATGTCATATCCAAAAGACGCAACGAAAGGTTACGACCAACGGATGCGACCAAAGAGTGCGACCAAAAGGTGCGACTAACGGGTGTGACCAAGGGATGCGATTCAAATGTCACAACCAAAAGACGTGACAAAAGGTTGCGACCAATGGATGCGACCAAAGGGTGCGACTAAAGGGTGCGACCAAAGGGTGCGACTAAAGGGTGTTACCAACGGATGCGATCCAAATGTCACGTCCATAAGGTTGCGACAAATGGGTGCGACCAAGAGGTGCGACCAACGGGTGTAATCGACATGCGCAACTAAGAGGTACGACCGAAAATGTGCAATCGCAAGAGTTGCGACATCATGAATAGTTGTGTCTTCATGAAAGGGTGCATACCATGAATTGTCTTTTTGAAATGGTGCATGTGATGCATTATTTCATGAAAAGTTGCATGTGATTTATTGAATTCATGAAAAGATGCCTATGATGTATTAATGTGTCGAAAAATGTGTGTTGACAAAGTTGACCAGGTGTTGACCATGTTGATCATGTTGACAGTTGACTGTTGACCCACTGTGTTGACTGTGGACTATGTTGACTCTTGATTGTATTGACTGTTAATTGTTGACAGTTGACTACACTAGTTTACCCCCTTGACTGTTGACCATTGAATTGGTCAAAAGTTGATCATGACCTGGTCAAAATATTGACAATTGACTGTTGACCTTGTCAAATGTTGATCGTTGACCGAGTCAAATGTTGACCAAATCAAATATTGGTTTTTGACTTGTCAAATGTTGACAATGACGACCGTGCCCCAAATTCGCATTCATAAGCCTTATATATATATATATATATATATATATATATATATATATATATATATATATATATATATATATATATTTTTATAAATGGTTAAATAATCGAAACATAATATGATTATGTTTATATTTGATATATTTGTTGATACGTGTTGATATAATGAAAGAGTTCATTAGGCATAATAACACATCCATCATGGAGATGAAGGAGTTCATCGTCCATCATGAATACATCATTAAGATGACAAGTTCATTTTTAACCACACATCATGGCAATGAAAGAGTTCATCGATTTCTATACATAGAGATAAGATTTTCATATACAATCTAAGAAAAAATTTCATGGAGATGAAATATATATTAGGAAATCTTTATGTTAGTTCATAAAGATCAAGGCCATGATATATCATCGTTATTATCTTTATTCTATTAGTACATGTGATGTTCTTTGAATATTGCATAATAACATATAATATTAAATAAAATCCCTCAAAACAATGTTAAGTCATGAAGTGTCTTCCGTAAGTCTAAATCTTTCGATACTCTGATCGATCCTGCATAGGTCATGCCAAAGCTGGGGTATGTAGGGACAATCTTAGGAGGAGGGAATGCGGAAAATGGTTACCAACATAGGTCATGCCAAAGCTGAGTGTGTTGGGTACTATTTTGCCGATGATTAGACATGGTTTGATTTAACTGGGCTATCAAGTCGGACTTGGGCTCGGGGCATACGATAGGATATATACGTCAGGCATATGATGCTTATCCTATGTTGTTCAAGAGTTGTATGAGATACAATTGGAATTATTCCTACCTAAATAAGTTAAGTTCTGGGCGATGAGCCAAAACTCGCTTAGGACTTAATTGAAATATGGATCTTGTCTCACTATGAAACTTCATGGATTGAAAGTTTCCGAATCAATGCGATTGAAGGTTATTGATTCGATTAAAAAATAGTGGGAGCCATTATATGAAATATTTAAAAAATAATAGTCTTTGAATATTATTCAATTCGAATAGTATATCTATTTATGTCTCACAATAGGTCCTTGAAAAAGACATATAGCATAAGATGCTTATAATCGTTAAAATGAACATGGACAAGTGTTGTCAATAATGTTCTCGTGCTTAAAAAAAAATCGTAAAGAGTAATCCCAAAGATAAGGGTAAGGTGTTGTCCGGGCTTTGGCCTTAAGTAAGAAGTTGGTATTTTTCGTAATGAATTGGTTCATTGAAAGAAACCATAATTTCTCAAGAAGATATGAAAAAGGGAATGAAAGGATAGTGTGACTATCGCTTTAAGTATTTTTGTTATAGAAATTAACTTGTTTGTTTCACATCATGTGTATTAGATACACGATGTGAATCACACATTTGTGAAAATGTGCTGACAAAGTTGTAGACTATTGAGTAAATATGATGTTGACATATGAGTGACAAATGTAGCAAAAGTTGTTGCATTTTCTCAAGGAACTCATTTATTTACAGTCTTTTTTGGACTTATCGCCGACATAAATAATTGTTATTTAATGTCGACAATAAATTTTGTATTATCTATAGTTCGAGTTTATCTATGAATGGTTATTAATTTATTATTGAGAATAATAATTTCACCATTCACAAATGTCAATTTTCTTTGGAAATGTTCCAATAGAAAAATTATCTTATGTGTTATATCGAACAAGATAATTATAAGTCTATCTATAACATTAATATTAACAATTTAAATCTAGCATTGTCGCTTGGTCTACTTAAATAAGATGAACATTTATTAAATCCATTAAGATGGATTTTAAAATTCATTTGATTTTGAATCATTTGAAACATGTGTAACTTATTTATTAGACAAGATGACATTTACGTCTTTCACAAAGTAAGGTGAAAGCAAGTTACTTATTGGCTCTCATACATAGTGATGTATGTTCATAAATGAGTGAAGGTGCTAGAAAAAACTTCTTCATCATTTTATTCAAACAATAAATTTGAATATTTTGAAAAATTCAAAACTTTCAAATAATGAAGTAGACAATAAACTTGGCTTTGAAAAATCAAATTTCTTTGATGAGATCGAGGAGTTGAGAACCAAGTGTTTGATGATCATGATAATGATATCGAACTTTATTAGATATAGTTCGATTATGATGAGTCAAATATATCTTCTATTTCTTTCGGGGTTACGCTCTTGATTGCGTTCATACTGAATATAATTCCATCCAAAGCAGTTGTAAAATACTCCATATAAGATATGGACTGGTAGGTGTATCAGATTATCTTTTATCAAGATTTGAGGATATGATACTTAATTGAAGCATCATGCATCTAATCGGATTAGTGCTTATTGTGGAATATCTTAAGAAAAGTAAAGGAGATTACTTCTATAACTAATATGAGAACAAAGTATTTGTTACTCGAAAATTATATCTCTTTGGAAGAAGTGTTTCCAAAAGAATTAGTGGGAGTAAATTTGAAAAGTTCAAATTCCACATACTGACTGTAATGCTCGGATGGAAATTAATTCAGATTTCAACTAGTGGTTGAGTCTGTAATTAATAAACTAGACTGTCAAGATATTGAAGAGTATGAGTATATAACATAAGTGTATTCATGTAGATCTATTAGAATTTATCGCAGGCCCGAAAAATATAGATTTTTCGTGTCTAATGATAAAAATTTCGTACTCATAGATGATAAGTCCACATTCTACTAATAGACTATGATGAGTCAAGGCTCTAATGGTTAGAGACTTTGAAAGTTGAGATGTAATCCATGTCAGACAATCAAGTTTTGAATTTGATTGATCCATCAGATGGAAATACGGTTTTAAAAGAAAGATCGACATGGATAATGTGCAAACATATAATGCATGATTGTGGTTAAGTTAAACTCATAGTATAGACTATGATAATATTTTTCCAAGTCATCATGCTTATGTATTTCAGAATTTTCTTGGGCATATGTTCATAGTATGACTATAAAAGATGCCAAGTAGATGTCAAGACGTTGTTTCTTAATAGAAACATATGAAAGTATGTATATGATACAACTTGAGAGTTTTGTCTATCCTAAAATTTTGAAAAGAGTTTGCAAGTTGCATAAATTCATTTATGAATTAAAGCAAACATCTCTAGGTGAATATTTATTATTTGATGAAATAACCAAATAGTGTGGTTTTATAAAAAAAAATTAAAGATAAATCTTATGTTGACAAGAAATTCAGTGGGAGCATAATTACATATGATGTGAATTAAGTGTAACAAGCACACATAAGTTTAATCTTAGTGAAAGTCACTAAATAATAATCTAGAGTATGATTATATCATTATATACTTGAGAATGATAAAGTATTCTTCTTAGATTATGGTGGACATAAAAATATGCAAAGTATTTGCATATGACAATGTTTGATAATTCATTTAAGAACCCAATCCCTTAAATGATGGTGATCATGTTAGGTCAACTGGTATGTGATACCACATGGATCAATGAGTATGAGATACTTGGTTAATTTGGCCTAGTGCAAGTGGGAGATTGATGGTGTTATGCTCTAGGCCAAAGTGTTTGTGACCTAGATAATGGATTAAAATAACAAACATAATATTTATTCTATGATATTCCAAATAATATGTGCGTATAGGTTATTTTAATATAATTAAAATAGACCATGAATATGCAATTCAGCTTTATGTCATCAAAGTGCGTGACTTTGATAGTAAAACTATAAAGTGTTATGAATGCTATTCTAAATCGTCCCTGGTCATTTATAGGATATTTGTGGAGACGAATATACTTGCGGATGCATATAAATATATATTTATATACAAGCTATAAATGTACACCAGTATATTAGTTGACTGATGATTATGTTTTACTGATCATGGATAAATAGTTATCAAGTCATTAACATAGGTATATGTTAGAGACCATATACTGGACTGACCCGCCATAAGAATGCTACATGTTTTACGTCATTAGCGATTCTTGTAACGTAAAGTATTTATAGTCATTTGACCTGAGATTGTCTCGGTTCCCAACATGAGTAATTTTATACTTTAATATAATCTAACACTGCCTTTAACCGGGTGGTCATAACGGTTATGATTAGGTATACAATGAATCATGTGGAGGGATGAGTGCAATCAAGACGGGATTTGTTCCTCTCATAAATGAAAGAGATATCTTTAGGCCTCTTGATGAATTGAACTGAAGAAATGTATGGCCATACTCAAATGAATTAATAAGAGTTATTAATGTCATTTGTTCTTGTTCAGTTTAATTTGGGATAAAGAAATATTAATCGATTAATATAAGGATGGCGTATTACATGCCTTATGATCGATATAGATATCGCACGACAAAGGGACTAAATACGTGATTGTTGATTAGGTAAATCGGATCACCGATATTCACTTAAATTGGGTAGTCATGATGGCTTGCTAGAGTCCGCTCATGATTTATAGATTGTCAAGTCTATTGCCAACATTAAGTGAACCTACAGGGTCACACACAAAGAACAAACTAAAACGGGCGCAAAATATCCTAGCGACTTATATGATGAGTTGCATAAGAATGTCACAAAATATATTGTCATCTTATGTGATAAGATGTAATATATATGTATATAAAAACTATGAGCACAAAAAATCATGTAATCTAGAAGAGTCTAGATGATGACATATGGATAATGATGAGTGATGTCATATACATCTTTTAGTATGAAAAGACATGACTCTTCACCTCTATATAAGGACATAGAGGACTCTAAATTCAAACACAACACATCATTCTCTCTCTCATTATTTCTCATTCTCTTTTGTGAGACAAAAGAGAGAAAATATATTTTCTAATTTGTATGACAAAATTATGAAAGGATGCTTTCCTTTTTGTATGACAAAAATGAAAGAGTGCGATTATATGAGAGGAATTATATACATCTTTTGTGAGATAAAATAAGAAGAGTTTTCTTATGCAAGAGGAGAACAAGTTACTAGCATATATATTGTTCTTCTTCCCGTTTTAAGAAGTTTGTTCGTGTGGACACCGGTAGAGGCGTTCGTACTTTCGGCGCTTGTGATCTATTTGGCCTAAAAAGATAAGAACGATTTGTTGAGAGTTTTGGTGGAGACCGATTGTGTGTGCGGTAGATGACTTCCGCACGATCCGACCTAGACGGCCTAGACGGACGTAAAATCGGTTAGGACGGTAACCGGTTTAGAGGCGCATGGACAACACGCATGGTTTGAGCGTCACGGATTAAGCGTAATCCGAAAGGTATCTTTAAGATTTATTTCTTTGATTTAACCGATACGCACGGATCCTCAGATTGGTTTTGGACGAAATTTTTGTTTTCCGCTGCGTTATGCACGTCTGAAACCCAACAAATTAAGCATGCAGTATTTGATGGGTAAGAAATCTCCCCATCTAACACAAATCTTAGGTGCAAATTCATCATGTGTAGTTGTCTACTCTATCTAAAAATATTAATATCAATTATATCCCTGCAAAGTAGAAAATATCATGAAGACCCTACAAACAATAAGAAATATCACATATACTCCGTAAAACAAAAAAGATATTTTATATATATATATATATATATATATATATATCCAGAGACGAAACTAGGGGGACCGGGCCGGGGGACCCCCCCCCCGCCCCCCAATGAAACCGACAAACTACAGCTATGGCTGTGGAAGAAGAAGATTCTGGCCCCCCTTATGCGATTAATACCTAATAAAGTTTCTTTTGTTCACATGTGAGTATTTGGTCTATTGGTTGAAGCTCGTGCCTCCCGCTCAACAAGTCCCGAGTTCAAAGCTTTCAGGATGCAAATTTCGGATTTTTTAAAAGTTTTTTCTCAAAATTGAAGAGATAAACTGCAAATATGTTGATCAACCATGATTCGAACTCCTGACCATTGGCCTTATAGAAGCGCTCTTAACCAACAAACCATAAATTTTTTTATGTCCCAACTACTTGGCCTCCCCTATAATATCTTGCTAGCTTTGTTCCTGTATATATCCTTCCTTTACTATTTGTTTCAAATGATCTTAAAATTGCCCTTGATTTTGTGCTTCTTAAGTTTAAAAAATTACAATATAGAATTTTTTTTTTTGAGGCGTAATATAGATCAAATACCTAGTATTTGATAGTATTTTTCATGTTTTGTATAGATTTCTATGGTATGTTATATTTTGGAGTGTTATGCATGATATTCTGAGATTTTTGCAGGGTACACATGAAATTGTAGCGATATTTTTAATAAAGGACTATTGAAAAAGTGATGTAGGATTAGGATGAATAAAATTTTAGATAAATAATAAAAAGGAGAATATATGCGAGCTCATGTGCATGCAAACCAATTGGTTGGGTTCATTTTTATTTTTTAGGGTGCCATGTGTATAGCCTATAAAATTTGAGGCACTAGTTGGACAGAGTACTTATTCTTCCTCCATACGGACAGGAATATCAACACTTTTTGGAATGGATGGATGGATGCCCTTTCAAAACCTTGTTTGTTTTTTACATACAATCCTTATTTATTTGTATGAAATCACTAGTGAGATTACTAGCTATCAATTACTTTGTATGAGCTGTGTTGAGGGTAATATTGTGCATCTTCTATTTTTATTTTTTGTTGGAGAAAAAATATTTGATACTATTATATTATTTTTTTCCTTTTGATAAGACTATTGAAATTAAAGTATTGAATCAAATATTGTTTATTTATTTACATGAAATCCTTATTTGTTTTAGTCCTTGAATGACATAGTCTATGGATCCATCCTTGCGCATGATCATCATTGATTTAAATTGATCTAATTTCATAATTTGTGTTTGTCATACAAAGTTATAAATTTCAAAATCAAATTGAAGATAAAAATTAATATCATGAGGCCTGAGCGTTGTTTCTACCAACTCAAGACAGAGATCGATTCTTGGGGAAGGGCTAGCGAGGGTTTATTCGCTACTGCTAATGTAATGTGATTTTGGGTTATTTTCAATTTTGGGTGTTCTCTAGGAGGGAGAAGTCAGTATTTTTGTATTAACTGAATTTGTAATTAACTGTTGTTGTGATTAATCTAATGAAAAGGTTGTCAATTGGCAACCATTTTCCTTAAAAAAAAAATTAATATCATGAGTCTATTTAATTAACTCTCATAAAACTCAAACTATATTGCTAGCTTTTTTTGGGTAAATTTTTAGCATTTTAGTGTCTAATGTATTGTGATATGGCAATTGACAATCGCTACACAAAAATAAGCTGAATATCTATTGCAAAATTATAGAATGAAACAAACATTCATTAATTTATTCCATGTGAAATTTAAGAGGTTTTAGTTTACTTTTAGGCTTCCAATTTGAGCAAAAGTTTATACAATATTCTTATAGCAATTTGTGTAGTGAATCACTATTGTCCCTTCCCCCATGTGAAATTCAACGCACAAATTACTGCACGTTGATGTTGCGAAAATCGATATTAAGCAAAAGTTATTTGCTCTCAAATGAGGGGAGCAAAATAATTGAAGCTTTTTTCTAATGGAATGAAGAATGTGTCTATCTTTTATATTAGACAAATAAAATAATGATTCGTGTAAGAGAAGGAAAAAAAGAATAAAATAACTGTTGGTTAATAAGTCTCAAGGAAAGTAACATTTGATTAAAAAAAGTTCACAAACTCATGATCCATTATTAGCCTCACTCTTATATTTTTCAATTCTATTTGAGCAGTTTTGTTGTGTCATATCACTCTAATAATATAAGTTGTTGGATGGTGATCTATGGATAAATCTTAATGGTTCGGTGATCATTATTTTTGTACTTATAATTTCTTTAGAGACTTTTATGTATTCTTATTTCACAATGAGTTTTGAACAATTTTAGAATATCATATCATTTTACATTAATGACATGACTTACGTCATTTATCGAGTTTACATTATACCAATTCTATACAATTGTTTAACATTTGATATTATTTATGCTCATGAAGAATTCACTAATTAAAACACAAAAATTTTCTCTTATTCTTAGATAAATTAATCTTTTTTAATCAAATACAATATTTCTTATACTAAAATTTATATATATTTTCTCTTAAATGCTCTATTTGTTTTGAATTTCGTATTGTTATATTTTCGATTTAATTTATTATATTATTTAAGTATGTGAATATGAACTATGCACAAACATAGTTAAAAAAAAGAGAATATATAAGAGGAGTCTATGTATGCTAATTAAATCTATATAATTGGACTTTTAAATATATGATGGACTACGTACGGTAATATATGAAAAAAAATTATATATGAGACACATTTATAAAATAATTTATATCTAGATGTTTAAATGTAATCAGTTACATTTATAAATTGTATTAGAATATATTAATTTAAATTTAATTAATAATGAGTTTCAAAACATGTAGTGTGAAACTTTTCCAAGTTATAAAATGTCAAATTGGTATTCATTTCAAATTTTATTCTGATTTTACATGAATATTGCATTTTCATAAATTATATATCGAAATGAACAAAATAATTAGTTAAAATTTAAAAACGAAAGTTCTGAATTTCAACATCCGATTTTAGTTTTTGAGTTACAATATCTTAATATGAAAATCCAATTGTTGTGTTTACATGAGTAGATCGGCCCTGCTAGTCCCAAGGTTGCTGGTTCTTCATGCAGCCTTGAGGTGATTTCACCTCTTAACTTTAGTTCCCCTACTATCATGTGCTCATGTGCTGCTATAGTTTACTTGGAGGGACGCATTGCTGATATGGATGCACTAGATGTGGACGTGGGAGCATTGGTGCATGTGCAGAGACTTGCTGATAACCGAGATGGACATAGAGAGACAGGCGAATGCGCATGCGCTATTTTTCATTGATGTGGAGGACGAGGTTGATTTATGGCTGGAGTGGATTCATGAGCTCGTAATATCCATGCCTATATCACAGGACGTGTACAAAATAGGCACCACCGTTTGATAGCTTTCGACAATTAACTCATGTTGTATCCTTATATGCATATCTACGCAACCTTTGCACAGATATGTCAAATAAATGATTTGCTTAATTTTGAATTTCTCTGATATCTCACATACAAATATTAGAAAAAAAATGCTCATTATTAATTTTCTCAAGGTGTTGGAACTTTTTCTTGTTATTTTAGTGCATAGTTGAAGTACGCGATCAAGGATGTATACTGATTACTATAATATAAATATCTTGTTTTGAATAAAATTTGCATGATCATTATACAATGAATTGTTTATAGTTACAACATTACTTTTGCATGATATAATGCGTTTGACATGAGTAATTAAGGAAATTTGAAATCCACATCATCTGTATCAATACAGCATCAGTCACCATATGATGTGCAGATGTAATACTTGGGAGGAAAAAATGAAATACTTCCCCTATATCTTTAACTAATTTCTATTGGAATCCCTAACTTTGCAAATATCCCCAATTTAGCAAAAGAGCAATTGCTCAATTAACGGAATTATGAAAGTATGCCTCAATTAATGCCCAATTGCCCATTCAGAGATTAAATCTGATTAAATGCAGTAAAGAACAAGTTTCATGTTTTCAATCAAAGATGACTGGGCTTTCTTGTCCATTTCTCATTGACCATTCTCACAAAACTCAATCTAATTCGCCCTATTTCACAGCAATTTAGACCCTATTTATACACCGATTTGGGCCTATTAATTAATTATATTTTATATTACAAAATACAAAATGTCATAAATCTGATTGCCCTCAAGAGTAATCTACCATAACTCTACAGAGGATACTACGTATGAAAACCATTTTGCTATAATTATTTCAAATAACATTTAAAATAATTAGGTTCAACAAAATTATTTACATAAAATCATCTGATACAATTTGCTAATTCGTACATTATTATTAACATAACTGGGCTTTCTTGTTCATTTCTCAATGAAGCCGACTCTCACAATTCAGGCCCAATGTACACACTTATCTGGGCCTAATGATATCTCTCTTCCAATTCTTATTCCGATTTTCTCTTCTTTTCTGTTACATTTTCTTTCGCAACTCAAGAGAGAAAGGGAGAGAGAGCAGATCGGCAAATCGGAGCAAAAATGGGGTTTATCGGCGAATCCATCGAGTCGATCCGATCCCTTCAGGTCAGGCAGGTCCTCACTCAGATCGTCAGCCTCGGTTCGTCTCTCTTCTTCCCTTCGATTTTAATTTTCTCCATTTTTTTTCTATTTTTTTGGGTTTTTCTTCAAGATTTTGGGTATTGTAAAGTCGTAGTTTATTTTTTTTTCATTATTTAGTGTTTGATCATCCCGATCTGTGAATTTTTGTTCCTTTAGATCTAAATTTGTGTGAAATTGATGGTTTAAGTAGAGATTTGATGCATTTTGGTATGATGGAATTGAAAAGGGGTGAGTTTTTTGGTACTGATTTGGGAATGAAATAATTTGCAGGGATGATTGTGACGTCTGCTTTGATCATATGGAAAGGATTGATGTGTTTGACTGGAAGCGAATCTCCTGTTGTCGTTGTTCTTTCTGGCAGCATGGAACCTGGTTTCAAAAGGGTAAATTAAATTACTTTATTTATTTATATTTGAATAACTTGAGGTGTTATTTAGTAATAATTATAATTATAATTATAATTATAATTATAATTATAATTATAATTATAATTATAATTATAATTATAATTATAATTATTGTTATTGTTATTATTATCTTTTGAATAATTTGAGGTATTATTTAATAATTTTATTTAATTTATTATTAGTAGGCTATTATTATTTTTAATATTATGTTATTATTATTTATCAAATGATTAGGGATTTATTTATTTATTTTGTATGAGAAATTTGTAGGGTGATATACTGTTTTTGCACATGAGCAAGGAACCGATTCGTACTGGTGAAATTGTTGTATTTAATGTTGATGTAAGTTCTTATTTAAATTATTAGTTTTTTTATTTTATCGAAATATTGTCACTGATTTTTTGAATATTTTCTTGTTTAAATTAGTGTTTATACTAATTTTCATATTTTCTTGGTTTATTTTTATTTTTTAGGGGAGAGAGATACCAATTGTGCATCGTGTAATTAAGGTAAATAATTTGATTACTCTTTTATGTAAAAAAACTCAGAATTTTTATTAAAGTACAGAATATAAAACTAAAATGACTCAAAAAATAGAAACATAATTATTATGATAAAATATAAAAAAATTAGTCAAAAATATCGAAATTTTTGCATGTAATTCCACAAATTTATAAAGTTACAATTAAATTATATTGTTTATAAATTCCTATAGGTGCATGAGAGACAAGAAACAGGAGAGGTTGATATTCTCACCAAAGGTAAAAACAAATTTCAAATTTCAAATTTCAAAATTCTTATACAATTACATTCTCCTTAATATAAAAAAAATCACCTACTCTTATACATAATTCATAAATGACGCATATCAAAATTCTTTTGTAATTAGTCTCATTTTTATATAAATCATTCACTCTCACACATAATTCATAATATATAATCTGGAAATTTAACTTTTTTTTAATTTTTTATAATTATTTAGGTGATAATAATTTTGGAGATGATAGGCTACTTTACGCACAAGGCCAACTTTGGTTACAGCAACATCACATAATGGGTCGTGCTGTTGGGTCAGTATTTTTTATATTTATTTATTTAATGCTTACTAAGGTATCAATGATTACTAATAAGATAACAATAATTATAATTTTATGTTATTTTACTGGATTTGTTGATAGGTACTTGCCCTATGTTGGTTGGGTTACAATTATCATGACTGAAAAACCAATTATCAAGGTAAATTTTATTATTTATTATTATACCATATATTTATTTATTTATGTGTTATTTATTTATTGTATTTGTTTTATTACAGTATTTGCTAATTGGAGCTCTTGGATTGCTGGTTATAACCTCCAAGGAGTAAAATTGGAATTTTCTCATATTTTTTTTCTTAGGGGAATTCATGAAAAGTACTTTAGAAGTTTAATTAGACAATAACCCTTTTGATATGAATTTATATAAATGTTTTCTTTTCTTAACTTATGATGGATAGAACAGAAATAATCGTATGGTTCCTTTTCTTTTTGGTTTAATTCATGTGTTTTTATTTTTAACTATTGTTTTCCCGTGTTGGTACTTTGGCACTAAAAATGAAGGCTTGGTAATACACCAAACTTTAGTAGAGAAGATTTTCCTTATAAAATTAAGATGAAAACATTAATTATATAATTTAGACATTCAAAATCTCTTATACATCCTGCCCAACTTGAAAAATATCATATTTGCCAAAACAGTTTTAACTTGGTGTTGTCACTATGCTAAAACATAATTTATACTAAACAGTTCTGTCAAATATGAAATTATGAATATGATAATAAATTTTGAGGCTAAATGTGATAATGATATTTTAAAGTTTTAGAAGGGTAAATAAGAAAATCCCACTAAAAAGTGAAGGTTTGGTAATACATCAAACTTTAGTAGACCAGTATTTTTCACAATGCAGTATCTAAATCATGACATGGGACAAAAACCATTAATTGTATAATGTATAGACATTACAAAAACTTATCAAATTGTATATGTAGACGTGAATACATATACAAAAACCTATCAAATTGTACAATATAGACATGCAAAAATCTATCAAATTGTACAATGTAGACATGTGCGAAAACCTATCAAATTGTATAATATAGACATGCAAAAATCTATCAAATTGTACAATGTAGACATGCAAAAACCTATCAAATTGTACAATGTAGACATACAAAAACCTATCAAGTTGTATAATGTAGACATACAAAAACCTATCAAATATACCCTTTCATAACTTGAAAAATATCATATTTGCCCAAATTGTTAACTTGGTGTTACAAGAACATTGGAGTTCGACATAACACCAAGTAAACAATTTCAGCAAATATCAAATTTATAAATTTATATTTTGAAAGCCTAAACATGATATCTACATTTTAGAAGGATAAATATGATAATTTAGAAGAATTAATATGATATTTTGAAGTTTCCGTAAGTGTAAATATGGAATGTCAAAAAAAAAAAAAAAGAAAAAAAGAAAAAAAAATAATAAAGGTTTAGAAATGGTCCAAACCTTATACGTATCTTAAATAAATGAAGGTTTGGTAACTTGGCAACTCTAGTAGAGACGTATTTTTCACAATGTAATATATAAATTGACATGTGACAAACAATTAATAGTATAAATGTAGACATATACCTGAAGTAGAAAAGCTCACTGGTCCATATATATACAAAATATACATTCATTCAGTTATAATTCATCCCACTACATTAATATCATCTCATTACTCATACCAACATATCTTTTTTTATATAAAAAAAAAAAAAAAAAGATATTTAGAGATATAAAGAAGTGAGAAAAGTCATTCTGGTTGGACCGAGCAGATTTAAAAGAAGTGTTGGTGTTAATCCTGCCACAAAAAAAAAATAAAAAAATAATTAATTCGAAAATTTGAAATTTTATAAAAATATAAGGTAAAGTAAAATAATAAAAATACCTTGTTTTGAATGAATTTGTTCTACTGCTACTTGATGATTAATGTTAGTAGTGTGAGAAATATCTGAACTAGACTCAGGTTTGTGCAACGAATCCTCCTAAAAATAAAATAAAAATAATATGTGTTAATTAATTTATTGTTCATTTTAAAACTTAAAATTGAAAATGATACAATAAGGAGGAAAATTAATACTTTAATTCTTGATTCATTCCAGTCAGGAATAAATTCAGAAAGCAGAGTAACATATCTTTCCATAGCAATTTCTGGATTCATATCTCCAAGTTTTTGCCAAGCATTCCTATTAATTAACAAATAAATACATCAAATTTTGTGATTTAGTTGCTTAATTGAAGCCTAATTTGGGATATTTGTGAGCATAATTGTTGATTAAACATAAATTAATTACCAAAAAAAGATGAATTACTACAGACAATGCAATGGAAATTGAAAATTTTGATACGTATGGCTCTTACTAATTAGGATAAAATCATCTCAGTTTTAGCCAGATTAGAACTAAAAATCAATAATTAACCAAATTAGCAGGGCCCAATTCATAAATAAATCATTAATTTCCATATCCAGATTGTTTCACAACAATCCATTCATCCAAACCCAAATATTTTTTTTTTCAAAAAACAACAATCAAACTTCAACCAAATGTAGCACCGAAAGATTCAATCAATCTTCCAAAACAAAACCCAAAAATCAACCCAAAACAAAAGACCCAAAAATCGCTATATCAAATCAAACATACCATCTAGCACGAGAGGAAAGCTTGATCGCCATGGGCGAAGCTTGATAGCAAGGCCCTTCAGTCGCCACTTTATAAAGCCCGTACAGTCTCATCTGCGCTTCCTTCCCCAATTTCCCAATTACCACTTTTCCCAATTCACCCCCCACAAACTTCACCGCCTCGCCGAACAGCCCTTCGATCCCGCTCCTCTCTATCCCCTCCCACTCCTCATCATCTTCCTCCTCAAACCCTTCAATCCTCTCTATCTCCACCTCCTCGTTAATATCACTCTCCTTCGCCGACATCTTCACAGGGTCAACGGCGGAGGCGGAGATGGTCGGAGGGTGGTGGTCGGAGGAGGAGGCGGAGGCGAACTTGCCCAAGAGGAAAGCGAGGAGGATGGAGATCAGAGCGGAGAGGTATAACTCGTTGAAGAAATCCATCTTTGTTTGTTTATTAATAATCTCCTCACCTTTTTCTCTCTTTTCGGTTTTGGTTTTGTTCCAACCTTCAAAATGAAGAAAAATAGACGGAACGAAAAAAGGGAAGAAGAAAAGGAAGGCAAAGGGCTCGGTGAGGAAGATCCCGACCGTTGGAGAGTGCTTTGAGATTCGTGAGATGAGGGATAAAGAGGAGTGAGGATTTTACGTTTTGTTCTTGATTGATTGATTGAGCTGATGACTGAAGAGCGCCAAAAGGGTTAAAAGCGGATATTCGGTTGCTTTTTTCTTTTGCATTTTGGTCCTTCAAAATGTGGTGAGTGTCACATTTTTTTTTGTACTCTTAGAAATACTTATAATACGCCGATCACCTATTGCTTGTATATATTAAATAACAATGTGTTTAATTTACAGCCTTGAGTATTATTGTTGTTTAATTTACAATAATAAACAAAAATATCAAAACACCTACTAACTATACCCCGGATTCTGAGCTTTCCTCTAACTTATAATGATTTGTGTCCCTCCTCTTCATCATCCAATGTTAAAGTCTTCTTTTTTTGCTGGTATCTCGTCAAGAGTTGGTCAACATTCTTGCTCTCTTTGCAATTATGTTGGTTGGCAGCGACTGTTCTCGGAAGATCTTTTGTTTCTTTCTAGCTAAATTTCCCAACTTGCATCTACTCAAATTTGATCCCAGTATTTTCTTTTGGCTTCCTAAATCACTTTTCTATTTGTTGATCGAATAAGTTGGTCTTAACCTCCATGCCCGGAACTCTTGTTCAAAGAGCAGCCAGACTGCTCTTACAAACGGGCAAACGTTAAATAGGTGAAACGTGTTTTCCCTATTTTTCATGCACATATAGCATATAGATGGTACGATAACCCCTTTATGTGGAGTGTCACAGTGTTTTTGGTGATTATTTTCCAATTTGTTGTATACTAGATAGGTTATTTTTAATAATTATTATGTTAATTTTTATTTGAATAAAATCATATTTCTTATGATATTAAAATCACAAGTACAATATGTTTGTGAGCTTCTGATTTTAAGTATAAATCATATATCAATATTATTCTTATAGTCTTATGAGAAAAATGACAAGATTAGATACTTCAAATAGATAATCCAAAAAAGAAAAGTTTGTTTTATTTTCTTTAATTACTTAACTATTTAGACATATCTAGAGTAGAGAGACACGGACGCACATCAGTGTATCTAGACAAAGTATATCCAAATAGTACCAATTATAGTTATTATAATACAACTTGACATAAAAATAAGATATAGTTATAGAATGTAATTATTGAATATATTATACAACTTGCATGCTATTATTTCTACTACAATGCATTCCTTCTTTTTTTTTTTTTTGTCATTTGCTATATTTTCATGTCTAACAATAGCATAATTAAATGCTAAACATATTCGTAATAAGTTATTTTTAATTGGCAAATGGGCTTCTAAGGTTGAGTATTTTGATTGAGATGTAAGATACTGATGATTCAATTTTTATTGGCATCAATGAATGAATGCACTAAACATTTTTTTCTTACATAAATATTTTTCACTTGAGAAACTTCAAAAAAAAAAAAATTAATTAGTTTTATTTCATATCTTCAATATTTCTTTGAAGTACACTGGACCATTTAATCATACATGATTTGAGAATATAGAAAGTTCAGTGGGGTATATGTGAAAATAATTCTTCTTTTTCCATTTATTCCTCCAATGTCGGTGGTTACGTGCGCCTAAGATAACCCTATCACAACCGCATTTTTTTTGTTGGCCACATTTTTACAAGTTAATTAATCAACTTACACCAACAACAAAATAATTATTCAACAGTAAAGAATAGTCATCTTTTTAAAAAAAAAGCAAATTAATAAATAGATTGGAGGCACATCATGTGATTATTGTGGGGCATAACGAGAAAAATATGAAAATTAGAAAATTGTTGTTTGGAGGGGAGACTTGATTCTACTGGTCCATGTGGCAGAATGAGGGAAAGAATTATGACAAAAACTCGTTCAATATGAAAGGAATAAATAATCTTCAGATCAAGAAGGATCTAATTAAGTTATTCAACAGCTGTCTGGTCAGAAGAATATTGAATTTTTTGTTGTATATCCTGTCCAAAATGTAGTTGATTGGATATCTCTCACGTACCATATTTGAGCTTAATCTTATAAATAGCAACGGGTAATTTCATTTGATCATCAATTTTCAATAATCACCAAACTTCCAATTTTTGTCCAACAAGGTTTTACAAAATAGTTTGACAAAATAACATGATTTTGTCAAAGCTTCATTAGTTATATAGTTATAGTGATTAGGCATCACCACTTTCATTCAATAGTTTATGAGTTAAAAACTTTCAATTTATTTGAAAATAGATAATTGACACATAAGTTAAGTTCGCCCTAAAAAAATTATTGGTCAAATCAGCATATTTGGAAGCGAAGTTACTATTCTAAATCAGCTTATACATATATCATATTGATTGGAAGAATTTTAGATAGCAATCAGAGGTGTTATATATACTAATTTGATTGATCTTATTTTTATATGATAATTAAGCCTGATTATTTTTATTTTATTTTATAAAAAGAGCTTATATGTTCTTCATCCATATTTATAAAATTTTGACTTTGTCAAATATTGTCAGTGGATGATTATCCCACCACTCTAATAGAGGTATGGCATTTCGCTGATTATTTTAATACTATGTTATTTCACAAAAAATTGAAATATTTTCCACAAAATGATCTAATTTGGCAACACCAAAAGTTATTACTATATATTTTCAATCAATTCTTTTTGGTGGCTTTAGTTTGCCACGATTTGATGGGTGATTGAAGATTTTGAAAAATGAAAAGTACATTTATAAATGCTTGCACAATGAATAAGATATTCCTATAAAGATGCTATCCAAGTATTGATGACTCTTACAATTGATCCACAGAGGCTAAGCTTAGCAACAGATAGCCTAACAAACAAACCGGTCCCCAGCCAACTCACTGCCCTTATCCAAATAACATACATAATAACAAAATTTTAATACAGCACAACACAACAAGTTCATCATGGACTAATGGACCTAGTCAAATTAGGGTAATACACGTCAGATAACTTTATGATGTGGCATGTTATGACCGGATCCATCGTGGAACAGGCCCTGCCACTAAAAAAAATGTCAAACGAAAAGAACTAATCCAATTTCATATTCATAAGTAACTCCATCTCATTATTTTTCATCTCAATCTTTTGAGTAATATAATCAAGGTTGGAGACTAACAAGGACTTAGAGAGGCCCTCATTCGACCAAAATTCCTGACAAATTAATATATAAATAATGCTTCGATAAAGAATAATATTGACATATACGTATTTTTATGTATTACTTTCACCAATTTTAGTGGCGAAAGTTGTTTTAATATCAAATTAGTCATAATTAAATGTTCCCACAATTGAAATGTAATTTTTTAAACTTTTGCTAGCACAACTGGCATGGAAGATCGGGCGAAAATACCAATTTTCCAAATAAAGGCCAGATGCTATTTTCTCAATTAAAATTTATTTGAACTCTACTTTATAAAAAAGAAATTATTCGGAGTGCTCAAAAGCCTATGGGAGGATTCAATCTACGTTGCGCTACCTAGGCGAGTGGATTTTCATTCTCCGAAAATCCTTATTATACTATACAATTTTAGCTGTATATATATATATATATATATATATATATATATATATATATATATATACTTGGATATACATTTTGTATTTACAAATATACCTTTTTGAATGTATACTTTTTTGTAATTTTATTATATCTTTTGTGTTTGTAAAAATAAAATTTTATAATTTCATCGTACCTTTTATAATCGGACGCTGCTGGACGCTCCAAAATACTGACACTCCATATCTAAACCCTTTATAAAATAAGTCATAGAGAAAAAGAAGACTCCACTTATGAAAACACAAACAATTTTTCAGTTCTTCAAAAATAATGTATTATATATTATTTGCTAAAATATCATCATTTGTAAAATATATAAAAAGAATATGTGAACAGAAAATATAAGAAGTATTAAAGAGAAAGTAAAAATAAGAAATTAATCTTATATAATTAGAATTTTAAAATAACTTTAAATTTGATTAACAAAAATTTCGAAAAATCAGTGTACCCATAACTTCTAGGCATAACTTCATTTGCAAATTCCATGCCAAATGGGCCAAGACTGTTGTGTTTATATTAGCAAGCCTTTTTCTTATTAACTATGAATTCCATACCAAATAGAACTTTCATCAATTGGGCCTAACTGAGCCTACAAGTCAGTACTTAAATACTTATTCCAAACGAACTCTCAACCATCATCCGCAAGTTATTTATATCTAAAGAACTTTCTAGTACATCGACGTCGAACCTTCCAATCACAAAACGCCACGTGTCATTCCAACAAATACCCTAATCCATCCTTTCAAATCTCAGCCGTCCAAATTCCCCTTCAATCCAATCCAACGGTCGATCTTACATTCCGTTAGTAGGTCCCGCAAGAAATAAACCTTCGTTTCGCTCCACGTCAACCCCGTACCTCAGACCACTCACAACCCTCCACGTGTCAATCAACCAATCACAACCCTCCGATCTTCCACGTGTCCCAATCACCTAAACCCAAACCGTGTAAGTTTGTTTACAATCGAGTCCACTTTCCAAGTCTTCTCTCTTCTTTAATTTAAATAAAACCCGAACGAACGAACGAACGAACCTCAGCTCACTTTCAGATCTTACACTGATCGATAGTAACTCGATTTTGAATTGATTAGCCATTATGCGAAACTGGGCATTCTCTTTTGTTCTTCTGTTCGTACTTCTCGCAACACTCCCGGATCAAGGTAGCGTGATTTATGATTGATTTGGTGGTTTGTTGATGAATTGGGGTTTAAGGGGAGTTTTATATAGTGTGATTTGAGTTTGAGTTTGATTTTGGTGGGTTTTTGTAGGGAGGAAATTGGGAGCTAATGCGGAGGAATCGGATGAGGTAGCGGATCTTCCTAAAGTGGAGGAGAAGATCGGAGGAGCTGTTCCTCATGGATTATCCACTGATTCTGAGGTTAATCAGAGGTTTGTTTTTAGTTACGATTTGTGTTGGTTTTACTCTTCTTTCTGAGATTAATTGTTGGTTTAGTTATCAGAATCAATGTGGGATCTGATTAAATATTGGGAAATTTTGCATGTAGATTGATTTTTTTTGTTTGATTTTTCAGAGAGGCAGAGTCGATCTCTCGGAAGAATCTCAGAGCTCATGCTGAGAAATTCGAATTTCAAGCTGAAGTTTCTCGCCTCATGGATATAATCATTAATTCTCTCTACAGTAACAAAGATATTTACTTGAGAGAACTTATCTCCAATGCATCTGATGTAATACTTTTAATATTTAAATTCTTTATTTAATTTTCTTTCTCTTAATTTTCCATTATTTATTTAATTATTTTTCTTTTTTATAGGCTTTGGATAAGATTAGATTCCTTTCTTTGACTGATAAGGAGGTTTTGGGTGAAGGAGACAACACTAAGCTTGAAATCCAGGTTAGTTTAAACTTTTATATATTAAATTTCCTATAGTTTAATGCTGGACTTAGTTTATTAAACATGTGATTTTCATATTATTTTTGCAGATTAAATTGGATAAAGAAAAGAAAATACTTTCTATTAGAGACAGAGGTATTGGTATGACTAAGGAAGACTTAATAAAAAATCTCGGTACAATTGCCAAGTCTGGAACTTCAGGTACCAACAAATTCATAAAATTAATTATCTAAACTGATAAATTAATTTATTCTTTTATGATTTTTTGATTAATTATGATTTATTTATTCATTTATACAGCATTTGTGGAGAAAATGCAAACAGGAGGAGACCTAAATCTTATCGGTCAATTTGGTGTCGGGTTTTACTCAGTTTATTTAGTCGCTGATTACGTGGAAGTAATTAGCAAGCACAACGACGATTTACAGTACGAAATACTTCAAAAACAATTTTAATTTTTTTTATTATTATTATTTTTGAGGCGAAGCTTGAGTTAATTACTATTATTTTTTAATTATTTTAATTATTATTATTAATTAATTAATTATTTCTTACTATTATTTTAGGTATGTGTGGGAGTCAAAAGCGGACGGTTCATTTGCGGTATCTGAAGATACAGAAAACGAGCCTTTGGGTCGCGGAACTGAAATCAGGTTACATTTGAGAGATGAAGCGAAAGAGTACTTAGAAGAAGATAAATTGAAGGTTTATTATTATTATTATTATTATAAATAAAATACTTTGTTTAATGCAAATTGTTTCATTGCTTTGCTAATATTTATGGATGTTTCTTTTGTTTGGCAGGATTTGGTGAAGAAATACTCGCAGTTTATTAATTTCCCGATTTATTTGTGGGCGAGTAAAGAGGTTGATGTTGAAGTTCCTTCTGATGAAGAAGAGGAGTCACGTATGTTAATATAAACACTACATTTATATAATTTAATAAGGGGAATTAAAAAAAGATTCTATATTATCTGGTATTTATGAAGCCCCCCTAACTTTTGGAATATTAAAAAAAACCCTATTCTTTAGAGCTCTTAAAGGAACCCTCTCAATAATATTTAAATAATATATCAATAATGATAATGAATATTTAGAGATATTTTGCAAATTATTTATGTATTATTTCAAAATAAATTAAGGTATTTACAGTTTTGCATATTATTTATCTATTATTTCAATATGAGTTTGAATTCATTAAAGTTAGGTAGTTTTTGAAAAAGAAAACTTAAAGGTAAGAGGGATTTTAAAAAAAAACAGAAAATTTAAAATATAGGCATTTATGACTATTCCAAAAGATGGGGTTTTTCATAAGTACCAGAAAATTTAGAGTTTTTATAAAAATTCCCATTCAATTATATATTAACTAATCTAACATTAATTATTTTTTATTTTTATTTTTCATCAGCTGAAGAAGCGACTCCTAAGGAAGAAGAAGAAGAAGAGGAAACCGAAACAGAGGAAGAGAAGAAACCAAAAACAAAAACGATCAAGGAAACGACATATGAATGGGAATTGTTGAATGATGTGAAGGCCATTTGGTTGAGGAACCCTAAAGAAGTTACCGAAGAAGAATATACCAAATTCTATCACTCTTTAGCCAAGGTAAATTGAAATTCATGATATTTGACATTTTGAAGATCAAAGAATATGTATTAGAGTGAGCTCTATTCGTTACCATCAGTCATCTATCTCAGAATACGGGTAAATGTGATATCTTGACATTTTGCAGCGGTACGCGTGTAATAATAATAATTGTCCATTTATAAAATACTATAATGCATTTATCATTATATATTTATTTTAAGTTCCCGCAGATGATATAGGTGATATTTTGATGCACATGAAAGTTGCCCTTATTATTATTATTATTATTATTATTATTATAACAAGACCAACAATAATTCCACATTCATACCCATCCAAATAACCCTTCCATTCATCCATCCATCGAGTCACTCATCATTCATTCATTTTCTTCCAAACAGGATTTCGGAGACGAGAAGCCGATGGCGCACACCCACTTCAACGCGGAGGGCGACGTCGAGTTCAAGGCTTTGTTATTCGTCCCGCCCAAGGCCCCGCACGATTTATATGAAAGCTACTACAACACCGACAAGTCCAACCTTAAATTGTACGTCAGGAGAGTCTTCATCTCCGAGGAGTTTACTGAATTGTTGCCCAAATACCTCAGCTTTTTAAAGGTATGTAAACGAACGATTCATGTTGTTCTGGAGTTCTTTTTGCAAATAGGCCCTGCACTATTTATATGAGAGTTGTCCAATTTGAAGTTGTATGTTACCCAAATACCTCAGCTTTCTCAAGGTGAGGAAAAAGGGATTATTGTTTTGTTATTAGGGAAAATTTACAATATCTCCGTTACTTTTCCGAGTATTTTAGAAGAAGACTTGCATTTTTGGATTCGATTAAGAATCCTCTATGAAGTTGATTGGAGTGTTTTTTTACCCCGTAGTGAATTTGTTTGGACCAAAATACCCCTCATCTATATTTTTTATCAAGTTTTTTATCCAATCTAAAATAATAAATCAATTAATAGTAAATAAAATGTTTTATTGCATTTAATCTAGGGTTTTTTGAGGAAGGTAAAAATTGAGTGGGGTTTCTTTAAAATATTAAAAAATGTTATTTTTTTTGAAAAATGTCCTTTATTATATATTACTATTTTTTTATTTTTGAATTAACTAAAAAGGAACTAATGAATGACACTTGTTTTGATTATTTAGGGTTTGGTCGATTCGGACACATTGCCTCTCAACGTCTCGAGAGAAATGCTTCAACAGCACAGCAGCCTGAAAACAATTAAAAAGAAATTAATCAGAAAGGCCCTCGATATGATTAGAAAGCTCGCTGAAGAAGACCCCGATGAGTTTTCCAACAAAGACAAATCAGGTACAAATCAATTACAATTTCAATTTTGGAAAGTTTGCTACAATGCCTCTGCATTATGCTGAAATCGCACAAAAGCCCCTAGATTATTGAAAATTGTAAAAAAAACCTGCTTTATTGCCAAAAATCTCCCGTTAACAAAAAGCTAATTAATGGAGGGCCTTTTTTTGTAATTTCACTTAAATTTTTAAAAATTATATGGTATTTTAATTTTTTTTTTACAATTTTGATAATTGGGGATTTTTTTAGATGAGGAGAAATCCGAAATGGAGGAAAAGAAGGGCCGATACACAAAATTCTGGAATGAATTTGGAAAATCTATCAAGCTCGGAATAATTGAGGATGCTCACAACAGAAACCGCCTCGCCAAATTATTGCGCTTCGAAAGGTTCATAAACATTTCCATTTCTTCATATATAAAATTTCCCATTTAAAAATGTAATATTAAACATTTTAATTTATATTTCAGCTCAAAGTCCGAGGGAAAACTGGCTTCTCTTGATGAATACATTTCAAGAATGAAATCCGGCCAGAAGGATATTTTCTACATTACTGGAACTACCAAGGAGCAATTGGAAAGATCTCCTTTCCTCGAAAGACTCACCAAAAAGAACTTTGAGGTATTTTATTAACTATTCATTTTAAATCGTAGTTCTCATGTTTAATATATCTAAATTCTATATATTTAAGTACATGTTTAAATATCTAATTAAATCAAATTATATTAATTATTCTTTTAAATCACATTTCTCATGTTTAATATATCTAATTAAATCATAATATATTAATTAATAAATCATATATCTCTTGTTTCATACATCTACATTACTGAAAATTCTATTATTTAATTATTCACACCATTTTCCCCTTTCAATTCATCTCTCATTTTAATACTATTCAATTCTTAATATTATTTACATTACCAAATCCCACATCATTTATTTAATATTCTTTTTTCCAGGTCATCTTCTTCACGGATCCAGTGGACGAATACCTAATGCAGTACCTAATGGACTACGAGGACCACAAATTCCAAAACGTCTCAAAAGAGGGCCTCAAGCTCGGCAAGGACTCGAAACTCAAAACCCTAAAAGACTCCTTCAAAACCCTAACCAACTGGTGGAAGGAAACCCTAGCCAGCGAGAACGTCGACTCGGTTAAAGTGAGTAATAGGTTGGATAACACGCCGTGTATTGTGGTCACGTCTAAGTTTGGGTGGAGCGCCAATATGGAGAAGATCATGCAGGCTCAGACTTTGAGCGATAATAAACAGGTGAGTTTGTAACTATGATGTTTTATGGTTTAATATTATATTTTATTAACTTTGTTATTTGTTATTTTGGTGATGCTAGGCGAGTTATATGAAGGGGAAGAGGGTGTTGGAGATTAATCCCAGGCATCCGATTATTAAGGAGTTGAAGGATAAAGTTGCGCTTGATTCTGAGGTAATAAAATTGAATCTTAATTAAATTGGATTTAGTTTAATTTGCACATAAGCCACAGTATTATGCTAAAATTGCAAAAATGCCCTCGCATTGTTGTAAATTGTAGTAAAAAACCTACATTATTGCCGAAATTGAAGAATACTCTAGAGAAATTTAAGCAATAATGCAGTTTTTTTTGCAATAAGACGGTGGCATTTCTACAATATTCCCTTTAATTTAATTCATAACTTAATTGAATTATTTTTTATTTAACTATGATTTAATTTTGTTGCAGGACGAGACTTTGAAGCAGACCGCGAGACTGATCTACCAAACCGCATTAATGGAGAGCGGATTTATAAATAACGATCCGAAAGAGTTCGCTCAAAGCATTTACAAGTCGGTGCAGAAGAGTCTCGACATCAGCGATGACGTCACCGTGGAGGAAGAGGACGAAACTGAGGAGGCCAACGAGTCTGAGGAAAAGGAGGAATCCAAAGAGGAAATGGAAAACGAGCCTTCTTATGATAAGGATGAGCTGTGAGAAGCGTTTTGAGTTTTTTTAAAAAATAATTTTGAAAAAGAGATTTTGGATCGTGTATTGTATGTAGTTTAGATTGTTGCTGGAATTAAGGAACTTTATGCTTTTCTTTTTGTTTAGTTAATTAATACATTTTCTTCGTTGCTTTTTCTTTAGTCTGATGTGGTGTTCGGTGGGCTGATGTGGTTCAAAATCGTAACTAATACATGAGTACTTACATTGATAAATAAAATATTCATAAGAATGACATGAGTTTTTATTAAAGTGAGTCTATTCATAAGGATGACATGAGTCCTTACATTTATCATGATGAGTTGTGTTTGTGGATTTTATAGAAGTTGGTTGCATAAACTAGTTAAAAATTGTCCATATGATATTTGTAACTTTTAATGAGTAAAAGTATTTACACTGATGGTCATTCAGAAGAATGACGTGAGTGTTACAAAAGTGAGCCCTTATATTCATGATGACTATTCATAAGAAATGGGGGCGGGGGGGGGATTGGCTCGCTCTGGTTTGGCACATACTAAGTATTATTTTATATTAAAACATAATGATAGTACTAGACTGACACCCGTGCGTTGCTGCGGATAAGAAAGTTCAAAAAAAACTTTATATTATCTCGAAATTAATATCCATTTTCTTAATAAAGTTAAAAAAAATTATTTCAATAAGATTTTTAATGTTAATTAATATTTATTAAACTCAATTTTAAAATATTAATTAAATTATTTAAGTTTAAGAAAGTTAATTAACTTTAGAAAAAACTCATGAGAGAGAGAAAAATATTAACTAATATTTAAAATATGTTTTTAAGGTCTTAATAAGTGTGTACCAAAAAAGTTATCCGTATTCATTAAATTTACAAAAGTTACAACAAAAATTTCTATATGTATATGAGCATAAAAGACTATGCATAATTTTTATTTGTAAATTGATATTTTTTATTACATAATGTGTTAATAACATCAAGAAACATTATTTTTATTATCTGTTTTAATGTAAATTTTCATAAATATTTTCACTTTTTGTAATTTACAATAATGCAGGGGCTTTTTTGTAATTTATGCTTTATATAGGTTTTTGTAATTTTCAACATTATAGGGACCTCTTTGTAAAATCGGGATGATATAAAGTTGTTCTAAATAATGCAGGGGCTTTTTTGTAATTTATGCTTTATATAGGTTTTTTTGTAATTTGCAACATTACAAGGACCTCTTTGTAAAATCGGGATAATATAAGGTTATTTTTCTAAATTTCATGTATAATGGACTGCTCCATTTATAAATTACTGGAGGAAATTTTTATATGTATTTAATCTGGTGGCTTCACGAGAAGCTTGGAATTTCATCCCTTATAATAGATTTAAAGATATGATTTGCTATGTTATTTTTTTTTTTCAATAGACGTATAAAATTTCATTTCATATTTTTTTATTTTTTGAATGAACTTATAAAACTGTATCAATTCTGCTACATTGAGATCTACGTATGATAATATAAACATAATGTTCTTATTATTAAATATAAATAGAGTAGATCACTCATATGGTTAGGGGTGTACAAATAATTTTCTGACCCGTTCAACCCGTCCAACCCAACCTGACCCGACCAATTTTTTGCGGGTTTTGAAGTTGTTTGATTGGGTCCGGGTTTGAATATTGAATAACCCGAAGTTATGGATCGGGTTGCGGGTTTTAAGTTGTAAACCCGTATTAACCCGGCCCAACCCGTACATATCAAAATTATATATGGAGTATACTATATTCAATTTATTTGTTTCCTATTCTACATCAAATTTCTATGTTATATTATATTATTTAATTTCCAATTATAAACTTAACATAAAAGAATTATATATTATATATTTAGTTTCCAATTATAAACGTAACATTAAAAAGACTTCTATACTGAGTATAATACATCTCACAAATAAAGACAAAATCTTATAATCGAGTCATTTATAATATTTTCACTTGAAGAAAAATAAAACATAACATAAACTTGTCAAGGTACATTGTACAAAAACAAAGTATGCTTGTTTCGTTAAAATGATTTATTTTAAAAATAATAAATTATTTTTATCTTTTTTTGCATATTCATGTATCAAAATCGTATGCTTTATTTGGTCAATAATCAATATATGTTATAATAAGATATATTTATAAAAAGTTCAAAATCTTATTAACCCGCCTAACCCGTCCAACCCGCCCAAGAAAATTATGGTCCGGTTAAATAAAAAATTTAAGTAGTATGGATTGGGTTGGGTTGAAAAAATGTAAACCCGTTCTTATTGGGTTGGGTTGCAACTTTCATACAAACCCGTTCAACACGGCCAATGTATACCCCTAGATATGGTGACATGAGTGGTAGGTATTTTTAGCCAGTTAAGTGAATTAGTATTGAATTTTTATTAGAATAGTTTTTATAATATATAACTCATTGATATGACTTGCCTCATATGTTGATGATAATTTTGTACCATTGAGATTTCTCAAGGCATTCACAATCTTCCCTTCCGTACAATTAATTCTTCTCACACATCCTAATAAGAGCCCAAATTAAAAAATTTAAAAGAAAATAAAATGTGTATTATGCCTAAATTGCAAAAAAAATAAAAAATCCTGCATTATTGGAATTGAAAAAGCCCCGCATTATTTTTGAAATTGCGAAAATAGCCCTCCCGTTAGATTGAAACTAAAACTATTAGTTTTAGTAATTCAATCACTTAAAAAATATTACTGGAGGAAATTTTTATATGTATTTAATCTGGTGGCTTCACGAGAAGCTTGGAATTTCATCCATTATAATAGATTTAAAGATATGATTTGCTATGTTATTTTTTTTTTCAATAGACGTATAAAATTTCATTTCATATTTTTTATTTTTTGAATGAACTTATAAAACTGTATCAATTCTGCTACATTGAGATCTACGTATGATAATATAAACATAATGTTCTTATTATTAAATATAAATAGAGTAGATCACTCATATGGTTAGGGGTGTACAAATAATTTTCTGACCCGTTCAACCCGTCCAACCCAACCTGACCCGACCAATTTTTTGCGGGTTTTGAAGTTGTTTGATTGGGTCCGGGTTTGAATATTGAATAACCCGAAGTTATGGATCGGGTTGCGGGTTTTAAGTTGTAAACCCGTATTAACCCGGCCCAACCCGTACATATCAAAATTATATATGGAGTATACTATATTCAATTTATTTGTTTCCTATTCTACATCAAATTTCTATGTTATATTATATTATTTAATTTCCAATTATAAACTTAACATAAAAGAATTATATATTATATATTTAGTTTCCAATTATAAACGTAACATTAAAAAGACTTCTATACCGAGTATAATACATCTCACAAATAAAGACAAAATCTTATAATCAGTCATTTATAATATTTTCACTTGAAGAAAAATAAAACATAACATAAACTTGTCAAGGTACATTGTACAAAAACAAAGTATGCTTGTTTCGTTAAAATGATTTATTTTAAAAATAATAAATTATTTTTATCTTTTTTTGCATATTCATGTATCAAAATCGTATGCTTTATTTGGTCAATAATCAATATATGTTATAACAATATATATTTATAAAAAGTTCAAAATCTTATTAACCCGCCTAACCCGTCCAACCCGCCCAAGAAAATTATGGTCCGGTTAAATAAAAAATTTAAGTAGTATGGGTTGGGTTGGGTTGAAAAAATGTAAACCCGTTCTTATTGGGTTGGGTTGTAACTTTCATACAAACCCGTTCAACACGGCCAATCTATACCCCTAGATATGGTGACATGAGTGGTAGGTATTTTTAGCCAGTTAAGTGAATTAGTATTGAATTTTTATTAGAATAGTTTCTATAATATATAACTCATTGATATAACTTGCCTCATATGTTGATGATAATTTTGTACCACTGAGATTTCTCAAGGCATTCACAATCTTCCCTTCCGTACAATTAATTCTTCTCACACATCCTAATAAGAGCCCAAATTAAAAAATTTAAAAGAAAATAAAATGTGTATTATGCCTAAATTGCAAAAAAAATAAAAAACCCTGCATTATTGGAATTGAAAAAGCCCCGCATTATTTTTGAAATTGCGAAAATAGCCCTCCCGTTAGATTGAAACTAAAACTATTAGTTTTAGTAATTCAATCACTTAAAAAATATTTTTTAAATATTAATTAATATTTTTGTTTCAAAAAATATTTTAATAAACTGTCTAAAAAATAATTTTCATAAAAAAAAAATTGAATTTTTTTTCTTAAAAATATATTTTGGAAAATCTTACAGAAAATATTTTTTTCTATAAATTTTTCAAGAAAATTAATTCTTTTATGAAAATGGAATAATTTTTCGTAAGTTTTATTCAAAAGGTAGGGTTCTTTTTACAATTATAACAATAAAGCGCTTTTTTTTGCAAATTCCATTAACGTAGGGGCCTTTTGCAAATTTTATTAATGCAAAGTGGGCTTATTTTCATTTGAACAGACGGCTTGACTTTTATTTTCACTAGGATCATTGATGCGCTTCGCTACTGATGGCTTAATTACTTATTTATATTTTTATAGCGTGACAGTAATTGATTTTTTTAAAAAAAATATATTTTAGAAAATCTTACATAAAATAATTTTTTCTATAAATTTGTCAAGAAAATTATTTCTTTTATGAAAATGTAATAATTTTTCATAAGTTTTATTCAAAAGGTAGGGTTCTTTTTACAATTTTAACAATAAAGCGCTTTATTGCAAATTCCATTAATGTAGGGGCTTTTTGCAAATTTTATTAATGCAAAGTGGGCTTATTTTCATTTGAACAGAGAGGCTTGACTTTTATTTTCACTAGGATCATTGACGCGTTTCGCTATTGATGACTTAAGTACTTATTTATATTTTTATAGCATGACTATAATTGAATTGTATTTACATATAAATAGAACATTTGTGTATTTTACCAAATTTATGCATAATTATATAGAACGATCATAGACTGTATTTTTTTGTTGAACTTCTAAATGTTCATTATGCAATATGATATAACTATTTAAAAAATGAATATAAATGTTATTACAAATAGGAAAATTATAGATATAAGCAAGTACATCTAATTAATATCAATTAATCAATCTGACAATTTCAGACATGCGGGACATGTTATATTGTAAACCATTCGATTTTTGATTGCTAAATAATTTTATCCCTAAACAAAAACAATTTGTGTTTCGAATCTATCATGTGTGTCTTTCTAAAAATTTAATCTAATTAATTATAATCATCAAGCATTTGCACAAGTTCTTACTTTCATTTATTAAATATGCACATTACAATAGTATTAATTCTAGGATAATACTCACGCTTAGCTGCGAATATTTCAATTTTATTATTTATTTCAATCTATAATGTATAGATTGCAATTATAAAAATTCAAAATAAAAGTTTAAAATAAATTCATGGTACATAAATAATATATATAATAATTAGTAAAGCAAGTTCTATTGATTTATTATTCATTCAAAAATATTTTTTATATCACATCTAATTTTGTAATGATGTATAACTCTTTGCAAATAAATTTACATATGAGAAATAAAATGATATAAATGATAAATGCGTAAACAACAAAAAAAATAATAACCATAAATTGGATAATTAATTTATGATCTCAATTTATGTATGCATAAAGATGTATAAAATTAAAAGGTCATCTCTTTTTTTTCTTCTCTTTTGTTTTCTTATGCCGTTATCCCCTGATATTTTATACTAGAAAAAAATGACTATTATTGATCATGCATAACGAAGGAGACCGGAAAAAATAAAAATGCAAGATAATTTATTTCAAAGATTTTACTTGAAACTATATTATATTTAGTTATAGATGATTAACTCTAAAAAATATAAAAAATAATAATTATTTTTTAACACGATTTTTAAAAAAGGAAATATGATATTATATATATGGTGAAAATATGCATACCGTTTTTCCCATATACTATTTTTCCCATAGAAAATTGTAACATGACTTATTTTATTCAAAAAATTGCCACTTCTATTTTTCTTATTATTTTTTATTTTTTAGCTGTTAAAATGCGTTTAAGTAGAGAGATGCATCAGAGCGAAGAACTTTGTCGTAGAGGCCCAGGCGAGTCTAGTGCGGGAATGGGACGCTCTCCATCGATGCGTGTAGATGGCAATGCGCCATCCAAGCGTGGTAAGAAGGCCGCAGGTCCCATGAGTACTGAGATTGGTCCTTCCGCTCAACAACCTAAATTAGATAAAATGTTGCAAAGAAGCCAAAGTAGTAAACAACCTAGGATAAGCAAGGCAATCTTTAAGGGTTTTAAGGACTCAAAAGCTTATATCGGGCCTGCCTGGGCCAATTTCTTTATCCACGATCATATAGCTGCTAATGCGGCTAATAGTATTTATTTCAAATCTGCGGTAGACGTCACTCAGGCATGCGGTCCATGTATTTCTTCCACCAACTGCACATGAAATTTATAACAAATATCTACCCATGGAGGTAGAAGAACAAACCAACTTCATAAAAGAATATCACCGATTCTGGGATGAGTTGGGGTGCACTTTCATGTGTGACGGTTGGACTACAAGAACCCATAGGAACATCATAAAACTTTTAGTATACTCGTCAGAGGGGACGACGTTTATTAAATCGGTAGATGCAACAAATAAAAATGCCATTTATTGAACTTATAAGTAGTACATTAAAAACACGTTGACTTGAACTTGATTGTATTTGAGGTTATGATAATGAATCTAACATGAAAAGTCAAGACGGCCAAAAATGATTTCTAGACATATATCCAAAACGTTTTTACTTCTTGCATGTAATTGTCAGTCTAAATTTAATCATTTATGACAGTATCAGTTTTTGGAGTAGTAACTGATTTGACCGCCAAAAATGATTTCTAGACATATATCCAAAACATTTTTACTTCTTGCATGTAATTGTCAGTCTAAATTTAATCATTTATGACAGTATCAGTTTTTGGAGTAGTAACTGATTTATTCATTCCTTGTTTCTTCAACAAACAGATGGAACATTTTAGTAAACCATATTAATTTAAGTCTTAAACAATTGTCTCAAACATCGTTGCTTGAGTCTGTTGATAGTGTTAAAGCTATCAAATTTCAACATCAGCTTAGAGAAGATTAATTTAACAAGCAGAAATCAGTGATCCTAAAACAAAGAGCATACATCCCCTACAGAATTATCCACAAATTCCTTTAGTACTGGATCCTGATATGAATCCGAGTTAACATATCTCAATTCGAATTCAATGGATCCTGATTTTTGTTCGGATCCTCTGGTTGGTACGGGCATTACTGAAATCGTTAACTGAGTATGTAATATTTTTCAATGTTAGGGTAATGAGTAGAATATTGATGTAGAGAAAGATAACTTATGAAAGAAATAATTAGAGAAGAAGAGAGAGAAATTATTTATTCAACTGAGAGACTATATTGTAAGAATTGAGATATAATTAAACTAGCAATATGTCTCTTTATATAGGAGAGAGCCACACTAATAACCAAAATGTGAAAATTCATAAATATTTCAAAAAGTGAAAAATTTCAAAAACAACAACAAAACTCATAAATACCTTAAAAATTTAAACTTTTACTTGTCTCTCTTTTATTTTTGTTTATTTTTGTAAATAAAATTTTGTGTGTTTTAAAGAAAAGCAAGAATTTTAAATAAAAAGAAGTAAAATATTTTGAAACTAAGCACTCTCAGGCAATTTTTGAAAACTAGTTCGGATTTTGGAAAATGATGAAAATATTTAAAAATTCAAAAAGAGATTAATTATCATCATAAATGCCATATTTTCCACCTCATCTCATTTATAATATCCATTTAAAATCCATTAAGCGTTTCGAAAATTCATAAATATTTCATTTGCCCTTTAATGAAATTATAAATCATTTTCCTTTAAAGTAATGCTGTGATTAAAACTTTTGAGAAATCAAACCGTACTTTTAATACCACTAGTTTCGCAAAAAATTTCTAACTCAACCTATCTTTCATGGCATAGCTAATAACCCGTATGTCCATCTCTAATTTTCGCACTAAAAATAAGTGACCGAAATCGTAACATGTTATTCCTTCACAAAAAGAATTCAAAAATGTGAAAATTTATTTTTGTAAACCCTTGGAAAAGAATTTTTTTTACATATCCGCAATAGAAAATGAAGGATTTTTTGTACGTGCAAAGCACAACTTGCCTTTTGATATCATGAGTGGATAGCATACCAACTTTTACGTGTTTATAAAAGAGAAAGTTGAGTTAGTTGGAACTTTTGGGGTAATTTGTATAAATTCATCATTTTAAATTTAGGGGGAGAAAGTATCAAAAACAAAATTAGGGCATTGCTTTTTGGAAAAAGGTTCGTATTTGAAGGATTGAGGAATTTTAAATAAATTTGAGTTTAAAATTATTAATGGATATTCATCGATCATCGTGTATTATTATAATAATCAAATATTAGTATATAACATTCATGGCAATAACTAGATTTCTTTCCAAAATGCTTTAAACTGATTCTAAAAACCCTAAAACTTGATTTTAATTTACGCTTGAGGGCAAGCTTGGTTTAAGTGTGGTGGGATTTGTAATGTGTATTTTTATACACATTTTTAGCATTTTTATCATCCCAAATTTAATCATAATTCACATAAAATGTATGAAAAATGTTCATAATTCATAAAATCTAATTTGCAACTTCTTAATACATATTTATGTGATTTTGCAGGCGAAAATGCCATAAAAAGAAGAATTGGAGGACTTATTCGAAAGTCAACTCCAAAAAAAATACCATAACGCAAATAATAGGCCAAAGATGGCCAAACTCTCCCTAAAACCCTTAAATACCCCATACACATACTTCTCAAACCCTAAACGATGGAAAACGTTGGTGGAAAAGAGCAAACATTGGAATGAGTAAGAAACGATCGCAAAACGTTATGAAAACGTCCACTGTCGCATGACTTTCTTCAGCCAAACCGATACGTGAACCGACTACGTTCGATCCCAAAACAGAGAAGAAACGTCCACATTTCTTATGGCGTTTCGTATCGGAATGTGACGTTCTGATCAAATGGATCCTAACTATCATTTTAAACCTCAAAATAGACCTAGCAGCGAAAGAATCGCGAAAAAAGCGACGCGTCAAAATTCTGGTCAACCGTCGCAGTCAAAGTCAACTCTTCCTCTCTCAAAAGCGCTGATTTTCCGAAATACTCGGAATTGAACAAACTCACCACCATTTGACTCATCTTGACAAGACAGGCACAACCATATCATTCATCTTCGCTGGAACCGCCGGAATTGACCGGAAAACACGAAAAACCTCTTGTCAGCCATGCAAATAGACCGTTTGAGCTGAGAATTTCTCGAGCTTGTCATATCTTCCACATACCTCTGTTTGATAAACTTTTAACTCCATTCTCTTCTCCTTGTTCCCCTCTTTCCAACCATATAAAGAACTAAAAAATTGATGAATAATTGAGTGAGATAATCGAGTTTGAAGTAAGTGTTCGACGAAATTGAATTCTATTTTTGCCGAGAAAAATCAATTCGAGCTGAAACTTCTCAAGCCTATAACTCACTCTATAGACCTCCATTTGTAGCGAAACTAACTCTTTTCTCTTCTTCTCTCTCCCCTCTTTCCATGGATATCAAGAAAACCGAATATGATGAAGAAATGAGAGAGATATTTGAGTTTGAATTCGTAACTGTAACTGTTGGACGAAATTCCAGATTTAATGGTTAAAATTTATTCAAATCAAATTGGCTCAAATTCCCCAAGTAAGGTGATGTTTTATTGACTCGGATAGTTTGTATGTGGTAGTAGAAGGGTGTTTGAGGTCTCAATTGGATTCAAAAATGACTCGGAGTATGATTTTGGTTAATGAGTTATCGGTTTTAACCCAAGCAAGAGCTGAATCGGAAATCAAGCCAATTCAGTGTGTCACGGTTAGAATTGGAGCTCGAAATTCAACAGAAAGATGCAAGGGGAAATGTGAATGGTCATTTGAGAGTTTACTTCTGATGTTGTTAGAAGGAAAGCGGGTTTTGGGGTGAAAACAACAGTAATAAGCCACTGCAGAAAAAAACTGACTGAAACTCGGTTTTTGAACCAAAACTTGAGTTTTACTCGATTGTTTTGCACCATTCAAAGTCCCAAAGATTCGTAAGAACGAGAGGAACAATTTGGTAATGGAAACTCTTGGTAAGAAGCTATGAATTATGAGCTTGACCTGATTGTTTGAACTCAAACGAAAAAAAAAATATATATATTGAAGTTCAGTGCCAAACAAAACACAGGGACTGACTCGTCTCACCAATCTTGACCGCCTTGCCACTGAAAATACATGAAACGTTTGAAAGAACTAAGCGCCAAAATTATGAAACGTCAATGACTCATTTCACAAATCCGCGACCCGTTGCGTCATAGAAGACCATGCGGGGACCACAAGGCAGTCTCAAAACGGATTGAAGAACTCGATTAAATATCTCAACAGAACCCCATAATTCTCTCCATTTCTGCTGAGACCGGATACCCGGTTTCCCTCTCAACCTCTATATTCTTTCAACCAAAGCCTCCAGTGCTCTCAAAAATGGAGAAGAGTTTGATTCCCTCTCAAAACTCAGATTGAGATGAATCCAGCGCCAAGAACAGAGAGGATTATTCCGCCAGAATATTGAATAAATCTGAAAATTATTTAACCAAATTTCTCCAGCTTGTCCTTGGTACCTGTCAGTTTCGATTGAGATAATGAAGATACCCGAAATACCCCTCAATTTTTCCAGATCTCCTTCCTCTATAAAACCATTCAATCCACAAAAATTTATTCCCACACTCTCCTTAACTTATACATCACTCCCCATTCTTCTTCTTCTACCTCTAGAAACCACCATTGTTGATTTTCAAGCTTTCTTGAGCTTTAATTTTTGTTTTTGAGTGAAATCACGCAATTTGGGACTGATTTGGGAAAAATTCGAATCGCTCGATTCTAGCATGAATCTAGGGGCAATTAGAGTTTCAAATCAACTCAAGGGAGCTATCGGCTAGTCCTCAAACTCTCGGTTTAGTCCAATTCTTCTTTAATATCTCGATTTGAATTTTAGATTGCAAGAACTCAATTTTGTAATAATCATGATGAAATTCTTGTTTTTATGAATATTTGTGAGTAGATTTAGATAGGGAGGGAAATTTATGAGTTGTATACATGAAATCTTGCTTTAATATCTTGTAATTTTGCTGAATTTTGCTGAATAGTCATGAACACACATATTTTTGAATAAATTGGGGGAAAATTGCCTAGCTTAGTATTTTTCATCAATTGATCTATTAAATCTAGAGATTATTGGCTTGTTAATCATTTAGAATACTTGGCTTAGTATTTTGTGTGATTAATTTGGAGTTGTGATTGATTTAATTCAAGTTTTATTTTGAAATAGCTGTTTTGGAATGAACTAGTTCTTGAGTCAATTTCTTGAGTAAATCTTAGCTTAGATTGCTCAAATCCATCATCTAAATCTAATAAATTATACCCTAAGTGATTAATGATTGTTACACATAAATTTTTTTCTATAAATCCCTATTTTTAAACCGAAAATCAAACCCTAATCCAGTTCTGTTTTGCTGCTGATTCATCTCTGTTTTTCAGTCTTTTCACACTAATTACGTGTCTAATTCAGATCTGAAAAATGAAATAAATATTTTTAAATTTAGTTCTCATTTAGTAGATAATTTTCAAATCAAAATTTTCCCAATTCCGATTTGTAATCTGTGGGATATTAATTTTCTAAATTTGTAATGTTTCTGTTTTTGATCTTTCTGTCCAGAATTACTGTTTCTTTCCTTATGAATTTTAAAAAATATAAATACAAATAATAAAAATACAAAAATAGTGCTATTTGAAGTGTTTTGAAGTTTAGAATCCAAATCTGAATTTTAAAATAGTATTTGTTAAAACAAATCAGGAGATATTACAACTTTTGTGAGTACTGATCTGTCAGAACCAGTTTCTGATTCAGATCTGTGTTTTCATTATAAATCTCAAACTACAAACCAAAATTGTACCAAATTTTAACAGCTAATCCATAACTGGAAAATTGAATTTTGATGAAATATTTGGGATTTTTCAAGCTATATTGATTTTTCTATAGTTTTCTGAAATTGCTGCTGAACCGATTTTAAATTTGAAATAAGTTCTGGACTGAATTATAAATATCTCGAAATTCTTGAATAAAATAATAATAACATTAAAGAACCATATCTTAGATCTCTCTTTCTAGTTTCCAACGGTATCTTGTGTGTTGGATTCGGAGTTTATTTTGTCAAGTTACGAATTAAATCACTAAAGTGTGACGTGCTGAATTTTTGAAACAAAACTGATATTTGAATTTGAACTTGAAAATTTACCTAATAAACCTTGAATTAAAAGATTTTATACTAGAGATAAATTATTGAGACTAGTTAATTCTTGAGGCCACACCTCCTTGTGTTCGACCCCTAAACTCATTTACCGCTCATACTCGTAAATTGATTAATAGGGAAATATAAATTGTTTTGCTAAATTGTGTGAAATTCAACGACGGTTTTACCCGAATTTACAGTGCTCAATACTGTCACCCCGCATCCAATCGTAGACCCTGACCTTCTAACTGAGGCAGAGAAAGCGATGACACACGAGTCTAAAACTGCGCCAACTTCCCGAAATAGCTTTTTGGTACTCTGGACTTCCAGAATATATAGCACCAGTCATTCTAGCCTTCATCAATGTAAGAGCCCATCAAGATACCTTGAGGACTCTACCTTAACATCGGAACTTGCAACCGATATCTCCGAGAACGCCTAATGAGATCAAATGGACAACATGATCCTGCATCTTGATCAAATGTCCTACATCTTGATCTCAAGCGTGCCAACACCGGCAACGCAACATAGATGATCGTCTCCCAAAAGAACATCTCCACTAGAAGCCTCATATATGGTGAACCACTCTCGATTCGGGATCATCTGATTTGAATTACCCGAACCCACCCAATTCTTCTCAAATCTCTCTTCTCATTCGCCACAAGAAGTACCTCAACCGCCTTACCGGATTTAGTCTCGTAAACTTCTTCCGATAGAACACCGTTATCCGCCTCCTGCTTCTTTTTGAGATTGTAACAGTCGTCCTTAATGTGTCCCATCTTCTTGCAATAGTTGCTCATCAGGTTCTTGTACTTGAATTGCGAATGAGTCTTCTCTAAACTTGAATTTTTCTTTTTACGTCTTCCCCTCTCCATAAACAATCCAATCTCTTGATGACTAATAAGTTACTATCGACATCCTCAACGATAAATAACTCTCTGGTATGAAGCATGGTCTCCTTAAACCCATTATATGACTTTGGCGGCGTGCACAACAACATCACGGCTCTGTCCTCTTTGTCCATCTTAATACCGATTCTCTCCATACCATTAAAGAAACATATATATCCCAAAACATGGACCTTAACATACATACCATCTGCCATATTCAAAGAGTCGAATCGCCGCTTAAAACATAACTGGTTTGTAACCGATTTCTGCATGTAGATTTCTTCTAACTTCTTCCATGTGACATCTGATGTAGTGCCCGTGAGAATTTATTGAAGAGTCGAGTTGCCCAAATATAGCTGAATTGTCGAGAGGGCTCTATCATCCATCATCTCCCCAACATCGCCCTTCATCTGCTTTGGTCGCCCAAAATTCGTCATGCTATCATATTTCTCAGTATCAGATTTAGTCAACATAACCGCACTTGAATTCATGATAGAACAAGACGGTATACTTGACTTACGGAAGCACAAAGATTGTCGTAACATAGCTCTAATACCAATTTGTTAGGGTAATAGGGAGAATATTGATGTAGAGAAAGAGAACTCATGAGAGAAATAATTAGCGAAGAAGAGAGATAAATCATTTATTCAACTGAGAGACTACATTGTAATAATTGGGATATAATTTAAATAGTTATATGCCTCTTTATATAGGAGAGAGCCACACTAATTACCAAAATATATTGCCTAAATTAAAGATACAATTACCTAAAATACAATGCAAGGATGAAAACAATCCATCTCATTCCATTGTCTAAATATTCCATAAATATTTATTTCCATAGCCTAATCATTCCCTAAATAATATTACCAAAAAGGAAATAGATTATTGAGAGATTTAGAGTCATACATAATATTCAATATGGTTTGAAATATCGGAATCAGTGTCGGAGTCGGTCGATAGGGTATGGTTTCATAATCAACTGAATGCGGTTTGGATCTTCCGCTTCGGATGAGAAGCCAAATCAATTATACATTTTTTTTGTATAGTTATGATAATTGTGTTAATCCGATCGCACCTTGCTGATTCTTTCCGACCGGCTGAATCGGATATGAATTGGTCGATTCTGCGAATAAAGATTTTAAGATTTTATTGAGCATATATTTTTTTCATTTTATAACGGCATGCTAATATTATCCAAAGTATAATATTTTGACAACTGATTATTCTGCAATAAATATTATTGTATAATATTATTAGTGTAATTTTTTATTAATCTAATACTAATAAGTTACATTATTATTACTAGAATTGGGCACGTGCGTTACACGTGTCAACGTACAAATGAAATTGTAAATGCCAAATATTTGTATAATTATTGAATATTGAATTATCGCAGTGATGTATTACAAGGACATTATAGCATACACAGTAACACATGCATGTCTAAAAAGTTTGTTCTAGTGATATTTATACACATATTATTGATGAGCCAGATGATACTATTCAATCAAGATGATCTTCATATGATCTTCATAGCTGTTAATATGGAGACTGATTTAAAAATAAATTATCCATCAAATCTTATTGATATGTTTAGAATTTATAGAATTATATTCTTAGTATTAGAATTTTTAGGATTATATTCATAATATTTAAAATCTACAAAAATTATGTTGTAACGGCTACTTGAGCCTTTATATAGATGTACTCTCTGTTGAATGAAGCAAGCACAATCATATTCTTTTCATCAAAGAATTATTAATTTGCATATCATTTCCTCTCTTCAATTATATTATACAATATAGAAACTGAATATAAGAGGCATACATTTTATTTATTTATCGTGGATTTTGTGATCATCATTCTTGTTTAAAGTATGAACGTTCCAATAAGATATACTTGTTTGATACCGATCTGAGAGCTCAATCCGAAACCTGCATAGTATCATAAATATTCTCAAACATCTAATTTATTCATGCAAGAAGATATTTTGACTTATTGGCAGGGGATATGTGAAAAAATAGTTGAAGCAAAAACCTTCGGTGTCATTGCTAATATTTTGACTTACAGGGAGGTAATGGAGTAAGATACTCTTCAAATTAACTATATTCTTAATTTTCAGAGTATCTTTCTATGTTACCTCTACTTCAATAAAAAATAACATGAACACATACTTACTACCTTGCCTCTAGTTCTTACCAATTGGGTCACAATCCGCTATTTATCATGTTGTGTTTAGGGGTTTGTTTTTACTCTTTGTGGTTTTAATTGAAGAGGGTTGAACTAATTTAGCTTGAGAATACCTAATGGCGAGAAAAAAAGATTTTTAACTGATTAATTTGCTTTAATCATGAAGTCTATTTCAACAAATATTAACAAAAATAAAGTACAATAATTAAACTAAAGTAAAATTAGTATTAAAATAATTAAACATTTATTGACATGCCAAAACTTGATAGTTCAAATGGTGAAGACACTACCCCACCAACCAAGAGGTTGTGAGTTCGATATTCGTCAAGAATAATTTCTTTCAAATAAACCACCTCACTTGAGGAGTTAAAAAAAACATTATTGACATAGGGGCTAGGTATTAATCTATTTTTAAATGACAACAATTCATTAAAAATATTTATGTAATTTTATTAATAATAATAGAATGCATGAATATTATCAGGTTAATTGTTAGTAGTATGCCCTAGGCCAATATATTTGAGACCTAGATGTATGGTTTGTGTTAAACAAACATTGTGTTTATTTTGAGATATTTTATATAATAAATCGTATTGGTTATTTTATTCTTATTACTAAAATGAACCTTGAATATGATATTCAGCTTTATATCATCAGTTATAAGTCATTAACGTAAGTATATGTTAGAGACCATATACTGGATTGACCCACTGTGAGAATACTACATGGTTCGTGTCATTAGTTATTCTCAGTAAAGAATGTATATGTAATCCTTAGACTTGAGATTATCTCAGTTTCCTACATGAGAAATTTTATACTTTAATAGAATCTAACATCGTCTTTAACCGAGCGATCATAAAGATTATAATTAGGTATATAATGAATTATGCGGAGGAAAGAGTTTAATTAAGATAAGATTTGTTCCTCTCATAAATTGAGAGAGATATATTTAGGCCTCTTGATGATTTGATTGAAGAAATGCACGGCCGTGCTCGAGTGAATTAATAAGGAGTTATTAATGTCATTTCATGTTCAATCAAATTCGGTGTCAAGAAATATTTATCGACCAACGTAAGGTTGACACATACCATGACTTATGGACGATATAGATATCGTATAACAAAGGGATACAATGCATGAACATAAATTAGGTTTGATCGAATCATCCATACTTGCTTAATTTGGGTAATCATGATGTCTTGCTAGAGGCCGTTCATGATTTATAATCTGTTGTGATTATTGCTAACATGAAGTAACCTATAGGGTCACACACAAAGAACAAATATTGAGACGTACACAGAAAAATCATAACTTATGTGATAAGTTGTATGAAGAGCTACATAGTCAAGTGACATATCCAATCCTACATCTTATATGATAATGTGTGTTGCATATATGGTTACATAGTTACCATGCACATAGGATATGAAACTTATGGACTATATAGGCACAAGAGACACCCCAAAATGATATATGAAGACATATTATTTTCTTCCAACTTTTGTGAGACAAAAGGAGAGAAAAATCCGAAAATTATTCTCTTGTTATTTCTGTGAGAAAAATGAAGAACGAATACTAGTATATATCATTCTTTATCCGTTCAAAGGGGTTGTTCGTGTGGATACCGGTAGAGGACGAAGTGAAGTGCGGCGTCTTTGTGATTCGGGTTGAAACCGTGGTTTGTTTGGAGAATAGGTTTGTTTGGAGAATCGGTTTGCTTGGAGAATCGGTTCATTTAGAGATCGCTTGGAGATCGGTTTGTGAGACCGGTTAAGCGAAACATTCAAAAGATCGGTTTGGAAACTGGTTTGAAATCGGGCAAAGAAATGCGTCAAACTAATTTGCTTTCGATCATCACAGATTAAGCGTAATCCGAAGGTACAAAGTTATGAACTTTTCTTTGATTTAATTGTAATTCACGGATCCTTCTTTTGGGTTTCGAATACGATTTTGTTTCGTTTTTGTTTTTCTGCTGCGTTATGAACGGTAGAAACCCAACAGTGGCATCAGAGCCAAGTGAATTCCAATTAAATTAAGATGGATAAACCATTTTTGAAATATTTCTTTTGATTTTGAGGCATTATTTGTCAATTGTTGAATTTTGATCATGAAAGGTTGCGATTTCATGAAAGGATGCAACTTCATGAAAGGGTGCATATGATGTATCTTAATCATGAACGGTTGCGATTTCATGAAAGGATGCGACTTCATGAAAGGGTGCATGTGATGTATCTTGATCATGAAAGGTTGCGACTTGATTGAAAGGATGCGACTTCATGAAAGGGTGCAGGTGATGTATCTTGATCATGAAAGGTTGCAACTTGATTGAAAGGGTACCTTGGGTATGTCATGAAGGGATGCATGTGATGTATGATAACCTTCGGATGGGTGTTTAAATTTTATGAAAATGTGTGAAACTACGTATATGATACACTAAATAAATTTCGAAAAGATGTATTCAACATATCAAGTTTTTTCGAAAAGATGTATGCCTCCCCTTGAAACCCTGCAGGGGCTCTGCCCCTTGACCCCGCCCTGCAGCGGGAGCCCCATTTTTCGGGGCCGCGCCCCGAACCCCGCACTCACACATAGATTAATTGTAGACCCCGAATTTCATATTCGTAACGCCTTATACATATTTTGTAAAATGGTTTAAAGTACAACATAATGCATATAACATGGCCTATTAGATATGTGATGAATGGTTGTGATTTGTGTGTGATGATGTGATATATGTAATATATGTATGTATGTAAAAACGGGCATGGTTCCGTTCTTGGTTAATGTGATGTAATTTATTTTGATGGTTAATTGTGACAGGCATGGTTCCGTTCATTTTATATATAATATAACTACCATGATCATACGCATCATGGAGATGAAAGAGTTCACCGTCCACCTCATACGCATCAAGGAGATGAAAGAGTTCACCGTCCACCTCATACACATCATGGAGATGAAGGAGTTCATCATTGCCTTGTGGTTGAATGTATCTTAAGAAATGATCTTAATGATTGGTTCATTTAGATCATCAAGGCCATGTTATATCATATCATATTTTTTTTATCTATGCATGTGATGTTCTGTGATGAAATACATGATAAAATAAAACAACTAAAACAAAAAAGGATAAACATAACAATCCCTCATATAATATTGAATCATGGAAATGCCTTCCATGTATCTATACTTATCATCCCTTCGATCATGCAAAATTTGGGTATGCCAAAGCATAGTGAATTAGTATAAACTTAGGGTGATAAGAAGCGAGAAATGGTGATTCTCGATATTTAGACATGGTTAGATTCAATTGAACTATCAAGTCAGACTTGGGTTCGGGGCATATGATAGGATGCATATGCCGAGCATATGATGCTCATCCTATGGATTAATCAAGAGTTGTATGAGATACAATTGGAAATGTTCCTACCTAAATAATTAGGTTCTAGGCGATGAGCCAAAGCTCACTTGGAACTTGATGAAATATGGATCTTGGCCCACTATGAAATTTAAATTTAAAATTTCCGAATCAATACATTTGAGAGTTATTGATTTGAATAAAATAGTTAGAGTTAAAATTATATTAAAATATCTCAAATCACATATTAATATAAACATGCATTTAATTCTGTGTAGAAAATGGCAACAAACAACACATCAACTTTAACATTGTGATCCGTCCTTGAGAAGGACAAGCTCAATGGGAAAAACTTCCTTAACTGGTATCAAAATTTGAGAATTGTTCTCAAACAAGAAAGGAAGAACTATGTCCTTGAAAGGCCCATTCCTAACCAGCCTGCTAATGATGCTGATCAAGTAGTAATAGACACTTATGCCAAGCATACAAGCGACTCTAATGATGTGATATGTCTCATGTTAGCCAGCATGGATGCCGATTTTCAAAAGCAGTTTGAAAATTTATAGGCATTTCCAATGTTGGCACAGCTCAAGGAAATGTTCCAAGAGCAAGCTAGAAATGAGAGGTATAATGCACATTGTGCATTAGCAAGTTGTAAGATGGTTCCCAACTCATCGGTGAGTGCTCATATTCTGAAAATGAAGGGGTACCTTGATCAACTTGAGAAACTAGGGGCAAAGGTTGGCAATGAGATGGCTACCGATTTGATCCTTAGGTCTCTTCCTCCGAATTTCAAGCCATTTATAATGAACTATAATATGCATAAATTGGACAAGAGTCTCACGGAGTTGCACGGCATGCTGAAGAACTTCGAGGGGACTATGAAGATAAATGTTGTCAACGATGTTCTCTTAGTTCAGAAAGGCAAGGGTCAGAAGAGAAAAATCAAGGGCAAAGTCAAGGGAAAAGGTAAGGGCAAGGTATTGTCCGAACCTAAGAGGAAGAAACCCAAGGAGGATGTTTGTTTCTTCTGCAACAAACCATGCCATTGGAAAAGAAATTGTCAGGCCTACTTGGAGGATCTAAAAAAGAAGAAGAAGAGTAGTGAGACTACTACTTCAGGTATTAATGTTATTGAAATTAATTTATCTACTTCCTCATCTTGGGTATTAAATACCGGATGCGGTACTCACATTTGTAATAATATGCAGGGGCTTCAAAGGAGTAGAAGATTAGCGAAAGTTGAAGTTGACCTGCGGGTGGGAAATGGAGCAAGAGTTGCTGCATTAGTCTTGGGCATTTATTTATTATCTTTACCTTCTGGACTTGTAATAAATTTAAATAATTGCTACTATGTACCTGCTGTGAACAGGAATATTGTATCTGTGTCGAGATTGGTTTTGGATGGTTTTAAGTTTGTTATTGAGAATAATAACTTTACCATAAGTAAAGAAAACTTTTCTATGCGAATGGTCAATTAGAAAATGGTCTTTATGTTTTAAATCTTGATCATGAACATTACAAGTCTATCTATAGCATTAATACAAAGAGATTTAAATCTAATGATTTGAATCTGACATATTTCTGGCATTGTCGTTTAGGACACGTAAATAAGAAACGCATTTCTAAACTTCACCAATATAGACTTTTACACTCATTTGAATTAGAATCATTTGAGACGTGCGAATCTTGTTTATTAGGTAAGATGACAAAAGCTCCTTTCACAAATAGAGGTGAGAGGGCAAGTGAGTTATTGGATCTCATACATACAGATGTATGCGGATCAATGAGCACACCAGGTAGTTTTCGATACTTCATTACTTTTACTGATGACTTAAGTAGATATGGATATGTTTACTTAATGAAACATAAATTCGAATCTTTTGAGTTGTTCAAAAGTTTCAAGAGTGAAGTAGAAAACCAGCTAGGTAAGAAAATAAAACCACTTCGATCAGATTGAGGTGGCGAATATTTAAGCCTAGAGTTTGACGATCATCTTAAAGATTGTGGAATAGTTTCATAACTTACTTCTCCTGGAACACCTCAATGGAATGGTGTCTCGGAAAGGAGAAACCGAACTTTATTAGATATGGTTCGGTCTATGATGAGTCAAACAGATCTTCCTATATCCTTTTGGGGTTATGCCATTGAGACTGCCGCATTCATACTAAACAGAATTCCATCAAAAGCTGTTCAAAAGACTCCATATGAGATATGGACTGGGAGGAGTCCCACATTGTCTTTTCTAAAGATTTGGGGTTGTGAAGCTTATGTGAAGCGTCAAATTTCTTGACAAGTTAACACCGAAATCTGATAAATGCTTATTTGTGGGACATCCTAAAGAATCTAAAGGATATTACTTTTACAACCCATCCGAGAACAAAGTGTTTGTTGCTCGAAATGGTTTCTTTTTGGAAAGAGAATTTATTTCTAAAGGAACTAGTGGGAATAAACTACACCTTGAAGAAATTCAAGATCCACTAATTAGCAATGAACAGCCATTGGAAGATCCACTAGTCTCTTCAAGAGTTGACGAGTCCGGTCTTGAAACACAAGATGCTCCTCGTAGATCTGGTAGAGTTCGTCATGAGCCCGAGAGATATGGATTTCTCGTGACTGTGATAAAAATGTGGCGCTCATAGATGATGAACCCACATCTTACTAAGAAGCTATGAAGGATCCTGATTCTCATAAATGGTTAGAAGCCATGAAAACTGAGATACAGTCCATGTACGATAATCAAGTTTGGAGCTTAATTGATTCACCTGAAGGTTCAAAGACCATTGGGTGTAAATGGGTTTTGAAAATGAAAACTGACATGGATGGAAATGTGCATACCAATAAAGCGAGACTTATTGTGAAAGGTTTCTGACAAACTCATGGTATATACTATGACGAAACTTTCTCACCAGTTGTCATGCTTAAATCGGTTAGAATTCTGTTTGTCATAGCTGCATATTATGACTATGAGTTATGGAAAATAGATGTCAAAACAGCTTTTTCTAATGGAAATTTACTCGAGGATGTGTATATGACCCAACCCGAGGGTTTTGTTGATCCTAAGAATTCTGGTAAGGTTTGCAAATTGCAGTGATCCATTTACGGATTAAAGCAAGCATCTCGGAGTTGGAATCTTCGTTTTGATGAAGTAATCAATGGTTTTGGTTTTATCAAAAATGAAGATGAACCTTGTGTTTACAAGAGGGTTAGTGGGAGCGCAATAGTTTTTCTAGTACTTTATGTAGATGATATATTACTCATTGGAAATGACATTCCGACTTTAACAAATATTAAGACATTTTTAGGAAAGTCTTTTACAATGAAGGACATAGGAAATGCCGCTTATATACTCCGCATTAAGATCTATAGAGATAGATCTAAACGGCTCATAAGTCTAAGTCAAAGTACCTATATTGACAAAGTGTTGACATGATTTCGAATGGATGATTCGAAAAGAGGTTTCATACCAATGTCACATGGCATAAAATTGAGTAAGACTCAACGTCCTGCTAATCAGGAAGAACGAAATCGCATGAATAAAATTCCGTATGCTTCGGCTATTGGATCTATCATGTATGCTATGCTTTGTACTAGACCAGATGTATCATATGCATTAAGTGCAACTAGCAGATATCAATCTTGATCCCGGTGAAAGTCACTGGACAACAGTCAAGAATATTCTGAAGTACTTGAGAAGAACTAAGGATTCGTGTAACAAAGGGATACAATGCATGAACATAAATTAGGTTTGATCGAATCATCCATACTTGCTTAATTTGAGTAATCTTGATGTCTTCCTAGAGGCCGCTCATGATTTATAATCTGTTGTGATTATTGCTAACATGAAGTAAACCTACAGGGTCACACACAAAGAACAAATATTGAGACGTACACAGAAAAATCATAACTTATGTGATAAGTTGTATGAAGAGCTACATAGTCAAGTGACACATCCAATCCTACATCTTATATGATAAGGTGTGTTGCATATATGGTTACATAGTTACCATGCACATAGGATATGAAACTTATGGACTATATAGGCACAAGAGATATCCCAAAATGATATATGAAGGCATATTATTTTCTTCCAACTTTTGTGAGACAAAAGGAGAGAAAAATCCGAAAATTATTCTCTTGTTATTTCTGTGAGAAAAATGAAGAACGAATACTAGCATATATCATTCTTTATCCGTTCAAAGGGGTTGTTTGTGTGGATACCGGTAGAGGACGAAGCGAAGTGCGGCGTCTTTGTGATTTAGGTTGTAACCGTGGTTTGTTTGGAGAATCAGTTTGTTTGGAGAATCGGTTTGATTGGAGAATCGGTTCGTTTGGAGATCGCTTGGAGATCGGTTGGTGAAACCGGTTAAGCGAAACATACAAAGGATCGGTTTGGAAACCGGTTTGAAATCGGACAAAGAAAAGCATCAAACTAATTCGCTTTCGATCATCACGGATTAAGCGTAATCCGAAGGTACAAAGTTATGAACTTTTCTTTGATTTAATTGTAATTCACGGATCCTTCTTTTCGGTTTCGAATTCGATTTTGTTTCGTTTTTGTTTTTCCGTTGCGTTATGAACGGTAGAAGCCCAACATTAATAACCACGTAAAAGATGTGGTACTCAATGTAATTAATGCATTTGATCTTTTTCCCAATACCATTTTAATGTTTCATATTGATTTTTAGATAAATTTACACAATTATTAATCATGTAATGGGTTAAGTTGCATTAATATAATGATTTGGTTCATACTTAGTTATATGGAACTAATTGATAAAAAATGAAATTTATTCTCCTCAACAGTAAAGCGAAAAAGAAAAAGAGGCGATTTTTGAAATCTTTTGGGGGGGACGACAAACCCTAGCTCCGCCACTCCCCCCCTCCCCCTCTCCTCCTCCTCCTCTCTCGCCCGTTCTCCTCTATTTGAAAGAATGATTTCTTTCAAATAAACCACCTCACTTGAGGAGTTAAAAAAAAAACCATTATTGACATAAGGGCTAGGTATTAATATGTTTTTAAATAACAACAATTCATTAAAAATATTTATGTAATTTTATTAAAAAATAATAGAATGCATGAATATTATCAGGTTAATAACCACGTAAAAGATGTGGTACTCAATGTAATTAATGCATTTGATCTTTTTCCCAATACCATTTTAATGTTTCATATTGATTGTTAGATAAATTTACACAATTATTAATCTTGTAGTGGGTTAAGTTGCATTAATATAATGATTTGGTTCATACTTAGTTATATGGAACTAATTGATTAAAAAAAAAATTTAATTTCTTCTCCTCAACAGTAAAGCGAAAAAGAAAAAGAGGCTCGCCCGTTCTCCTCTATTCCGGCCATCCCCTTCTCCTCCGGCTCTTCGGCCTCTGTTATGTTCTCTTCTCTTTGGCTCCTTCGCCTTCAAGAGTGCGGTTAAGCTCGGCATCTCTGACCGTACGGTCGTCGTCCCTCCGCTGGAGATCGGCCGCCTTGCGCAACCTGATATCAACACTCTTGGAAAACCCTAGCGCCGCTTGGAGATCAGGATCTGGGGGTGTGGCAAACCCTAGCAGCGTCAACCCGTCAGCCCCCTCTCAGGCCATCGCCGGCGGGGCTGCTTCTGTCTGTTGGCGGCAAATTTCTGACGGCACCACCTCTCTCTCTCTCTCTCTCTCTCTCTCAGCTGCGTTCTGTGCGGTTATTCTCCGGCGACCTACCTCTTGTGGATTTCGATCCAACCCCTTGACCAGGTACAGGACCTCGCCCTTGCGGGGGTGGCTTCTCTCTCTCCCGTCTCTTCTTAAGTCTTCTCCTCCTTCGCAACAGTTAGGATCGCCGGAACCCTAATCTTGATGCTGTCATACCTCTCTCTCTCTCTCTCTCTCTCTCTCTCTCTCTCGCCCTTTTCTTCTTACTCCTCTTGTGAATCTTTAAGGAAGTTCACTAATTACTTTGGCGTAACCCTGCCGCCGACTGCCGCCAATTATGGTACGAAACCCTACAATGGCGGCTCCTCTCCTCTCTCCCTCTCCCTCTCTCTCTTGTGGATCTTGTTGAAACCCAATAACTGTGTCTCATCTCCGTCTCATACCGGTTTGAAACCCTAGAACGATGACTCCTCTCTTGGTTTGGCCTCTTTCTGTGCCACTGTCATCGGGACCTGGTCCTGTGTGGCGATCGCTTTCGTCGATCTATTGGGTGTGGTGCGGACTCTCTATTCACGGTAATTTCTCCTTGGGTGGCACTGCCTTTGTGGTTGTGACCGAGTACTATCTTGGTGGTTCTTTCTTGACGAGGCGGCAGGCAATGGTGATCTTTTTCTCTTTATTGTTGGTGCCGCTTTGGCGAAGTTAGCAATGACAGAAATTGGCTTGAATCTATCTTTTTTCCTTTTCTCTTTATTTCTTTTTTAATTTTATTTTCTGAAGGTTGTAATGGATTTTTATTTGTTTAATGAAATGCGGCAAAAAATTTGCTTACCGCCCTCAAAATAAATAAATTAGTATAAGTGATTTAACTAATGAATTAATTCATGTGTTTCTTCATTTCAGTTGGTTTGAAATATTTCCATCAAAGCTTGCTTCTTTAATAATTAATTAGTCTTATACTTGACGTGAAAATGGATAAAGAGCAATCCATGTTATTGCTCTTTTTTCGGGGTTAGTGTTTCGTGATACCATCTGTGGAATTTTCTTTTGTTTCTTTAATGAATTACGTTTAATTAATTGTTGCTTCATAGTTTATGGCCCTTCGTTGGTCAGTTTCATATTATGAAAACACACAATGAACTCCATCCGTACGGGATGAATATGTCTCAAAACAGTTATACATATGATGTATAAATTGGTGAACGAAATAATCAATTATTGAATAATTGATTGAACCCAACAGTGCCATTTCCGTTGGCAACGGAATAGTTCCGTTCCCAACGGAATATATATGGAAACTGCAATAACCTTAGCTGCTAAGTATTTCGTTGTGGAAATACCTATTCCGTTGGCAACGGAATAGTTCCGTTGGCAATGGAATAGGCACAGATTAGGGTTTTAGTTATGGTAATTGAGCAATCTTTCGCCTCTCTCTCTAGTATAAAAAGAAGGGCATAGTCTCTCTATTCAACACACAACTAAGAAGCCTTAGAGGCCGTCTATTACACAGAAAAGAGAGAGAAAGTTTTGTGAGATATTCGGAAAGTATTTTCGGACTTGTCTAGCCAAGTCCGGTTATTCCGTATGTCTGAAGTTCATGTGGACACGAGTAGAGATTCTCTATCTTGAGAACTTGCGAGCGATCTTTCTTCATCCTTAGGAGAAGGAGTTTCTCGAGCCGAGCTTCAAGAAAGAGTTTCGCGAGCCGAGCTTATTCGAGCCGAGCATTAGGAAGGAGTTTCGTGAGCCGAGCTTCAGGAAGGAGACAGTTGGGAGTCAGAATAGTTCAGACCTACATCCGTTCTTCATCTCGCGGATCAGGAAGATCTGAGGTATAAATTTTAATGGTTAATCTCGTACTTTTATTCCCTTAACGTAGATCATAGGGCAGGTTAAATCCATAGGTTCCGCTGCGCATGTAACGTACATGGCTATGGATTTCCCAACAGTGATATCAGAGCGTTCGTTAAGGAAATAATCGTCGATTACATATTTAAAATTTAGTAAATTCTAGTATAATAAATTTTAGGGTTTTTGAAAATATTATTTCAAAACATCACGGAAATAGTTTTCTTAGAACGGAACAATTCCGTTCCCAACGGAACAATGCTGAATCTTGCGAAAACCCTAATTTTTGTTATACATGGAATTTAAATATACAAATATGGTATGAGCTTTAGATCTGTGATTGTTCTGTGATGTAATCTTGTGTGTGAATGCTTGTAATTTTATTTAATATCTATGGCAACCAGTGAGTTGTCCAAAGTTATAATTATGACAACATGTGAGTTGTCCAAATTTGTAAATTACCTTTTGTAGCAATAGGATACTTGTTAGGATAGATATTATTTCAAGACTTCAAGACAAGAGATCTTGACGCAATTTTCGAAAGATGGCATTGGATCTTCGCACACACAACGAAGGGTTCATTGAAGATTACTTCTGCAATCTAGAGATAGATCTAGAATTAGGAACCTCATGATCGCTCGTGAGGATTAAGCCCATACCATATTTAACTTAGTTTCTGTGATGTTTATATTTATAAATCTAAAATAAAATTCTTCTGAATGTTAGGTAAAAAAGTGCCCCCCATGTCACTGAAGCTCTCGGTAGTTAGACAGTCTTTCATCTGGGTCATGCCAAAGCTAAGCATATGGAGGATTGTCTTTGTAAAGGAGGGTATGCGGGAAATGGCGTCCAGCATGGGTCATGCCAAAGCTGAGTGTGCTGGACTCTATTTCACTGATAATCATACATGGTTAAACTTAACCGAGCAAGCAAGTCGGACTTCGGCTCAGGGCACAAAATGGAATAATACACCGGGCATATGATGCTCATTCCATAAAAGGAAAGAGTTGTATATAATACAATTGAAAGTGTTCCTACCTAAATAGTTGTGTATTGAGGGTTGAGCCAAATCGCACTTAATACTTAATGAAATACGGACCTTGACTCACTATGAAACCTCATTCATTTGAAGTTTCCGAATCAATACTACTGAAGATGGTTGATTTGAAAAAAAATAGTGGGAGTACAATATAAGAAACAACAAAACAAAACAACCCCAATGAATAAATAATAATGGCACTTTACATTTTAACTTGTAGAATAATGGCAAATAATAATTCAACTGGGTTGAATTTGCGATCTATCCTTGAGAAGGATGGGTCTAACTTCCTTGACTGGTTTAGAAACCTGAGCATCTTGAATTACTAGTGAATTACAACTCTATTGGACCATAATTGGTTCATTGGTTTTTGCCCCGTTAATGCTTTTTGCTAGTTGGTTCCATTCTTCCAAAGCTGCCCCAAAATTGGCTTGGTCCAAATTGTCTTAATCGTCGATAATGGTAACATGCATAACATGTCGCTTCATGATTCTACCAGATATGTCTCTTTGATTCCGTCAAAAATCGATCTTACTCTATTTAAAAACTGGATAACGCATTGAGACAAGTAGCTGAAAAATGATATACAAATACAAAAAAAATATTATATTACTATATTCTGACTCTGGCAATTTACATAGTTTACTAAGAAAATATTTCAAAGTCAAATATAACAAGCATAGCATGCAGTATATAAACAACACAATCCAAGGATATAACCCCCGTAAAATTTGAACAATCATATTGCCTCCTTCACTATAGATTAGATAAATTGATTCAGAAAATCAATGAGCCGGCAAAAATGGATTCTTTGTTTCTATGTCTTATTATAGAATTTTATATTATGATCCAAATGTAACGCAACCCCATAAAATTCATAGTTACATCACTTCAAATAACTTGCTTGTTTTTTATTGAAATATGATGTTCTTCCTTTTTCTTTTAAACTCAAAATCTTGTGCGAAAGAGCATAGAGGTTAAGTCCTCATTAGTGCATAATATTGATAATGCTCATGCAATGAATGAGCATTCTCAATAAATAATTTCAGATCTCCACAAAAATCCTTCCATTTTGAATATAGAATTTAAACTATTATTCTTCCGGTTCCGGAAGAATAGTTCGAATATGTGCTTCTCTGATAAATCGTCTTCATTTTTACTAGACATTGATAAAACCGTTTGGTTTGATCGGATGCTGGTGTGATATGAGGGTATATAATAAAATAATTTCCAAATTAACCTAAAATACTTAGTTTCGATCACAAGCGCATGATCTACGTATAATACTTTGGATGTCTAATCCACAGGGACGAATAGATAGTTTTAGTTTCTTTAATGCAGTTCCGATTAAATCTATTAGTTGGTTTTGGTTTTTGAAATAAATAAAATAAGTATAAAATAAGGTGTTACCATTATCGGTGATCGAGACAATTTGGACCAAGTCAATTTTGGGGCAGCTTTGTGATAATAGACCCAACCAGCAAAAAGCATTAACAAGGAAAAAACCAAAATCAATGCACCAATTACGGTAAAATAGAGTTGTAGTATACTAGTTATTCAAAATGCTCACCAAATTTGAAAAAAACTGAAGGTTAACCGAAGTTTTACCATAAAAGAATCTTTCTAACATAAATTGATTGTCTTGGAGATAGCCTAACGGATTACGTGCTATATCGTCATTTATATTCTCGTGTTTTTCTTCGTTAAGATCGCGTAAAACTAAATTTGATATGAGATAAAAAAAAACGTTATCTTTCTTTGTATTGTACAGGCAGAAAATCCCACTTGATTGAGCACGTGGGCACACAAGCTTGTCGATAGCAAGAGCTCTTTTGTTTTTCGAGAATGGTGAAGAGGCTCGTGCAGTAATTAAAGTAGATTATTTTATCATGAATTTCAAAACTTTCATGATCTCTTCCCAAATCAAACATGAATCTTTTAATTCATATGGCTCTCGCACTCAACTATTGTGTTTTTTAATTATGAGTATTCTAGTTAGGTGAAATTTTTTGAATTAGATTGTTTACATTAAAATTTGATGATGTCTTTCATAGCAGTCCAAGGGGACGGTTCACTTTTGGTCTTGCTATGTTTGCTTTGATCATCATTTTTGGACGTATTTGGCATGGCGCTAGAACGTCGTTCGGAGATGTTTTTCTCATCATTTGAGCATCACCTTTGATAACTGACGAAAGTATATAATGTCCATCAATTTTAGAAGGATTCTTCTCATTGCAATAAAAGAGTCACCATACTGCTCTCATAGCCATAGGAATTGTTCTTGTATAATCATCTTTAGGTTTTGTTGAGATGATTTCTTGGAATTTCAATCGAATTGGAATACTGAATAAATTATTTGAATAGTGATGAGTACTTTTAATTTTCATTCTTTTTTTACATTGTAATTTAATCTCAGGGATTCTCCTTCGCGTTGCACACCAATCCGCCACTAGAAACACTACTTCCCATTCGATAAGCATGCCGCCAACTTCCATTTTTTTCTTTCTCAAAATCATTGCATTTTGAGAATTCCATTTGGATAGAATAATCATGGGGATTCTATTCATGGAGATTCCGTAAATATTCCATTCCAAAAATATAAAGTTTGAAACAATAGAGACTTTTTTGGATATTTAATTCATGATTTGGCATATACAGAATGAAAACTTCATTCTCAATTCTATGAGAAATCAAGCGGATCATTATCTTGGAACGGATGACAAATCTCAATTTTAAGATACCAATGCTCTTTGGGTGTAAAATTTACCTAAGACAGGTAAATATGTTAGCATCCAACAATGTCTAGTCACAATGAAGACAATTTATCAGAGAGAAGCATATATTCAAACTATTATTCCGGAACCAGAAGAAGAATAGTTCAAGTTCTATACTCGGAATGGAATGATTTTTTAAATAAAATTAATTGTTTCCGATTAACTAAAATAAAATAAAAAATCGAAGAAATTAATGAATTCAAAATATTAATTATCAATTTTTCATTAAAAGAATTTTTTCTTCAACTTATCTAAATATTTTGGATCTATTTTTTGTTAATTTTTAGTGCCACTCTATTTTTCTTTTCTTTTTTAATTTCAAAAGCGGTATTTTTTTCGCTAACAGAAAAATCTTTACAAAATATACACAAAAATTCTCTACAGAAGAACCCTTTACAAAATAATCCCCAATAGAAATTGTCTCTACAGAAGAATCATCTATAGAAAAATCCACTCCGGAGAGCATTTTGGTCAATTCGATTACGAATTGGCTTTTCTTTGTAGTATTGCAACTTGGTGTTCTCATTCTTTGATTTGTTCTTCCCTATCTGAAAATATTTCTGAAAATATGACTGAAATAAAATTGAGAAATAGACTCATATCGATTTTCATATTGATCTTCCATATAAATCTCAATTCAATATTTCTAACTCCAATGCAAATATAGAAAGTCATAGATAGTAGACATAAACTAGATTCGCTCACTCCAAAAAGGATTTAAAAAAAGTCCCATTTGACGTCAAACTTTCAATGTGCCAATACCTTGCTTTAAGTTCAAGATGCTTAACTGACCAAAGTGACCTAGCTCCATTCCTTATATTAATTAATTCCTCAACTTTTTTCTTCATTTACGATGCTTTAGTGGCAGTTTCATTAAAAAACTAAAAAAAGAGAAGTAGGGCTCTCTAAAGGGCTTATGAAAAAACAACAATAAGAAATAATTAGTGCTTTAGAAAATTTATTCATTTGTCACTCTCTATTAAACCAGGAGTCTATTTCTAATGTCGAGTTTTTATGTGGAGTTATAAAAAAAAATCCCATGAGAAATGATCACGTAGCCTGCTCAGCTAAGCTAATAACGTCCCAAACATATTTACTTCGTTACAACTTAACAAAACCACCCCTAATCCCTCAACAGACTAACTCAGGACTTTTTTTTTGAAATGGCCAAAAAAAAAAAAATTAATTAAGGGAATGGCCAAGTTTTAAAAATATTTACAAAAGTAGCCATTTCGCCCAGCCACCGGGCGAAACACGAGCAGTTTCGCTGCGTTACTGGGCGAAACAGAGCGAATCACGTTACGAGCGAATTTACTTAATAAAACCTGTTTCGCCCAGCAGTTGGGCGAAACAAAGCTTTTTAGTATCGGTTTTTATAAATAACCATTACAGAATAAACAATTTAGTATCGGTTTTTTAAAATAACCGTTACAGAATAAAACACTTTTAGTATCGGATTTTGGAAATAACCGTTACAGAATGAAGAATTTTAGTATTGGTTTTTATAAATAACCGTTACAGAATGAATACTTTTAGTATCGGTTTTTATAAATAACCGTTACAGAATAAACACTTTTAGTATCGGTTTTTATAAATAACCGTTACAGAATGAACACTTTTAGTATCGGTTTTTATAAATAACCGTTACAGACTGGTCTTTCGCCAGTTTGCTGGGCGAAACATCTTTGTATTCCAACCCGCTACCGTTAGTTCGAGTGTTTTTTCGAAAATTTTCGAAACAGCAAAAAAAAGGGCGACGCAGGGGCGAAAAAAGAGGCGAAAAAAACAGAAAAAAGGAGAGGGAAGGTATGTTGATTTCTTTGATTATTTTCTTAAAATTAGTTTCAAATTAGGTTTATTTGCTCAAAGTTAGTTTCAAATTAGGTTTATTTGCTCAAAATTAGTTTCAAATTAGGTTTATTTGCTCAAAATTAGTTTCAAATTAGGTTTATTTGCTCAAAATTAATTTTCCATTTGTGTGGTTGATTTGAAATTAGATTTATTATTTGGTTGATTTTGTTGATATTGTTAGAAAAAGAAGAAGAAGAAGAAAATATAATAATTACAAGTAAATTTGTAATATTTTTTCTAGTTTAGGTACATATTTATTTTTGAAATTAATTTTTGTAGTTTAGGTAATGTATATATTTATTTTATAAATTATTTTTCTTGTTTAGGATTATTTATTTATATTTTTTTTGTTATAGATATATTTTTTAGTATATTATTTATAGTTTTATTTTTTAAAAGTTTAAAAAATCAAATGTATGCTATGCATTTATTTATTTATGTTTATTTATTTATTTATGTATGTTTATGTTTATGTATTTATTTATTTATTTATTTACTTATTATTAGTTTTTATTTATTTATGTTTTTAAAAATCAAATGTTTAAAAAATCGAATGTATGTTTATTATTAGTTTTTATTAGTAGTTTTTATTTATTTATTAATATTATTTTATTTATTAATATTATTTTATTTATTTATTTATATTATTTTATTTTTTAAATAAAGATGTCATCTGACGCGGGACCTAGTCGGCCAAATTATGTGCTTCAGTCACAACAACACATGCATCGGGCGAACGAATTTGGCAACACTGAAGATGTAACTATCAAACCCATGCGCTACCGACAACATGAAGTTCCGGTAAATTTTTTTTTTAGTATATTACTTAGAAATTTTTTTAGAAAGTAAAAAAAATCATATGTATGTTATTTATTTATTTATTTTATTTATTTATGTTTCTTGCAGGTTCCATGGGACGATCGGTATGCCCCTTTTTTGAAGAAAGCAACCTTACTACAAACTGCCAGGATGGGTTGCTGGATTACGACAGCAGACTGATAAGCGCTCTGCAGGAACATTGGAGACCGGAAACACACACGTTTCATCTGCCTGTTGGTGAGATGACCATAACGCTAGATGACGTTTCGTGTTTGTTGGGAATGCGGACGGACGGTGAGGCAATGTGTTTAAATAATAAAGATATTGATTGGAAGGGAAAGGTCACGCAACTACTCGGGAAAGAAATCCCGGAATTGGAGTTTAAGGGAAAGGGGAGAAGCAAAATTTTATTGAAAAGAACATGGTTGAAAAATAATTTTTCCGATTTGGAAATTGATGCCCCGGAACAGAAAGTCGAGCAGTATTGTAGAGCCTACATGTTTGCATTATGTGGGGATGTATTATTTACGGAAGCTTCGGGAGATTGTGTTTCAGCACTGCCTCTGCTTTTATTAGAGGACATGTCGGTTTTAGATAGATGGGCATGGGGTAGTGGAGTTCTTGCGTACCTTTACAGGGCATTGTGTAAAGGTACGCATAAGAAACGGAAAAATATGGGAGGGTGTATCATGTTGCTGCAACTGTGGGCATGGGAACATATCACTGTCGGACGACCCGTTCCTAAAGATGTACGCAAGGAACTGCAGGATATGGCGAATGATGGTGATGAAGATGAGAGACCTACGGTTGGTTTTTTGTGGAAAGATTGTACTCAATACGCGGATATAACACCTCATCGGCATTTGCCGACACATCGCGATCAGTTCGACAGTTTGGTCGACACTCAGGTGGTTTGGACACCTTATGACGCATTCTGTCATATACTCCCGCCGATAGTTGAGCACGAAAAAACTATGGGGCTTCTTACAGTGCCATTGATCTATTTTTGGATTGTCGAGATGCATCGTCCGGAGCGGGTGTTGCGTCAGTTCGGGTATGCGATGGAAGTACCCCCAAATTGCGAGTACGACAAACGATTGCACGATATCGCAAATTACCGTGGAAATGATTGGCCTACCGTACATTCAGCTTATTTGGCTGAGTGGGAAGAGAAACGCTTGGGACGTGAAACAAATATTCCTTCATGGCGGAACCAACGTACCATTAAAAACTTTTTCACGTTCAAGCCACTGTTCTCTATCCTTTATCGGATAAAAACTTCCTTCATATGTATGTTTAAGGTGATCCAGCGAAAAATGTTGATGTATAAAATACTCGGGACTAACACCTCTGCGTATGCAAACTGCTACCAGATGCGAACAAGGATAGTGATATAGCATCGGTTTCTGACAACTGCATTTGCCTTCATTGAAATTCACATGGAAGCTCTTTCCCCCCTACCTTGGAACCACTAGATCCTGTTATCACCTCATAAACACCATTTTCGACATTGAAGGTAGTGACTCGATGCGCACGCGCCTTAACTGTTTTATTCTCCATTTTTTCCATTACTTCCTTTCCCCACATTCTATTATTCATTTCCATATTTGCAGCTATCTCGCGCTTGTTGACAAAATAACTATTCAGCTTGTAGAATGTATCCATCACAATAGCCGTAACGGGAAGCTTCCTCATACCCTTGAAAACATAATTCATCACTTCTGCATGATTACTAGTAGGAATACCCCACCGGCGACCTTCTGTATCATACGCGAACGCCCATTTTAATTTATCTTTTTTATTTAACCATTCCCACGCCTCATTATTTTTATCCTTTAATATTTTATATAGCTTCTTAAATTTAAATTTGGTGGGCGCCTTAACTAGTGGTACAATCAATTTAACTAATGTTTTGTCTGATACAGCGCTTACCGAAATTTGCTTCTAAATGCCGCATGCAATAACGATGATAGCTGTTAGGTTCCTTCCATTTCAATCTGTCATCCTTCATTGCACGAATTATTCCGGCATGCCTATCCGAAATCACACATAAACCTTTGCGATGGCCGATCAAAGTACCCAAACACCCAAAAAACCAACTCCACGATTCTACACTCTCCTTATCAACTAAAGCAAAAGCTAAGGGAAATAATTGACCATTTGCATCGCTAGCGACTGCCATCAATAAACATCCTTGATATTTTCCGGTTAGAAATGTTCCATCTACTGTTATGACAGGCTTGCAAAACTCAAATCCTTTAAGTGATGGACCAAATGCCCAAAAAAGACCTTCGAACTCCTCCTCACCAGCACGGTTTTTGGGACCTCTCCAAAATGCATATTCGGTAGTAGGATTTGCTGAATATATTGCTGCCATCAATTCAGGAAGCAAATTATATGCCCCCTTCCAATCGCCAAACAAGAATCTAAGCGCGTGTTGCTTGGCGTGCCAAGCCTTCCAATATGATATGGTATATTCAAATTTTAATTTGACGGTTTCCACTAGGGTTACTGGTTTAATTGCTAAATCTGCTCTAACGACATCTAGAATTATCCCCGCAATAAATGCACTTGTTAATTGTTTGTGGTCGTTGTTAGGTTGTTGATTAACACATACGTGTGGTTGTGTTAATTTTTTAATCTCAAACACATGTCGTTTATTTTTGCATGCATACAGCCTCCAATCACAGCCAGCGCGGTCATCTTGTAGCTTGAAGACTACAGTGTAGATAATTTTATTCGATTTGGAGACTACAAATTCTCGGTGATGCATGACGCTGTATAATTTTACAGCCGATTGTAGCTCTGCTTTCGTGTCGAACGTCTGTCCCTCATATAAACTATTATCGCTACTCACATGCATGCTCTTACCATACAAGATATCGATTTTCGCTTCTTCCCACATAGTAGTATCTTCAAACTCTTTCGCTGGAGGATTACCGAAAGTTCCTACACTAACCATCTCACCCACTTCCGTATAATTGTTCATAACATCTATTTCTGGTTCGTCGCCTTCTTCCATTTCTGGCATTTCATCTTCATCATATTCGTCCTCTTCAACATTTTCAAACTCATATTCGTCGCCTTCTTCCATTTCTGGCACTTCATCTTCATCACGATTTATTACAGGTTCTAACCTCTCAAGCTCGTCATCATTAAAAGGTACATTTGATCTACTACTAGTTCCTACATAGGATTCTCTACTTTGGATGCGTTCAACGTATATTTCTAATTCAGGCCAACCGTGTTCACCATATTTGATGTACTGAGCAAAACTAGCTAACTGTGAATCATTCGAAATTTTGACTATCTTAAAATACAAACAATCATTCATACGGTAAGGAAACCTACCACTAATTTTAAGATCGTCACTATTAGTCCAACCGGTGGTAGCATAAATTTCTAAACAAAATCTATAATAATTTCTATTTCTACTACGCGGGAGAAAAACACCTTCTTGTGGAGCGTAATTGTATCCGCTCGAATCTTGAACAATTTGACCATTGTAATATAGAAATATTTCAGAATTTTGTGGCATTTTCTTGATAAGGAGAAAGATATAAAGAGAAGAAGTTTGCAAGAGAGACTTATGGGATTTAATTTTTTGATGATCAAGTATAATAAGAGGACTCTTTAAATAGAAATCTAAATCATATATCTAAAAATCCTGAGATTCCTCCTATATTCTAGCATGTTAAATCAATGTTACCCACTAAATAAAAAGCTAAATTGTCATTTCAATCTGAAAAAGTAAATATTCTCTAGTACCCTATATCTGAACCCTAAACTGTATACCTAAAAAAACTTAGATTCCTCCTATAGCCTAACATGTTAAATCAATGTTTATGTACTAATATTCTCTAGTACCCTATTTTTCTGTTTATGTACTAATAGCCTAACATACATAAATAAATAAATAAATAAATAAATAAATGCATAGCATACATTTGATTTTTTAAACTTTTAAAAAATAAAACTATAAATAATATACTAAAAAATATATCTATAACAAAAAAAATATAAATAAATAATCCTAAACAAGAAAAATAATTTATAAAATAAATATATACATTACCTAAACTACAAAAATTAATTTCAAAAATAAATAATTTCAAAAATAAATATGTACCTAAACTAGAGAAAATATTACAAATTTGCTTGTAATTATTTTATTTTCTTCTTCTTCTTCTTTTTCTAACAATATTAACAAAAAAAAAATTTCGAAGGATTTTCATAGCATACATTTTTTTTGCTATTATACAGAGCTGTTTCGCCCAGTGAACTGGCGAAAGACCGGTCTGTAACGGTTATTTATAAAAACCGATACTAAAAGTGTTCATTATGTAACGGTTATTTATAAAAACCGATACTAAAAGTGTTTATTCTGTAACGGTTATTTATAAAAACGATACTAAAGTATTCATTCGTAACGACGGTTATTTATAAAAACCGATACTAAAATTCTTCATTCCGTAACGGTTATTTCCAAAATCCGATACTAAAAGTGTTTTATTCCAGTAACGGTTACTTTAAAAAACCGATACTAAATTGTTTATTCCGTAACGGTTATTTATAAAAACCGATACTAAAAAGCTTTGTTTCGCCCAACTGCTGGGCGAAACAGGTTTAATTAAGTAAATTCGCTCGTAACGTGATTCGCTCTGTTGAAACTACTCGTGTTTCGCCCGGTGGCTGGGCGAAATGGCTACTTTTGCAAATATTTTTAAAACTTGGCCATTCCCTTAATTAATTTTTTTTTTTTGGCCATTTCAAAAAAAAAGTCCTAACTCAGGGTATATAATAAAATAACTTTTCAAAATACCCTAAATTACTCAGTTACGATCGCAAGCGCATGATCTACGGATAGTACCATGAGTGTCGAATCTACTGGGAGGTGTAGTTTATTTTAGTTTTGAAAATGTAGTTCAGACGGGATATTTGATTGGGTTTTGTTTGTAATTAAAATAAAATAAATTATAATAAAATAAATTGGTCGTTTATCGAGCCGCGGACTAGGTTGTCATGATCCTTGTCCGCACTAGTAGGTAGTTCTTGAATTTGTTAAACGAGGATTCTAGAGATCCAGCACTTTTGTAGTTCTCCATCTAACATCTTTCGTCTTTGTCGGTGTTGCTTCTGTTCCTTCTTAGCACGGGGGGTTCTTCCTTCGTACGACGAGTTTGATGCACTTGTTCTACGTCATCTAGAGGGCTGTCATTTATCCTCAGACAGTTCTAGAATCGAGAGACGTGATGAGTTCTCACTTGTCCTTGTGCGGAGGGACTCTCACTCACCCTCTTCAAGCAGGCCTTCTGGTCCTCCTGACTTCTCGACTCAGTCTCTGAAGGGAATGACACTCCCATACTCACTCCACCAAGTCTCATCTTGTTGTTTGGATCGGCAGCCTTTTACCTCTAGGGTCTCAGGCTGACGGGGTAAGTAATTCGACACCTTCCCGCCAGGCTTTACCACGTGATCTAACACCAAGGTGTTAGTTCTAGGCCTAATAACCTAGTTTCTCCCAACTAATTACCTGCTAACATGTATACCCAGATTCCCCTCGAGTTGAATGAAAAAGCACAAAACAAGATACTAAGTATGAAACTTAAACAACACAAACAAATATAAAATTAAAAAGACATTAAATCTACTACTCGAACTTTACCCTAGAAAGGGGTTTAGTTACGAGAGTATATAACTAAATCCAAAAGATAATAAAATTGATACATGAAACAATACAACCTTGTTTGTCTTTGTCTCTTACAATGAAGCATGCACTGATGGTTACCCTTTAATAGGTGAGGGGTCGGTCTCCCATAGTGAGAAAATAAATCTAAGCTAAATCTAATCAAAACTAAAACCCTAAATCTAATCCCTAATCAAGATCCAATCAAATCATCTCTTGCCATCTAATCCTAATTGAAGGTCAAATCTTATCTCTGATTTATTAATCCTGCCAAATGAAGTACGCTCTTTCTGCCCAATGGAGCTAAAATACTAAATATGAGACAATCTTCCAGAAGAATCATTTGCCGCCTTCCAAATCTGAATTACTTACCCCGTCAGACTGAGACCCTGGAGGTAGTTTTTAAATGAATCGAGCATAAAAACGCATTTTCGGTGCAAACAGAGATTGTCGAGAAATATTTTTAAATGAACATAAATTTTGGTTTGCATTTGAATAATTTAGTATTAACTATCATTCTTTGCGAAAAATCTTTTCGAGTATTTCTTGAATGAAACGAGCATAAAAACGCATGAAACATGAATTTTCGGTCCAAACAAAGATTGTGGAGACATATTTCAAAATGAACACAAATTATGGTTTGCATTTAAATAATTTAGTATTAACTATCATTCTTTACGAAAAATCTATGTGTGTTTTTTTTAAATGAATCGAGCATAAAAACGCATGAAACATGAGTTTTCAGTGCAAAAAGAGATTGTGGAGAAATATTTTTAAATGAATATAAATTTTGGTTTGCATTTGAATAATTTAGTATTAACTATCATTCTTTGCGAAAAATCTTTCCGAGTATTTCTTGAATGAAACGAGCATAAAAACGCATGAAACATGAATTTTCGGTGCAAACAAAGATTGCGGAGAAATATGTTAAAATGAACACAAATTATGGTTTGCATTTAAATAATTTAGTATTAACTATCACTCTTTACGAAAAATATATCTGTGTTTTTTAGAATGAAACGAGAAAAAAAATGCACAAAACATGAGTTTTCGGTGCAAACAAAGATTGTGGGGAAATATTTTTAAATGAACATAAATTTTTGTTTCCATTTGAATAATTTAGTATTCACTATCATTCTTTACGAAAAATCTATCCGAGTTTTTTTTGAAAGAAACGAGTGTAAAAACGCATGAAACATGAGTTTTCGGTGCAAACAAAGATAGTGGAAAAATATTTTTAAATGAACACAAATTTTGGTTTGCATTTGAACAATTTAGTATTAACAATCATTCTTTACGAAAAATCTATCCGTATTTTTTTTGAATGAAATGAGCATAAAAACGCATGAAACATGAGTTTTGGGTGCAAACAACGATTGTGGAGAAATATTTTTGAATGAACACAAATTTTGGTTTGCATTTGAATACTTTTGTATTAACTATCATTCTTTACGAAAAATCTTTCCGAGTATTTCTTGAATGAAACGAGCATAAAAACGCATGAAACATGAATTTTCGGTGCAAACAAAGATTGCGGAGAAATATTTTAAAATGAACACAAATTATGGTTTGCATTTAAATAATTTAGTATTAACTATCATTCTTTACGAAAAATATATCCGTGTTTTTTAGAATGAAACGAGAAAAAAAAAATGCACAAATGTAATGTGTATTTTTATACACATTTTTATAGAAGAGGCTTACCCAGAAGAACCAGAACAGGGAGCCACAAGGGCTGTCCGAGATGCGTATGCTAAATGCGTTAAGGACGACACGAAGATAGTTTGTCTCATGCTAGCGACCATGACCCCCCGAGCTTCAGAAGAAACTGGAAGACATGGGTGCTTACGATATGATCGTAACTCTCAAGGAAATATTCCAAGAGCAGGCTAGGGTTGAGCGCTACAAATTGACCGTCTCTGACTGACACGAAGATGGCTGAAGGTTCATCTATGAGTGGTCATGTACTCAAGATGAAGAGCTATCTTGATAAATTGGAGAGTCTTGGTTCAGCTATGCCCAGAGAATTGACTGTTGACATAATTCTCGGGTCATTGCCTTCTAGTTTTAAGTAATTCATCATGAACTATAATATGCATCAGATGGAGAAATCCATCACCGAGTTGCATGGGATGCTTAAGAATGCGCAGGACGACATGAAGACAAATGTTGTCAAAGATGTCCTAATGGTTCACAAGAAGAAGGGTAAGAAGACCGGGAACAAGAGCAAGGGTAAAGGCAAGGTGTTGCCTAAACCTAAGATCACGAAAGATAAGGAGGGAGTTTGCTTCCATTGCAACAAGGTTGTCATTGAAAGAGAAACTGCAAACTCTATCAGGACGAAATCAAGGAGGGTAGTGTGACTACCGCTTCAGGTATTTTTGTTATTGAAACTAATTCACTTACTAATAAATCTTGGGTATTAGATACCGGATGTGGTACTCACATTTGTAATGATGTGCAGGGACTACAAAGGAGTAGAAGATTAGCTAAGGGCGAAGTCGACTTGCGTGTGGGAAATGGAGCAAGAGTTGCTGCATTAGCCATAGGAACTTATTTATTGACTTTGCCTAGTGGTACGTAATAATTGTTATTTTGTACCTGCTATGAGCAAAAAAATTATTTCTATTTCTAGTCTAGCTTTGGATGGTTATATATTTGTTATTGAGAATAATAATTGTTCTATCTTAAAAGATAATCTTTTCTATGGAAATGTTCTATTAGAAAGAGGTCTTTACGTGCTAGATCTTAAGAAAGAGAATTATAAGTCTATATATAACATTAACACTAAACGATTTAAACCGAATGACTCAAATACGACATACCTCTGGCACTGTTGCCTAGGCCATATAAATGAGAAACGCATTTCTAAACTCCACTCTCATGGACTTTTAGACTTATTTGATTTGGAATCATTTGAGACATGCGAGTCTTGTTTGCTTGGCAAGATGACTAAGAAACCCTTCACAAATGTTGGTGAAAGGGTCAATGACTTATTAGAACTCATACATACCGATGTATGTGGACCAATGAGTACGCCGGCTAGAGGTGGGTATCGGTACTTCTACCTAATGAAGCACAAGTCTGAATCCTTTGAAGTGTTCAAAGAATTTAAGAATGAAGTACATAATCAACTTGGCAAGAAGATTAAAGCACTTCGATCTGATCGAGGAGGCGAATATCTGAGTCAAGGAATTTGAGGATCATCTCAGAGAATGTGGAATAGTTTCACAACTGACTCCTCCAGGAACTCCTCAGTGGAATGGAGTGTCCGAAAGGAGGAATCGAACCATATTGGATATGGTTCAATCGATGATGAGTCAAACGAGTATTTCAATGTCTTTCTGGGGTTACGCTCTTTAGACTGCCGCATTTATACTGAACAGGATTCCAACCAAAGCAGTTCAAAAGACGCCATATGAGATGTGGACGGGGAAAAGCCCTAAGTTGTCTTTTCTTAAAATTTGGGGATGTGAGACTTATGTCAAACGTTAGTTTCCTGACAAACTCGGACCCAAATCGGCTAAGTGCCTATTTGTGGTATATCCAAAGGAAACTAAAGGATATTACTTTTACCACCCATCGGAGAACAAAGTGTTTGTTGCTCGCAATGGAGCCTTCTTGGAAAGAGAGTTTGTCTCTATGAGAAGTAGTGGCAGAAAAGTACAACTCGAAAAAATTCGAGACCCACCTATAGTTGCAGAACCTATGATGGAGGAACAAACAAGCTCTCAAGGAGTTGGTGAGCTTAGAACACAATAGACTCAATATAGATATGGTAGGATTTGTCATGAGCCTGAGAGATATGGATTTCTCATGTCTAATGATGATGATGTGTCGTTCATAGATGATGAACCCACGTCCTAACAAGATACTATGAAGAATCCCGACTCTCAGAAATGGTTAGAGACCATGAGAGCCGAGATGCAATCCATGCAAGACAATCAAGTTTGGAACTTGATTGATCCATCCGAAGGCTTGAAGACCATCGGATGTAAGTGGGTCTTCAAGAAGAAGACTGACGTGGATGGAAAGGTACAAACCTACAAAGCAAGGCTTGTGGCGAAAGATTTCAAACAAGTTCATGGTATTGACTATGACGAAACTTTATCATCGGTAGCTATGCTTAAATCCATCAGAATTCTATTAGCCATAGCAGTATATTATGACTATGAAATATGGCAAATGGATGTCAAAACAGCTTTCCTAAATGGAAATTTGACCGAGGACATGCATATGATGCAACCCGAAGGTTTTGTCGATCCTAAGAATTCTGGTAAGATTTGCAAGCTTCAGAAATCCATCTATGGATTGAAGCAAGCGTCTCGAATTTGGAACCTTCGTTTTGATGAAGTCATCAAAAATTTTGGTTTTACCAAAAGTGAAAGTGAGGCTTGTGTTTACATGAAATTCAGTGGGAGCACGGTAGCATTCCTGGTGCTTTACGTAGATGATATATTACTCATGGGAAATGACATCCCAAAATTATTGAATGTCAAGAAATGGTTGGGAGATAATTTCTCGATGAAAGACCTAGGAGAAGCCTCCTACGTGTTAGGAATAAGGATCTATAGAGATAGATCTAGAAGGCTTATAGGCCTGAGTCAAAGTACATACATAGACAAGGTCATGAAACGGTTCAGAATGCAAGAATCGAAGAAAAGATTTTTGCCCTTGTCATATGGTGTTTCTCTCAGTAAGACATAGTGTCCTACTGGTGAGCAGGAATGAAGACGCATGAATAAGATCCCATATGCTTCGGCTATAGGATCTATCATGTATGCCATGATATGTACTAGACCAGATGTGTCATACTCGTTGAGCGCAACAAATAGGTTTCAGTCTAATCCAGGTGAAAGTCATTGGACAGCTGTTAAAAGAATCCTTAAGTACTTACGAAGAACTAAGGACATATTCCTAGTCTATGGAGGTATGGAAGATGAACTCATTGTAAAGGGTTACACCAACGCAAGCTTCCAGACAGACTTAGACGATGTTAGATCGCAATCAGGTAATTTATTTTGCCTAAATGGAGGCGCAGTGACATGGAAGAGTTCCAAGCAATGTACTGTAGCAGATTCTCCAACGGAAGCAGAGTATATAGCCACTGCAGAAGCGGCTAAAGAAGTTGTTTGGATAAAGAACTTTTTGGAGGAGCTAAGAGTAGAGCCGAGCATCTCGGAACCAGTGGATCTATATTGTGACAACAATGGAGCGATCGCACAAGCAAAGGAATCAAGATCTCACCAAAAGTCCAAGCACATACTGCGATGCTTCCATCTCATCAGAGAGATCATACAAAGGGGTGATGTTAAAATGTGTAGAGTTCTATCGGACGACAATGTCGCCGGTCCATTAACTAAACCACTCCCGCAAGCAAAGCATGAGGGTCATATTAGGTCTATAGGCATAAGATGCTTAGAGTTGGCCTAGTGCAAGTGGGAGACTGTAGGATTAGTGCCCTAAGCCAAATGTATTTTTGCTAGGAAATGGATTATGTATTAAGACATTATTATTTATTCAATAAAGGTTGTTTCTTATATATGTGTGTGTATGGGTTGTGAATGTAAATCTTATATCAACCAAGAATGATACTTCGGGTTCACGTCATCAGAATACGTGATTCTGATAGTAGAACTGTGAACAACCGAATGACATTCTTTATGATGTTATGCCCTAGGCCAAAGTGTTTGTGACCTAGATGATAGATTAAAATAACAAATATAATATTTATTCTAAGATATTTCATATAATATGTGCGTATAGGTTATTTTAATATAATTAAAATAGACCATGAAATATGCAAATTCAGTTTTATGTCATCAAAGTGCGTGACTTTAAGAGTAAAACTATAAAGTATTATGAATGCTATTCTAAATCATCCCTGGTCATTTATAGGATAATTGTGGAGACAAATATACTTGCGGATACAAATAAATATATATTTATATACAAGCTATAAATGCACACCAGTATATTGGTTGACTGATGATCATGTTTTATTGATCATGGATAAATAGTTATCAAGTCATTAACATAGGTATATGTTAGAGACCATATACTGGACTGACCCGCCATAAGAATGCTACATGTTTTACATCATTAGCGATTCTTGTAATATAAAGTATTTATAGTCCTTTGACCTGAGATTGTCTCGGTTCCCAACATGAGTAATTTTATACTTTAATATAATCTAACACTGCCTTTAACCGGGTAGTCATAACGGTTATGATTAGGTATATAATGAATCATGTAGAGGGATGAGTGCAATCAAGATGGGATTTGTTGCTTTCATAAATGAGAGAGATATATTTAGGCCTCTTAATGAATTGAACTGAAGAAATGTATGGCCATACTCAAATGAATTAATAAGAGTTATTAATGTCATTTGTTCTTGTTCAGTTTAATTCGGGATCAAGAAATATTAATTTGATTAATATAAGGATGGCGTATTACATGCCTTATGATCGATATAGATATCGTGTGACAAAGGGACTAAATACGTGATTGTTGATTAGGTAAATCGGATCACCGATATTCACTTAAATTGGGTAGTCATGATGGCTTACTAGAGTCCGCTCATGATTTATAGACTGTTAAGTCTATTGCCAACATTAAGTGAACCTACAGGGTCACACACAAAGAACAAACTGAAATGGGGGCAGAAAATCCTAGCGACTTATATGATGAGTTGCATAAGAATGTCACAAAATATATTGTCATCTTATGTGATAAGATGTGATATATATGTATATAAAGACTATGAGCACAAAAGATCATGTAATCTAGAAGAGTCTAGATGATGGCATATGGATAATGATGAGTCATGTCATACACATCTTTTAGTGTGAAAAGACATGACTCTTCACCTCTATATAAGGACATAGAGGGCTCCAAATTCACAACACAACACATCATTCTCTCTCTCATTATTTCACATTCTCTTTTGTGAGAATAAAGAGAGAAAATATAATTTCTAATTTGTATGACAAAATTATGAAAGGGTGCTTTCTTTTTGTATGGCAAAAATGAAAGAGTGCGATTATATGAGAGGAATTATATACATCTTTTGTGTGATAAAATAAGAAGAGTTTTCTTATACAAGAGGAGAACAAGCTACTAGCATATATATTATTCTTCTTCCCGTTTTAAGAAGTTTGTTCGTATGGACACCGGTAGAGGCGTTCGTACTTTCGGCGCTTGTGATCCATTCGGCCTAAGAAGATGAGAACGGGTTGTTGAGAGTTTCTGTGGAGACCGATTGTGCGTGCGGTAGATGACTTCCGCACGCCGGTTTAGAGGCGCATGGACGATACGCATGGTTTGTGCGTCACGGATTAAGCATAATCCGAAAGGTATCTTTAAGATTTATCTCAGATAGAATATACATATATATATTTATTTTGAAAGTAAATAATTATTTATTTTTGTCATTTATGTTCTTTTTATTTTTACAAAAAAATATGAATTTCTTTGGAAAAAAAAAGATGACAGCGAAACTAGTTTCTCTGACGTTAATCTGATGAAAGATATACAAGATGGAAGATATACAAGATGGAATTCTTGTTTCGGTCAAGATAATATGAAATTTTCTTGCATAAGTTTTAATTTGTAATGATTATTATTGGTTGCTATTTATTTAAAATTCATATTTGAATAATTGAAATTGAAAAATATTTTTCATTAATGTTTTAATTGAGTTTTCAAGTTAAAAATTGAGTGTGTCATCATTATGACGTGTAAATCCATAAATCCAGCCTTGTAATTTGTCATAAATAATGCTCATAATTTGCTATGAACAATGATCTTAATTTGCTCTGAATTTGCCTTGTAATCCAGCCTTCCTAAATTGACATCTAGTATTGTAATTTGCTATACATATGGTATATATAGAACGCAATATTATATTATAGAATATAATATAATACGACATAATAAAATAGTATAGTGCAATAATATAATATAATATAATATAACTTAGCATAGACTGACCTTGTATAATATAGCATAATGCAATATAATATAACATAACATAACATAATATGATATAACATAACATAACATAACAATAACATAACATAACATAACATTGTATAATATGGTATAACATAGTATAATATAATATAATAAAATATAATGTAATGTAATAAAATATGATATGACATACCAAAATATAATATAACATAACATAGTATAATAATATAGTATGATGTAATATAACATAACATAACGTAACATTATATAATATATATTATAGTATAATATAATATAGTTTAGTATATATGATGTAATATAACATAGTATATATTATATTATATTATATTATATTATATTATATTATATTATATTACATTATATTATATTACATTGTACTATATTATATAATATAATATAATATAATATAATATAATATAATATAATATAATATAATATAATATAATATAATATAATATAATATAATATAATATAATTTAATTTAATTTAATATAATATAATATAATATAATATAACATAACACAACATAACATAACATAACATAACATAACATAACATAAAATAACATTAATATAATATAATATAATTTTTTCTTGAAAAGTGAACAAGACATGCGAAAATATTTTTACTTGATGTAGTTTGGAAGTTTTGTTTTTGGATCATGATTTCTTTCTAGTTTTTGCAAGATTTTGTCTAAGATTTTCAAGTCCTATTTTAATGGAGTTCTCCATTGTTTGAAGAAATGGAGGACAAAATAAAATGAAAATAAATTTGAAATTGAATCTTAGTAATTAATACGACATATACCGAAAATACCCCTGTCAATCTAGTGGTCTTGATTAAATCTATCAGAAAGTTAAAAAAAGAAATGGAATAATAGACGAGCTCATATTTTTAATCCAAATAAAGAAAAAAGGATTTGAAATCCAACTTGAAAAAATCCATGTAGTCCAAAATACCATTGGAAACCGAATAGAATAAGCACATTCTATATCCCTCATTCCCTCTCATCTTAAATCCTACAAAAGATATATAAAAAAACCAAATTAAAAAATACAGTAAAAAAACTTAAATAAATTGTGAAAAATATGAATTTATGATTTTGACATCAAAAATCCAAATGAACTGCCTAACGAACATATGCAGTTCCTTGAAACCATCAGTTTTCGTATACACCAAGTGTATGAGTACCTGCTAGTACCAAAATAAATAAAAAATAATTTAAAATTCTTGTAAATGTTAAAAAGCAAAAAGATACTCATATAAGAAAACAGAAACACCTATACAAAACCATCTCCAAAATTCGGACCTATCTTTCTCACCATTCTTATTTCATACCATCACATATTTTTATATGAGACCTTGGTATATTTAGAAAAATACTAGTTTGCCCTTAAATTGCCCCCGTTTTCCACTGATGAAGTCAGCTTTTTTGGATTTTAGTGAGAAGCGGGACCCACAAGAGAATTTAAAAAAGTTAAAGTGAGAAGTGAGTCTCATTTTTTAGTGAATTAAGTAGTAAGTGAGACCCATATAAAGATAGTTGGAGGGCATTTCTATGTCATGGTAGAAAACCCCTTTGTGAACTATTTCTACACACCCATCCACATGCTCTTCATATTTTTTCTAGAGTGAAGGTACTGCTATAGTAAAAATAGTTCCCGGAATGCATTAGATAAAACAATATTAGTGTTTTACATGTAGGTGCCATTTAACACTGGCAACAATCTTCTAAAGATCGTAAGTCATGAGTAACCTCTAGACTGATGTCATGACTACCCATGTTAAATGAAATGATCAGCGATCATAAACCTATCTGAATAGACATTTGCTTATCCCTTTTGTTCTACGATATACGTCTTGATCATAAGGCACGGTAATATGTCATCCTTGAGTTTGATCAAAGTCTCTTTCCTGATCGAGAATTAGACTGAGTAAATACAAAATGATATTAACAACACATGTTAATCCATTTTGAGCATGGCCATGCATTTCCTTCAGTCCTAGTTCATCAGGGTGCCCAGAGATATCTCTCTCTTAACGAGAGGAACAAATCCCATCTTGGTCACTCACATTCCTCGTCATGATTCAGTGCATACCTAATAATGAACCTAATGATCATCCCATTACGGATGACGTAGGATAATATTAAAGTATGCAGTTCCACATACAGGAATCCATGGTGACCTCAGGTCATAGGAACAAGCATACTATTCATATGAGAATCACTAATGACATATACCATGCATATTCTCATAGTGTGGTCATTCCAGTATGCGTTCTCTAACACGTACCTATATTCCAGGATTGACATCTCTATGTCCATGATCAGCAGAACATGATCATCCAGCCTGCGAATATACTAGTGTGGATATGTAGCTTCTTACCTAAAGTATGTCTATCTCTATAAACATCCTACATATCACTAGGGACAGTATAGAATGTCATTCGTTTGTTCACAGTTCTACTATTAGAATCACGTATTCTTGATGACGTGAACCCGAAGTGTCATTCTTGGTTGATATAAGATTTACATTCACAACACATACACACAGATATATAAGAAACAACCTTTATTGAATAAGTAATAATGTCTTAATACATAATCCATTTCCTAGCACAAATACATTTGGCCTAGGGCACTAATCCTACAGTATTTATCAGTCATATCAGTCTTAAGACTATCTTCATACGACGGGCATCTTTCAAATCTCGTTTCTTCTTCCATCGATCCTTAATTAGAACAATCAAAACATAGAATCTTCAAGAAGGCCCGGCACAGCCCCCCGGCCGCCGCCCTGAGAGGAGGAAGAATACAATGTGATAGCATTCGTAGTAAAAGAAGAGTTCGGAGAGAAGAAATCGGAGCTCGAGCTCGTCTTCCATGGCGACGGCCATATGTCTCCTCCCTTTGCATTCAATCTCCTCTTTCTTTCTTTCGTTTTTTCTATCTCCGCTTTTCATTTTTTACAGTACTGAAGATCGAAGAACAAGTAATGGAGATGGAAGAAAGACATTGGACATAGAAAAGAAACAAGGCAAAATAATTAGACACAAATTTATCATTTTACCCTTTTATTATTTAATTTACGTAGAAAAAATGTCTACAGTACTCCACTTTCAGACTTATTTGAACCGTTCATCAAGACAAAAAATTTCAATGTGGAGTACTGTAGACAAGTTCTAAACATATATAATAACAAATCTTATTATATCTTTCAGGAAGTAAACATAAATAAAACACTTTTATAATTTTTGGAAATAAATAACATGCGGCAATTTAAAGATGTGGCTGCATTACTTGAATGAATATAACAACAAGAAGCTGCTCCAAATGGAGGTAAGGGCCATTTAAGATATAATATCTATATAATAAAGTATAATATGAGAGCAATTAATTAACATTATAGAGCATAAAATTATCTTTTTTTGTAGTTTGTTGGATATCTTTTTATGTAATTTAGGGAACATGCAAAAAGGTAATATTCCTTTCTCCTACTAATTTGTTTATGGATATATTGTTCATCTTTGTTTCTAATATGTCAGTTAGGTTGTTTCTTCTCTTCTTGGCTTCAATTTACAATTAAGTGTAATTTTCTATTTTTTGTTTGTTTGTTGTTGGCACACTATGCCATAAATAAAAATTGAGGGACGTGAAAGCAAGGGGCATTTTGCGGCCAATTGGCAACTACAGAGGAAAGATTGAGGGCGAGTCGAGGACATCTCCACTGCGCCGACTCCAAAATGTTTTAACTCAAGACAATGGGTGATTTCACGAGAAATTAGATTTAGATTTAATTTCAAAGTAGCATTTATTGCCGTGGATTTGATGGTTTAGCTTTCCTTAGCTCAAGACTGGAGCCTTTGGGTGCCAAAAAGGATTATTTTGATAGTATTAGATTTTAGTGGTAAGGTTAGTATCCTTTTGTTGTTTGGTTTATTTCCTTATTATTGAAATTTTGTTTTTCCCTCCTATTTCGAGCCATTAATTGTAATTGTAAAAGCTACTGCTTATTTCAATTAATGTGATATGCGCATAGGATTTCAAGTCTACCGCGTTTTATCAAAAAAGAAAAAGAGACCTGATAGAGCACGACGATACTGTAGCAAGACTGTTCACGATGGATCCAATAACAATATATATAATGAATTTTCTAATAACAATATATAGATAAAAAGTGAAAACAATATATAAAATGAGAAAATTGTATATAAAATAAGAAAATAGTATATAAAAGTAAAAAAATAAAAAATAGACAAAGAAAAAATAACAATATATAAAATAGCAAAATAGTATATAAAATGAGAAAATAGTATATACAATGAAAAATATAGTATATCTACAGTGCCGTCGTGCTACAGTAGCATCTTGTTTGCACATTTCCCAAAAAAAATATATATACTCTAAATATATACATCACTATTATATTTTATCGATAGAATATACTCTAAATATATAAAAATGACTTCTGACTACAAATTCGCATCTTTTCCAATCCTCACATGGCAAACATGAGTTTCTTTCCCATCTTCTCCTCATCCTTCTGATCCTTCTTCTCACCATCCTTCTTCTCTTTCTTCTCATTTGTCTCTTTCAACGATTGATTGATTTCTTTCAGCGCTAAATCATTTGGATTAGCTGGATGCAGCTGGCAACTCTTGTCGTTTGTAACGGTGCAAGGAGGAAGATCGTGGCGCATTGCGCCATAACTGATATCATCTGCACTGGCATTACTTAATACAATGCAGAGCATAAGGAATACCAAAGTTGCATTACGAGTGGACGCCATTTTGAGGATTCTTGAAATGTCAAATGTGGGACTTGAGATTTCGTGATTTGTATGTGGTTTGATTGATTTTGTTGATTGCTGTTTGAGGATATTTATAAGTTGTTAATATTCTATATTTAGTGAAACTAATTTTGTTGAACTTGAATGTGCTTTTCTATTGTTAGTTAGGCGATTACATGTAGTGATGTACATGAACAGAGCTGTCAAAAAGTGAAGCTGCATAGCAGAATTAAACCGTATCAAATACATAATCAAAACTTTCAAGCGGATGAATTGATAAAAAAGATTAAGCCCTATAGTTCTAACTTTGATTGTTTACGCTCTAAATTTTTAGATTTAAATTTTAACGTTGCTTTTAATTTGGTCGTAACCCATCGTAAAGAAGAAAAAAAATACGCTCCTAATGTATTTTGTTTTTCTTCTTTATGATGGGTTACGACCAAAGAAGAAGAAAAATTAAATCACATCGTCTTATCATTGTACTACGCGAAAAGCAAATGATATTCCGTCAAGTAGATTACTGTTAGACGAGAATTTAAAATAATTATAATAATCATAGAAAAAGATCTTTATATAAACTTTATACAATATGCATATACATATTACATCACAAGTACATTTTATCAGTAAATTATATTCTAACTATACAAAAATGACTCATGACAACAAAATTGCATCATTTCCAATGCTCACATCGCAAACACGAGTTTCCTTCCAATTATCTCCTCGTCCTTCTCATCATCCTTTTTCTCCTTCTTCTCATCATCCTTCTTCTCATTCTTCTCTTTCAATGCTTGTCTGATTTCTTTCGGAGATAAATGATTCGGATGAGCCGGATGCGGCCGGCAAAAATAGTCATTTGTAGCGGTGCAAGGAGGAAGATTGTGACGCATTGCACCATAACTGATATAAATCGCGTTGGCACTACTTAATACAATGCAAAGCAAGAAAAATACAAAAGTTGCATTACGAGCAGACGCCATTTTGAGGATTTTTAAAATGTCAAATGTGGAACTTAAGATTTCCTGATTTGTATGTGGTTTGAGTTTGATTGATTTGTTTGATCGTAATTGTGGGTATTTATTAGATGTTTGTATTCTACATTTAGTGAAACGACTTTTGTTAATCTTGAATTTGCTTTTCTATTGTTAGGTAACAATTACACGTAATGATGCACATGAACAAAGCTGTCAAAAGGGGAAGGTGCATATAACATAATTAAACCGTACCAGATTCATAATCAAAACTTGCAAGCGGATGAATTGAAAAAAAGACCAAGCTCTATAGTTCTAACTTTGATTGTTTACCCTCTTAATTTTTAGATTTAAATTTTAACGTTGTTTTTAATTTGGTCTTAACCCATCATAAAGAAGAAGAAAAATAGGTTCTTAATTGAATGAAGCCTACTGGCATTTTAACAAAGAAGAAAAAAATCAAATCACATCATCTTATCAATTGTACCATGCGAAAAGCAAATGATATTCCATCAAGTAGGTTACTGTTAAAATAGAATTTATGCAAACTAATTTAGAAGACATTGATGAGTGAGTTTTATATAGGTAATTCGTGAATGTGAAGTGAATGTGAAGTGTTGCTCTACGCTGCGGTTTTTTGAAATTTGTTGTTAGTAAAAAAATAAAATCAATCATTACACACAATGACTCATTGCAATATATTAATTTTTATCGAATAAAAAATTTCTTTGAGAAAAAACTATTAATTATAATGTATTATTATTTTTTTTGTATGACAGTGTGATGCATTCAACAATATATATTCTTTCTTAAACTTACATGTTTATTGGATAATATTTATTTTGTTGGTTTCTAAAATTACGGAGAGCTTCAGTTCTCTCGCATAAATCTATTGGTCATAATATTTGTGTTGTTGTAATACTGATTTATCGAATAATATTTATGTTAATCACATATCACTTGGATCTTCAAAGGAATTAGGAGGAAGTACTTATAAATAGAATAATTTATTTCTAATTTTCTTTTAATAAATATAGTTAGTTCAAATAAAAGTGTCTTCCATTTATTCTTAAATCTTAATGAAGAAACAAAAATAAAATGAGCTCATCTGATTAGATGGTATCTTGAGTCCTTGACCGATATGTTGATCACATAATAGCAATTTTAATGTTCCATTTTCTAGCGCATTCTATGAGTCATGTATTGAGATTCAGAATTAATCTAACAATTAAATAAATAAATACGACAATTATCAAAATAATTAGAGTACGGATCATAGAAAATGATCCCTATATATTAAACTCATGCATATACATCATAAGTACAATTCAGTGTATACAATCCAAATATACAAAAATGACTTATGACAATAAAACCACATCTTTTCGGGTTCCTCACATCGCAAACATGAGTTTTCTTCCAATCTTCTCATCATCCTTCTTCTCCTTCTTCTCATCATCCTTCTTCTCTTTCTTGTCATGATTCTTTTTTTTTTTTTTTTTTTTGAGAAAAATTAGAGAGGGCTTAAGATCCCCCATCTAATTAATTATATTTATATAATGTAAATTACATTACAAAGCCATAAAGTCTTTGTCTAAACAAAGAGAAGTAGAAATGGGCTACATAAAATCTAGCTATATAATGCCCGGCTCAACTAAAAAAATTAGGAAATAAAATCAAAAGAAATTAAAGCCTAACTTTTAAACATTCAAAAACTCGGAAATGATTCTTCTGCTTCAAAAATTGCATGATTTCTTTCGGAGATAAATGATGCGGATGAGCCGGATGTGGACGGCAACTCCAATTGTTCGTAACGGTGCAAGGAGGCAGATCACGACGCATCGTGCCCCAACTGATAAATGACGCGCTTGCATTGCTTAATACAATGCAGAGCAGACAGAATACCAAAATTGCGTTACGAGAGAAAGCCATTTGTGAGATTTTGCGAAATTTCAAATGAAAACTTGAGATTTCGTGATTTGTGAGATTTTGCAAAATTTCAACTGAAAACTTGAGATTTCTTGATTTGTGCGCAGTTTCATTGACTTGTCGAATGTTTTGCCAGATATTTTTAAGTTTCTTGTTTACCATACTTAGCAAAACGACATTTTGTTGAATTTGAATTTTGTTATTTAGAAACTACATGTAATGGTACACAAGAACAAAGCTGTCAAGACGGGAAGGTGCGTAACAGAAAATTGCATCAACTTTGTTCTTGTACTACGTGAAAAGCTAATAATATTCCTTATGATGTTATGTACTAAGTCAAAATATTTGACCTATATATTGATATTTAGTGAAATGACGTTTTGTCGACTTTGATTTTGCCTTTCTATTATGAGTGTTTCTACTAAGACATATATATGCCCCCAAACTACCTTGATGTAGTCATGCTGATGTCAGCAAAACCGGTGGTGATAAGTGATTTTCAGAATAATTTAAAAAAAAATTATACTTTTTACTCGATTCCTGCTGGTAAGTGCTGACAAAAGTCAGAAGATGCATAGATAAATGTGTCTGTCAGTAGTCAGTACAACATGGGTATTATCAAATATCAATCGTAGTTAATATTCAAAATTCTGCAAAATTTTTGCCCAATTACTAGTAGTAACTAGATCAAAATCCCGCCCATTTTTCAAAATTTTCAAAAAATTGAACCCAAATTCAAATCCCGCTCATTTTTTCCGAAATTTCAAAATCCAAAACAAAACCCATATGTATACATCCTTTCTTTTTCTCTCCTCATTTCCCCAAAAGAAAAATCAATATTGGTTTCTCTCTTCTACCTTCCACAGCCCCAAGCCGATTACCACCGGCAATCTCCGGTGACTAATAACCTCCATCACTTACCGCTGACGACTGACTCGCCATTGAAGTCTATCCTTGCAAAATCGCGAAAAAAATACAAGGTTTTAATTCTGACAACTTGACAAATGATTCACCATTGAAAATGGATGTATTCTTCTAAATAAAGGTGAGATTAATATTTATTAGTATATTTTGATTATTTTTGTATTTTAATCTAGGTTTATTTGTTTATTTTCAAAATTATTTTTTAGTACTTTAGATTTTCTATGTTTTCTTTTGTTTTTTTCCATGTTATTTGTTTTCCATAACGCGGTAATTAGAAGATTTTTTAGGATTTTTATTTCTTGGTACTTGAGGATTTTTATTTTCTTAATCAAATATGTTATCGTTTTCTTGTTTATAATTTGAATTGAGTTTATGATTATGTTGATTTTTATCATTTTTAGTATAAATGTAATTTTTTATGGAGAATAAATTCTAATCGAAGTATTTATTTATTTTTTTAGATTCGAGTGGTAATTGACATTTAGTTGTAAGTTCCGGAGATAATTAGTCTCAAATGTCATCTATTATTTAAAAAATATAAAATTTCTTTCTTGATTTTTAGTGGCAAGTGATATTTTGTAAAAAACAATTTGATGAATTTATTGTGATTAATTTTATTTATAGAAATAGAAATTCTTATCACATTTTTTTACAAAAATTACAGGTATTATATTAGACCGATGGATGTTGCAAAAGTCAAAAATTGATGAAATTATGCAAATAATATTAATGATTAGTGAGAATATTGATGTGAATGAAATGAATGTAAATGAAAAAAAAATATAAATTGATTGATGCGAGTGTACAAGACATATTTTAAAATGATTTTGTAAATATTGATAGAAAAATATCTTGTATAGAATGTAGGTATTAATTTGTAAATCTTAAATTTGTGATGTTTTGTTCTATCTTCAGCAGTACCCACTTACCAGCAGTAATTGCATTTTATTTCAAAATAAAACTATTGTTTTTCATATCAAAAATATGTTATAAATTAAGTGAAAAATAAAAAATTTAAGTGAAAAATATGTTATAAGATTTTATACTAAGTTATTAGAAAATAAAATTTGTTTCTAATGAAAGTTCCATCATTTTTTCATAAGAAATAATAAAGAAATATTTCACTTACCACTTAAGACTTATTTACCATCAATAATTATCTCCAAAAAAAATTAATCAATAAAAAAAGAGTGTGATTATCACTTTTCATTAAATGATATGATTTTTGATGGAAAAGATGGCATGTAATCATGATTTTTTTATTAAATAAAAATTTTCTAGAAAAACTCAAAAATCATTTTAAAATTATCAATATCGTCTATATTCTCACTTACCACCGGTAAGTGCCTATAAAATGACGTCATGATGATGCCATGAAGGGGGCTTGGGGGCATCCTTGTGGCAGACTAGAATTATTCTTCTATTATTAGTTAGCAACTACACGTAATGATGTATGATCAGAGCTGTTAGCAAATAATCAACATTCCATCAATTAATTTACTGCTAGCTTAAAATTTATGCAGACTTGCTTCAAAAAAAAAAAATTAGAAGGTGCTGATGACTGAGTTTCTTTTTTTTTTTGAAGGAAGAGTGAGTTTCATATCTATATTTTATCCCTAGTTTGATCTTGGAATAAGATATTATCTTTTATTGTTTTATGGAATACTTTTTCCATTGTCTTAAGTTGTTTTCTCGTCAAGATCGGAAAGCCACACTCTTTTGACGTTATTGCATGATTCAGAATAATACCATGATGATGCCATCATCAGCTCTTACCACTCGCAATGCAAAGAAGTCCAGATCCAAGCTCGTAAACAAAGAGAAATTGAGAGATTGATTCAACTATTGATTTTATCATTTTAATCTCTTGAATTGAAATTGGGATATTGACTCATATATTGATTTTATCGTTTTAATCTCATCAATTTATATGTTAATCAAAGACAGGTGTTCTGTGTGTAATTGCATATTTGTTTTGTAGATTTTCTATCTTTCCCAGTTTTGTTATCATTTGTTATTCACTTAATGTCATTTGATCTTGTGATAATCACTAGTTATTATGATTTAGCTTCACACTAATTTAGGAATGGTGAGTATGTTTTCATGTAAAAAGTATACTTCATAAATTGGAACTTAATAGTAAATTACTTGGAAGTATCGTATTCTTTCGCGTATTAGAAGTATAACTCGATGTGTTGCTTCTGTTATTACACCTTTAAAGCCTGTGGTTGCTAGCTTATAATAGAACACCAAAACCAGCAAAACATCATTTTACTAAATATAGAAAAACAACAACTTATAAATATTCCTCACACAGCAAATCATCTCCACTCAAACCCAAATCATTAAACCTCAAATTTCACGTGTATCATCAGAAATGGGGTTCGCCCGTAGCGCAATTCTGATATTCTTCATGTTCTGTATTTTATTTGGTGATGTTGCTTCACAAGCAGATTATATAAGTTACAGAGCGATGCGTAGTGATGTGGCACCTTGCACATATCGTGATTATTCAAATTGTAGACCGCATCCGGCTCCGAAGGAATTTGCACCGGCGCCGAGTCCGAGCCCAAACAGTAATGAAAAGACAAGGAAATTGATGTTTGTAATATGAGGATTGAATTTCTTTTTATTATATTTTATTGATTGATTGTACCTTTTAAATTTGAATATGGTCATTTTTATGATCTTTATTCTCTTTTATTAGAACTGATCTTTATTGTATTTAATATTTCGATTGTACATTAATATATATAAGTAGATTGTACTTATTATGTATGTTATGTATGACTCTAAATCTCTCAATAATCTTTTTCCTTTTTGGTATTCTTGTTTAGGAAATATTTAGGCTATAGAAATAAATATTTAGGGAATATTTAGGCAATGGAAGGAGGTGGATTGTTTCCATCCTTACATTGTATATTAGGTAATTATATCTTTAATTTAGGCAATTTATTTTGGTAATTAGTCATGGCTCTCTCCTATATAAAGAGCATTTTAGCTATTGTAATAGTATCTCAATTCTTACAATATAGTCTCTCAATTGATTATACGATTTCTCTCTTTTTCTCATGAGTTCTCTTTCTCTACATCAATATTCTCCCATTACCCTAACAAATTGGTACCAGAGCTATGTTACGAAAATCTTTGTGCTTCCGTAAGTCAAGTATACCGTCTTGTTCTATCATGAATTCAAGTGCGGTTATGTCGACTAAATCTGATACTGAGAAATATGATAGCATGACGAATTTTGGGCGACCGAAGGAGATGAAGGGTGATGTTGGGGAGATGATGGATGATAGAGCCCTTTCGACAATTCAGTTTTATTTAAGCAACTCGACTCTTGAAGAAATTTTCATGGAGGCTACATCAGTTAGCGCATGGAAGAAGTTAGAAGACATCTCTACATGGACAAATTAATTATCAACCGGTTATGTTTGAAGCAGCGATTCCACTCTTTGAAGATGGCAGAAGGTATGCTAGTTAAGGTCCATATTTTGGGAAATATCAGTTTCTTTAATAATGTGGAGCCAATCGATAATAAGATGGAAGAAGATGATAAAATTGTGGTGTTCTTGTGCATGCTGCATATGCTTGATACCAGAGAATCACTTACCATTAATGATGTCAAGAGTAACTTATTAGTCAAGTCTGACATCGACTATGACTTGCCCATGGTCGAAAGTAGTCATCAAGAGATCGGTTGTTTGTGGAGAGAAGAAGACCTAAGGAGAGAGATGCAACATTAGAGAAGACTCATTCACAATTCAAGTACAAGAACCTGATGAGCAACTATTGCAAGAAGACGGGACATCTTAAGGCCGACTGTTACAAGTTCAATGAGAAGCAGGAGGCAGATAACGGTGTTCTATCGGAAGAAGCTTACGAGACTAAATTCGGTAAGGTTGAGGTACTTTTTGTGGCGAATGAGAAGGAGAGATTTGAGAAGAATTGGGTGGGTTCGGGTAATTCAAATCAGATAATCCCGAATCGAGAGTGGTTCACCACATATGAGGCGTCTAGTAGAGATGTTCTTTTGGGAGACGGTCATCTATGTTGCATTGCAGGTGTTAGCACGCTTGAGATCAAGATGCAGGACGGGGTTGTCCATTTGATCAAGATGCAGGACGAGATTGTCCATTTGATCAAGATGCAGGGCCAGGCTGTCCATTTGATCTCATTAGGCGTTCTCGGAGATATCGGTTGTAAGTTCCGATGTGAAGGTGGAGTCCACAAGGTATCTAGATGAGCTCTTACATCGATGAAGGCTAGAATGACTGGTGTGTTATATATTCTGGAAGTTCAGAGTACCGGAAAGTTATTTCGGGACGTTGGCGCAGTTTTAGACTCGTTCGTCGTCACCTTCTCTGCCTCAGTTAGAAGGTCAGAATTTATGATTATATACAGGGTGACAGTTTTGAGTACGAGGGATCTATTGTGTGGCCAGAATACCAGAAAGCATGAGTTGTGAATATTCCGTTTGTGGTAAACGGAGGAGACTCAGCTCTAGTACAGCCGTTCATCGCACAAAGGAAATTTTGGAAGATATCTATTAGGATTTGTGGGGACAAATTTGTGATCCTTTTATAAGGATTGTTCAGCATTGCATGCTTGTACGCTCTCGACAACATAATGGCGTGGCTGATTGGAAACTACTCAAGAAGGCTTGGTGCATATTTTTGGGGCGGACTCAGGCGAGGAGTTCTGGACAGAAACCATTTTAATACTGCTTGGTGTTATTTGGATATCCCGTTTATGCACAAGTCATTAAATGGATACTCGAGTATGAGGAGAAGAAATGTATTCTTCTTGGGATATGCTTCAAGTGTGAAGGCATATCATTTGTGGTGTCCGATTGCGGAACTACTTGTTTTGAGAGACGTGACTTTTAATCCAGTTATGTTACGGGTAAGGGAGCGAATGTCTGATCCGGCTTTTGAGGATGGTGAGACGATCATGAAGAAGGTGGAGTTTGATATTCCCGATCAACAAGGTGAAATTACTCGACGTAACTTGGAGCATTATGATTTTGACGATGATGCATCGGTTAAGGCGAGCCGGGAAGATGCTTTGGTAAGGGATCGTGTTGGATATCCTATGAGGTATGGATACTTCAATTTTGTGTATGCTTGGTTGCAGTCAACGAATTGGAGTCTTGTGAGTTCTCGGTACAAGGAGACGGCCTCATGTGGAGCGGCAAAGTGGATTGCTGCATTAAGGTGGAGCTCATTTTGGATATGTTGTTATTGCGACTTTGAGTCATGAGTGAGATTTTGAGTCAAGGTGGAGATTGTTATGTATGACTCTAAATCTCTCAATAAACTTTTTCCTTTTTAGTATTGTTGTTTAGGAAATATTTAGGCTATAGAAATAAATATTTAGAGAATATTTAGGCAATGGAAGGAGGTGGATTATTTCCATCCTTACATTGTATATTAGGTAATTATATCTTTAATTTAGGCAATTTATTTTGGTAATTAGTCATGGCTAGACCTATATAAAGAGTCATTTAGCTATTGTAATAGTATCTCAATTCTTACAATGTAGTCTCTCAATTGAATAAACGATTTCTCTCTTCTTCTCTAATTATTTCTCTCATAAGTTTTCTTTTTCTACATCCACATTCTCCCCATTACTCTAACAATGTATGCAGTATGTACATAGATTTGTATTGTATATCGTTGGATCCATTGTTGAAGGAGAATGAAAAGTTTGGGCTGAGTTTAGTTTATTTGGGCGGTGCAGAATCGAAATGTTTTAGTGTATTTAGAAATGAACGGTGCATATTTAGTTAGTTAGGAATAGATGGCCATGATTTTTTTTTTTAAGCTTCAGTGGGCGATTGCCTCAATGAGATTATATTTCAATAAATAAAAGTTCATACAAGTAATGATGGAAAATTAATTACAATCATCAAAGCAGAAAAAGAATTTAAATAGGAAAAAAGAAACTGAATAGATGGTCATGATACATTCAAACGGCCAGATCTACCTTAGTTAATTAGCCGTTGTACTTTGTTCTAGATTCATTGTATCTCAGCTCAACCAGACTATAAATAACTAGACTGAGTATTGTATGGAGATCGATTTCAATTAAATGAAAATATTTCTTTCTTCCATTTTTAATAGGGAGGTTCTTGAGTAAGGAAGGAGTTTGTTGTTGAAAATTTTGTTGTTCCGTTGCTTCCAAATATTCCATAGGGCAGCTGCCCATAATGAGTCTTTCTTCTTCTTCTTCTTTACTTGGACTAGGTGTCTGAGTTTTTCCAGAAGGAGAATCGGTTATCATGTTGAGTTGGAGAGATGGTAGAAACTGCTCTCCAAATCTGTTTTGCATATCTGCATTGCATGAATAAGGGATCAGCATTCTCATTTGTTCGTGCATCACATAGCACACAGTGTCGATTGCTAGGCCATCCTTTTTGTCCCAAATTGTCCTGAGTAGGAAGTATGCTCCAGAGTAACCAAATGAAGAATTTCACTTTGGTGGGGTATGCAATCTTCCATGGTACCATGGCTACCTCCTTGGCAGTGTTGGCTTTGAATAAGAAGTTATAAGTGGATTTGGTGCTGAACTGCCCAAAACCAGTCCATATCGACTTCAGTTTATCAGCTTGTTGAGTAAGGTGAATGTTTGAGATGATGTCCCTTACTTTGCTGGCTTGGCAATTAATCGGGTTTGTTGTCTGAAATGAAGTAGCCGGATTCCAATTTGATTCAATCACAGATTTGACTGATTCCTCCTTGTTGTGGACCATTTTGGTGCCACTTGTCTAACCAAAAAGACGTTAGGCCACCATTTTCCACTTGAATAACATAAGAGGTGAATAGGATGGGCAATAGTTCTATGATTTTATTCAGGAAGAATGAGCGATAAGCAGGTGGCCCATTTGAGAGGAAGTGCGAGTGTAGTTGTAGGGTAGTTATGGTTTTAGCCCAAAGACTGTTTGGTTTCTCCCTAGCACTCCACATCTATTTCAAGGTCATTGCTTGGTTCTGCTTGGATAGGTCTAGGATACCTAGTCCACCATTTACTTTGGGTCTTGCTAGCTTTTTCCAAGAGACTAGGCAATGTCCTTTATAGCAAGACTTATCACCTCTCCACAAGAAAGATCTCATTACTCTTTGTGTTTCTTTCAGGAACCATTTGGGCAAAGGTAAGGGATTGTATGTGGTAGTTACGAGTGGAGATAATTACTGACTGAATCAAGGTCAGTCTTCCTTCATAAGATAACATCTTCTGTTTCCAAGTAGCCAGTCTCTTTTGTACTCTGCGAAGGAGTGGCATAAGGATAGGCTTTGTAGGTTTATTGAGAGTAAGTGGAAGCCCTAAGTCAGTAATAGGGAAACCCTTGTGAGGGCATTGAAGAATGTTGTGGAGGGTGGGTTGGTATTGCTCAGGAATAACAATGGTAGAGAAGGTGCTCTTGTCATTGTAAATCACTGTCTTTTGATAGTTACAGAATTTTATTATTAAAATTCACATACTAAGGAAGCCCTAAAGTTAACTTTTTATTTAAAAAAAATCAAGACTGTAATGTTTTATTTAAAAAAAATAACTTGTTTTGAAATAATGAAGGAATAATATGTATGCTTCATAATTTAGTTCGTAAATAATTTAAGATACATATTATTTATCATTATTTATTTATATTTTATTTGAATATAGTTTTTTCTTTTATGTAAAACACAAGAGATTCTAGAACTCTAAATAAGAAGCTCTCAATATGATTAGGAAACTCGCTGAAGAGGATCCTGGCGAGTTTTCAAATAAGAATAAATTTGGTACACATTAAATTTATAAGTTAATGTTGGAAGATTTGCAAATGCCTCTGCATCATGATAAAGTTATAGCACAAAAACATAAAAACTAACTATGTCTTGAAAGGCTTAGCCCAAGTCGACCAAAACCGATCCGAACCCGATTCATCAAATCCGACCCGAGTTGATGAAGAAGAAAGCCAATTCGATCCGCAAACGTACGAGCTAACCCGCGATCGTGTCAGAAGGACCATTCGACCACCTTCGAGATATGGATATTCTGATTTTGCGTATTGATTGGCTATTGCAGAAGACATGGATAGTTGCGAACCGTTCACGTATAAGGAAGCGGTTAACTCAAAAGAAGCGAACAATTGGATTTCCGCTATGAAGGAGGAGTTAGATTCGTTGAAGCGAAATGAGACATGGTCTCTTGTGAACCCTCCCAAAAATAAAAAAGTTGTCGGGTGCAAATGGGTGTTTAAACGCAAAACCGATGGTTCGAATGTGCGCTACAAAGCAAGGCTAGTCGCGAAAGGGTATAGCCAAGTCCAAGGTGTGGACTTTAATGACGTGTTTTCTCCGGTCGTGAAACACACGTCTATTCGATTATTGCTCGGGATTGTCGCGTCAAAAAATTTGGAACTCGAGCAAATGGACGTAAAAACGGCTTTTCTTCATGGCAATTTAGAGGAGAAAATTTTTATGAGCCAACCGGAAGGACTTTCGGATTTTGAAAACCTAACCGAACCCCAAACCGAACCGACTCATGTATGTCGATTAAATAAATCGCTTTATGGTCTCAAGCAATCACCCCGACAATGGTACAAGAAGTTTGACGCTTTTATGGTAAGCATTAATTTTTCTCGATCTAATTATGATAGTTGCGTCTATTTAAAGAAATTAGATGACGGGAGTTTTGTGTATCTACTTCTTTATGTGGATGACATTCTTATTGCGTCATCCAATTTGGGAGAAATTAAGCGGTTAAAAGCAGATTTGAATTCCGTTTTTGAGATGAAGGATTTGGGACCCGCTAAGAAAATTCTCGGAATGGAGATTTCGAGGAACCGAGCTAAGAAATTCTCGGAATGGAGATTTCGAGGAACCGACCCGAGCGGAAGTTGACTCTTTCGCAAGCGGGTTTCACCGAAAAGGTTTTACGCCGTTTTGATATGCATAAATCGAAGGTAGTTTCTACCCCTCCTACGGCACATTTTAAATTGTCGGCGAATTTATCTCCGAAAACCGATTCGGAGCAGAAATATATGGAGAAGATTCCATATTCGAGTGCGGTCGGGAGTTTGATGTATTTGATGGTGTGTACCCGACCGGATTTGGCGCAATCGGTTAGTGTCGTGAGCCGGTATTTGTCATGTCCCGGAAAGGGACATTGGGAAGCAGTAAAATGGATTTTTTGTTATTTGAAAGATACGATGAATGCATATTTAGAATTCGGATCCGATCCGAATGGTGAGTTAACGGGTTATGTTGACTCGGATTTTGCGAGCGATCTCGATAAAAGGCGTTCGCTAACCAGGTACGTGTTTACGTTTGGGAAGTGTGCGATTAATTGGAAAGCCACACTTCAATCAACCGTTGCTCTTTCGACTACCGAGGCCGAGTACATGGCGTTAACCGAAGCGATAAAGGAAGGTATTTGGCTAAGGGGTTATGTTGGCGAGATATTGTCCATTTAGAATCCGGTCACGGTGTATTGTGACAATCAAAGCGCCATTCATTTGACGAAGGATCGCATGTACCACGACAAGACGAAACATATTGACGTGAGGTACCATTTTGTGCGAGACGTGACGGCGGAAGGAAACATTGTGGTGAAGAAGATTGGTACCAAATTGAATCCGGCAGATATGCTCACCAAGCCTCTTCCAATTGTTAAGTTTAAATTGTGTTCTGATTTAATTTCAGATTGTAACTAGTATGTTGCTAGTATATTATGTATGTTTTTATTTTTGCATTTGTTTATGTTTAGTTATGATGCAATTCGGGTCCAAGATGGAGATTGTTGAATGGACCCCCTAATTGCATATTTGGACTCATTTGGGCTTTTATTTTTAGTATGTATTTAAGATCTTTGACATAAAGGATAAGATAATAGTTCATTTTGCATCTCTTCATCTCTCTCTATCTCTCTCTCTCTCTCTTGGCCACCATTAAAGACACCAAAAGATGCCTCGAATCCACGTTAAAATTCACGCTTCCGACAAGAAATCCTAACACTAACTTTCTAGGCAAATGAATAGCTTGAAATACTTTCGAATTAAAATAAATTAGTTTAAGTTAGCATTTTTGTATCTTATGTTTTCTTTTTTTATTCTCCTCTTTTTCAAAAAAATTAATACTTATTGTTTAGAATTTTTTTTACTAAAACATTAGTATATAAATTCGTTTGAATTTTCTTTTTATATCGAGCTTCATATCAATAGTTCTGATTTTTTTTTTTTGAAGTACACCTTCAAATTACCTACATACAAACATTGTTTCTAATTGTTTATTATTTTGTTGTGACTGAACAATTTTCTTTGACTGCACAAAAATTGTGTGAACTAAATAAGAAAGTGTGAAGCTGCACAAATAGTATGCTTCTCCGATCCAAGTACATTAAAATGAGACTTGTATGAGCATGACAAGAGTTTTGAATTTAAGGGACTCTCAGCCAAATGAAGTATTTTCTCAGGAACAAATTTACATAATGCTTGATACAAGGTGATATTAAATAAGATAATGGAGGGAGCCAAAGTAAATAAAAGAAAGGTAAATAAATAATATTCCATTATGTTCTTATATATATATATATATATATATATATATATATATATATATTTTAAATCTATTCTATCATAATTTAGTAACTTAATAAAATTAGATATCATAAGTTCCAAAATATACTTCACTTCATTTAACAATACATTCAAATTAAAAATAATGTGTTACAAGAATGTAAACTTATTTTCAGCAATCAATATTTATTCTTATATTTAATTTATCACAGGAGGCTCTATTTAGTATTTTTAAATAGCCGGACATTTAGAATTCGGAGGAGCCCCAATGTTAGTGGACTAGACCTGAGTCTAGAGCCCAAAAACATGAAGGCCCAATAATTATACATTGTGTTTATGTCAAAACGTTCTACAAATATTAGTTAATAATTATTAAAGATTTTCAAAGTACATGACATCCCAAGTAAAATGTCATTTAATGAACTTATAAGCAGTACATTAAAAAAATGTTAACTTGAACTTGATTGTATTTGAGTTTATGATAATGGATCTAACATAAAAAGTAAAGATGGGCAAAAATGATTTGTAGACATAAATCCAGAACGTTTTGTACTTCTTGTCTCTTGCATGTAATTGTCAGTCTAAAGTTAAATCATTTATGACAGTATCAGTTTTTGTAGTAGTAACTGATTTATTCATTCCTTTTTTCTTCAACACAAAGATGGAACATTTTAGTAAACCATATTAATTTGAGTCTTAAACCATTGTCTCAAACATCTGTTGCTCGAGTCTATGGATAGTGTTAAAGCTATCAAATTTCAACACCAGCTTAGGGAAGATTAATTTAACAAGCAGAAATTAGTGATCCTAAAAGAAAGAGCATACATAGCCCAGTACAGAATTATCCACAAATTCCTTTAGGGCTTGTTCAGTGAAAGGTGGAATAGTGAAAGAGTGGGTAGCGATTACTCCATTTTATTCCAATATCATTCGGCAACATCCGTGAAGTAACGAGTTGGCTTAAAATATATAAATAATGCATAATTACTACAATATCCTTTTTCTAATCATACTTTTTTTAAAATTTATTTAATTATTATTATTCAACCTAAAAGAAAATATTTTTTTTTTAATAAATAAGATAGAAATAATTTGTTTGATTTACTAAATCATTTATGTGACAAAAGAGATGGAAAAAATGAATAACGAAAGAAAGATATGGTAGATGGATCTCTTTAGATAGAAAAAAAATGAGCATAATTATCTTCACATTTTAAATATATAATTTCATGAAATTATTATTGAGAATTGATGGTTTTTTCATCCTTATTTTTCTAAAAAACAATATTTGGAAAGAAATAAGAGAGAGAGATAACATTAATTATTAGTGTCATGTTATCTCAAGGTGGAAGAAAGATGATATTTTTGTCTTAAATTTTATCTTATTCCATGGAAGAAAGACCCCCCCCCCCCCACACACACACATGGAAGAAGAAAATTCCACTCTTCCACCTATTTATTCAATTTTCTTCCACCCTTGTTCGGCTGGAATAACTCACTTCTTCCACTCTTATTCCACCCTGCCGAACGCCACCTTAGTACTGGATCTTGATATGAATCCGAGTTAACATATCTCAATTCGAATTCAACGCAGCCTGATTTTTGTTCGGATCCTCTAGTTGGTACGGGCATTACTGAAATCATTAAATGAGTATGTAATATTCTTCAAGGAAAATTATATCTTGTCCGACTGAAAAATAGACGGCTAATAGTAAATGTGATATTCTTGATCGGATGACTAGGATTAATTTGGAGGAGTTATCAGTCATTAAACATTACCATTTTAGTTGACTGCCAAAATCACTGAGAAGGGTAAAATAGTAATTTCTCCAATTATAATTCCTTCCTTTTCTACATAGCTCTTGGTCTCTCTCTAGTAGCTCTCTCTCCCTTCTGTTTCAATTTTGGCAGTAAGGAATTTCACCAGTAGAAAGTGGCACATACTCACACAAGGAAACAATTTTGTATTATTTTGTTATTATTTTGAATTTTGTAGTCTCGTTGTATTACTTGAGAAATGATTGTGATATGTTTGAGGTATGAGAAAAAAATTGTCTGTAAATTTGATATAACTTGAGATCCATTATGAATTTGTATTATTTTCATGGAAATTTGGTGTATCATTTTTAATATATTTTTCCTTTTTTTATTTATCATTCTTTAAGGAATACAAAATTGGAATTGCGAAATTGAAAACTCAAAATTTTGAATTCAAAATGTATTAGTTTCCTTTAATATTTTTGCCTTTTTTTTAATTGTTGTATCTGATAATATTTGTCAAGAAATTTGTTTCCTTTCTTTATAGTTTAATTTACCATTTATAAATGTAATTCAAACTTCTGAAAAAAGAATCATAAGAAATTTGTTTCCTTTCTTAATAATTTTGCCTACTCATTTATAAATATAATTCAAATTTTTTGTAAGCATACATATCTGTGATTGTTAATTCCAATTCAAAAATAGTTGCAAGAAATACATATCTGTGTATTGTTAATTTCTTGCAAGCATAAACAAAGGTATCCAAGAAATTCAAAAGTTGTTAATTTAAACTTTATATAATTTTTATATATTATCTTGTTTTATTTTTAAGAATGATAAGTAGTCACAAAACAAGAAATGAAATGGATATATTCGGTATAAGAGAAATGGAAAAGATGGGAGGCTGAAATTTTGGAAACTGTATTGAGGCCGGATTGTATAATAAATGTGAGGATAAATGACAATAATATCCTTAATACTTTGAACGACCCAGATTAAATCAATTTTTAAGGTTACAAAAAGGCTCGTGCACTATAGATGAGCTCATTTTTCAATATGGTTCGAAATATCGGAATCAGTATCGAAGTCGGTCGATAGGTATGATTTTATAATCAACTGAATGCGGTTTGGATCGTCCGGATCATATGAGAAGCCAAATCAATTATACAGTTATTTTTATATTTTTGTATAATTATGATAATTGAGTTAATCGGATCGCACATTGCTGATTCTTTCCGACCAGCTGAATCGGATAGGAATTGGACGATTCTGCGAATAAAGATTAAGACTTTATTGAGCATATATTTTTTTTCATTTTATAAAGGCATGCTAATGTTAACCAAAGTATAATATTTTCACAACTGATTATTCTGCAATAAAATATATGGTTCGAAATATCGGAATCAGTATCGAAGTCGGTCGATAGGGTATGGTTTTATAATCAACTGAATGCGGTTTGGATCATCCGGATCATATGAGAAGCCAAATCAATTATACATTTATTTTTATTTTTTTGTATAATTATGATAATTAAGTTAATCGGATCACACCTTGCTGATTCTTTCCGACCGGCTGAATCGGATATGAATTGGTCGATTCTGCGAAAAACGAAGACTTTATTGACCATATATTTTTTTCATTTTATAAAGGCATGCTAATGTTAACCAAAGTATAATATTTTGACAACTGCTATTCTGCAATAAAATATATGGTTCGAAATATCGGAATCAGTATTGAAGTCGGTCAATAGGGTATGGTTTTATAATCAACTGAATATGGTTTTCATATGAGAAGCCAAATCAATTATACATTTATTTATTTTTTTTGTATAATTATGATAATTGAGTTAATCGGATCGCACCTTGCTGATTCTTTCCGACCGGCTGAATCGGATATGAATTGGTCGATTCTGCGAATAACGATTAAGACTTTATTGAGCATATATTTTTTTCATTTTATAAAGGCATGCTAATGTTAACCAAAGTATAATATTTTCACAACTGATTATTCTGCAATAAAATATATGGTTCGAAATATCGGAATCAGTATCGAAGTCGGTCGATAGGGTATGGTTTCATAATCAACTAAAAGCGGTTTGGATCGTCCGGATCATATGACAAGCCAAATCAATTATACATTTATTTATTTTTCTTGTATAATTATGATAATCAAGTTAATCGGATCACACCTTGCTGATTCTTTCCGACTGGCTGAATCGGATATGAATTGGTCGATTCTGCGAATAACGAAGACTTTATTGAGCATATATTTTTTCATTTTATAAAGGCATGCTAATGTTAACCAAAGTATAATATTTTGACAACTGATTATTCTACAATAAAATATATGGTTCGAAATATCGGAATCAGTATCGAAGTCGGTTGATAGGGTATGGTTTTATAATCAACTGAAATATTATTTTATAATATTATAAGTGTGATATTTTTATTAATGTAAAACTAATAAGTTACATTATTAGTATTAGAAATGGGCACGTGTGTTGCACGTGTCAACGTACAAATGAAACTGTGAACGCCACATATTTGTATAATTATTGAATTGCTGATTATTCTGCAATAAAATATATGGTTCGAAATATCGGAATCAGTATCGAAGTCGGTCGATGGGGTATGGTTTTATAATCAACTGAATGCGGTTCGGATCGTCCGGATCATATGAGAAGCCAAATCAATTATACATTTATTTATTTTTTTTGTATAATTATGATAATTGAGTTAATCGGATCACACCTTGCTGATTCTTTCCGACCGGCTGAATCGGATATGAATTGGTCGATTCTGCGAATAACGAAGACTTTATTAAGCATATATTTTTTTCATTTTATAAAGGCATGCTAATGTTAACCAAAGTATAATATTTTGACAACTGTTCTGCAGTAAATATTAATTTATAATATTATAAGTGTGATTTTTTTATTAATCTAATACTAATAAGTTACATTATTAGTATTAGAAATGGGCACGTGTGTTGCACGTGTCAACGTACAAATGAAACTGTGAACGCCACATATTTGTATAATTATTGAATTGGTGATTATTCTGCAATAAAATATATGGTTCGAAATATCGGAATCAGTATCAAAGTCGGTCGATAGGGTATGGTCGGTTTTCATATGAGAAGCCAAATCAATTATACATTTATTTATTTTTTGTGTATAATTCTGATAATTGAGTTAATCGGATTGCGCCTTGCTGATTCTTTCCGACCGGCTGAATCAGATATGAATTGGTCGATTCTGCGAATAACGATTAAGACTTTATTGAGCATATATTTTTTTCATTTTATAAAGGCATGCTAATGTTAACCAAAAGTATAATATTTTCACAACTGATTATTCTACAATAAATATTATTTTATAATATTATAAGTGTGTTTTTTTTATTAATCTAATACTAATAAGTTACATTATTAGTATTAGAAATGGGCACGCGTGTTGCACGTGTCACATATTTGTATAATTATTGAATTGCTGATTATTCTGCAATAAAATATATGGTTTATCAGTATCGAAGTCGGTCGATAGGGTATGATTTTATAATCAACTGAATGCGGTTTGGATCGTCCGGATCATATGAGAAGCCAAATCAATTATACATTTATTTATTTTTTCTGTATAATTATGATAATTGAGTTAATCGGATCACACCTTGCTGATTCTTTCCGACTGGCTGAATCGGATATGAATTGATCGATTCTGTGAATAATGAAGACTTTATTGAGCATATATTTTTTTCATTTTATAAAATCATGCTAATGTTAACCAAAGTATAATATTTTGACAACTGATTATTCTGCAATAAAATATATGGTTCGAAATATCGGAATCAGTATCAAAGTCGGTCGATAGGGTATGGTTTTATAATCAACTGAATGCGGTTTTCATATGAGAAGCCAAATCAATTATACATTTATTTATTTTTTTTGTATAATTATGATAATTGAGTTAATCGGATCGCACCTTGCTGATTCTTTCCGACCGGCTGAATCGGATATGAATTGGTCAATTCTGCGAATAACGATTAAGACTTTATTGAGCATATATTTTTTTTATTTTATAAAGGCATGTTAATGTTGACCAAAATATAATATTTTCACAACTGATTATTCTGCAATAAATATTATTTTATAATATTATAAGTGTGATTTTTTTTTTAATCTAATACTAATAAGTTACATTATTAGTATTAGAAATGGGCACGTGTGTTGCACGTGTCAACGTACAAATGAAACTGTGAACGCCACATATTTGTATAATTATTGAATTGAATATTGAATTATCGCAGTTGGTACCAATTGGGTCACAATCCGCTACTTAGCACGTTGTGTTTAGGGGTTTGTTTTTAGTCTTTATGGTTTTAATTGAAGAGGGTTGAACTAATTTAGCCTGATCATACCTAATGGCGAGGAAAACAGGTTTTTAACTGATTAATTTGCTTTAATCATGAAGTCTATTTCAACAAATATTAACAAAAATAAATAATTGTATGGTAAAACAATTATACTTTGTACCAGATAAAATAATTATATTTGAACCAGATGGTTCAGATGAAAGGATTGAGGGCATGGATTTTTATACATTTGGTCTTCTTAAAACTCTTGTACACTGTTAATCAATATGAAAAAAAAAAAATTGGTCCTTTAGTAAATATAATTAACATTCGCCACTGACGTCGACATAATACCATTATATTAAAATTGGATAAATGATGTGTTGTTAAAAAAATATATTTTGAATAAATGAAATGTTGTGTAAAAGTTGAGTATTAGTAAGTTTCATGAAGTAGATATATGCTTGTCTTTGGTTAATTGTGTTTTTTCATAGTTTTTTTAAAGGAACGACAGCCTGGTGGTTTTGCATATTAGCACAATAATTAAACTAAAGTAAAATTAGTATTAAAACAATTAAACATTATTGACATAGGGGCTAGGTATTAATCTATTTTTAAATGACAACAATTCATTACAAATATTTATTTAACTTTAATAAAAATAATAGAATGCATGAATATTATCAGGTTAATAACCACGTAAAAGATGTGGTACTCAATGTAATTAATGCATTTGATCTTTTACCAATACCATTTTAATGTTTCATATTGATTTTTAGATAAATTTACAGAATAGTTAATCATGTAATGGGTTAAATTGCTTTAATATAATGATTTGGTTCATACTTAGTTATATGAATTATGCTACATGCTGTAAAAATACCTCCAATGACTCTCATGGTGTGCTATATGAATTTGGTTCATGTAAGCCAAAAAGAAACGAGAGTAATGGACAATGTAAACCGGTTTTATCGTCTAATGACGGTTGTCAAAAATTGGATCCGAATTGTCACGTTATTTGCACTTTTAACATTTGTGCACTTTTAACATTTGTACATGACCTTGGCCCCTGTAAATCATTGGACATATTGCTAATATGGTACATGTGAACCGATTGTATGCGCAGAAAGATAGCTGTTGATTTCACACCTGAAGAAGTAAACATAGTAAAATAACAGGTACACGTGTCTTGTCTTGATTAGTTCTGGCCAGAATCATCTCATTCACTCTTTTATATATATATATATATATATAGGGAGATGCTAAAAAACATACGTATGTTCGAACATACGTTTTTTTAAAATACCCGTATAGTGATTATAAAAGGTAAAAATTTAAATTTCAACCGTATGGATGTAATAAATATGTTATGAATATGTTGTGGATTAATTTTCATTGGAATCAGAATAATATATCATTTCCATCATGTATCATCATACTATTATTCCGATATATGTTTTGAATAGTGCTGCATATTTTTGATGATATATGATGACAACGATATAATATTCTGATTTTTGTGAAAATTAATCTCCAACATATTCATAACATATATATTACATCCGTACGGTTGAAATTTTTATTTTTATTTTTTTAATACGTTTTTGGGTGTGGCAAAAAAACGTATGTTGTGCATACGTATGTTTTTTAGCCACACCCATATATATATATATATATATATATATATATATATATATATATATATATATATATATATATATATATATATATATATATATTTTTTTTTTTCTTTTTGTGCTTACGGTCCAAAAAATTATACGTATCATCAAAAATTCAAATTTCAACCGTACGGATGAAATATATATGTTTTGAATATGTTGTAGATTAATTTTTACAAGAATCGGAATATTATATCATTACTATCATGTATTATCAAATATATATATATATATATATATATATATATATATATATATATATATATATATATTAAAGATTATACATAATATTTTAACATTACAATTAGAAAGCTATACATAATATTTTGTAATTGATACAATACATATGACAAATTAAGTTGCACTTCTACATGTACATGTATGATATTTGACGTTTTACATATAATTCAATTTAAATATTTTGTCCCGCAATAACTGGAATATAAAAGTGGAATGTAGTAGTCTCTAAAATAAGATGATACAATAATTGGGCCAACAAACCCAACACATGTGTCTGAAAAATGTCTTAAGAAGTATCCTAACAATTTAAATAATAAAATATTTGATATGTCACGTGATTTGTCGGACACGTGTCCGAGAAGTGTCCGAGGAGCGTCCTTGTCCGACACAGACACGGCCGGATTTTTGAAATTTCCACGCAACATAGCTTATGATTATATATAATTAGTTTTGTTAATGTTATTCAGAGTATAGTAATTTGACTATAATTTTATTGCTTTAAACATCTTTATAAATTATATTTTTAGTATTGTTGTTACATTTTAAGTAATCCCACAAGACATGCTAATATCAATCATAATATAATTTTTTTGACAATTATTCCGTAATTAATATTATTACTCCTTATTAAAAAAGTTCTATAGAAATATTTGTTTAAAATAGGGATCCTTATTAAATGAAAATACATAGAGATAATCACTATTGAGTTCAAATTGGGGATCCTTAATAAATTTTATAAAAGATAGAAATATTTGTTAGGTTCAAATTGGGGATGTTTTATTAAGTTAAAATACATAGAGGAATTAATTGGGTTCAAATTAGGAATTTGTATCGAATCTAAAAGTGACACATGTCACTATAAATTTTATAAAAGATAAAAATATTTGTTGGGTTCAAATTGGGAATGTTTAATCAAATGAAAATACATAGAGGAATCTGTTGAGTTCAAATTGAGGATTCGTATCGAATCTAAGAGTGACACGTGTCACTCTTTTGCTCAAAATGCTAACTTTATATATTAGAAAGAAAATGGCATGTGTTAATAAAAATATGTGAAACAATATAAGCTAAATTGAGTTCTTTAACAAACAATATGCAAGATTTAATTGCTAACTCTTTCTCTTGTCCTTATTTTTATTCAATAACCATGATATGAATAAGAAGATAATATTGAATATGATTAGAAACATAATTTTTTAGGCACCGGAGGAAATCTACCTCCAGTAATATGTCATGAGTTTTATAAATATGACTCCTTACATTTTAAATCGAGCACGATATTACTGTAGCACAAATGTTCACGACGGATCCAATAACAACATATATAATTTATTTTCTAATTATAATATATAGTTTATTTTTTTAATAAACTGTCTTTTGATAGTTACAGAATTTTATTATTAAAATTCACATACTAAGGAAGTCCTAAAGTTAATTTATTATTTTAAAAAAAAATCATGACTGCAATGTTTTATTTTGAAAAATATCAAATTTCAAATGTACCCAAGCAAAACCTCATAATTTCACGTATACCCCTATAAAAAGTGAAATATCACCAATATCGCTACAAAATCACTCAAATATCATGACACCCTTATAAACTACACATACATCATCAATACGCCTACAAATTCTTAAAATATCACTAATACGCTTGTCGTTTATATTCCGTCAAATTTTGGTAGTCAAATATTATCTATAATGATTGCATCAATGTTAATTACTTTATTAAAAATATAATAATAACTATTGACTAAACACATCACCGACTCAGTGGATTACACGCTTGGAGGATCCCAAAAGAATAAAGAAGAGAGCTACCGAACTAGAGAGGAACTTGAGAGGATTCGACCGTACCGGTCCGTACCCAACCGGCGATTAATTTTTTCTGAGAACTATGAGTTTTTCTCTCGGGTATATTCATCTTGAACCTACCATATATGAATATATAAACTAAAAAAGAACATAGAATGACTCAATATAAATACTTACGATATTTATATAGAGGAAGAAATGAAAAAAATAAATAAATAGTGTTAATTTTAAGAGTAAATATATCATATGGGTATACATGATATTTGAGCAGTTTTGCAGGGGTATTGGTGATATTTCACTTTTTGTAGGGATACGTATACATGACATTATGATGTTTTATAGGGGTACATGTGAAATTTGGCCTTTAAAAAATAACTCGTTTTGAAATAATAAAAGAATAATATGTATGCTTCATAATTTAGTTCGAAAATGTAGGTAAATAAATTTAAGATCCATATTATTTATCATTATTTATTTATATTTTATTTGAATATAGTTTTTTCTTTTATGTAAAAGTTAAGAGATTCTAGAACTCTAAATAAAAAGCTCTCAATATGATTAGGAAACTCGCTGAAGAGGATCCCGGCGAGTTTTCAAACAAGAATAAATTTGGTACACATTAAATTTGTAAGTTAATGTTGGAAGACTTGCAAATGCCCCTGCATTATGATAAAATTATAAAACAAAAATGCATTATTGCCGAAATTGCAAAATCTCTCGAACCGATATTTAAAAGCTAATTATTAATGGAGGGGGTTTTTTTTAGTTTCTCTTAAATTTTTATAAATTATTTGTTGTTCTTTTATTCAAAAACATCTTAAAAGAGGGTCTCAAGCTCGGCATGGACTTGAAACTCAAAACCCTAAAGGACTCCTACAAAACCCTAACAAACTGGTGGAAGGAAACCCTGGCCAGCGAGAACGTCGACTCGGTTAAACTGAGTAATAGGTTGGATAATACGCCGTGAATTGTGGTCACGTCCAAGTTTGGGTGGAGCACCAATATGGAGAAGATCATGCAGGCTCAGAGTCTGAGTGATAATAAACAGGTGAGTTTGTGACTTTGTTGTATTGTTGTGATGTTTTGTGGTTTAATGTTTTGTTTTGTTGATATTTAATTGATTTTGATATTTTGGTGATGCTAGGCAAGTTATATGAAGGGGAAGAGGGTGTTGGAGATTAATCCCAGGCATCCGATTATTAAGGAGTTGAAGGATGAAGTTGCGCTGGATTCTGAGCTAATGAAACTGAATGTTAATTGATTTTGATTTGGTGTTAGTTGGATTTAGTTTAGTTTGCACGGAAGCCCCTGCATTATGCTAAAATTGAAAAAAGGACGCTGCATTATTGGAAATTAAAAAAAACCTACATTATTTGCCGAAATAATGAGTGCAAAAGCACGACAAGGATCTTTTTTCAATTTCGTCAATAATGAGGGGTTTTTTTCAATTTTTAATATTGTAATTTCATTATAATGCAGGGTCTTTGTGCAAATTTCTGTTTAATCTATTTCTGTATGCATTGGATTTAATTTTTATTTAACTATGATTTAATTTTGTTACAGGACATGACTTTGAAGCAGACCGCGAGACTGATCTACCAAACCGCATTAATGGAGAGCGGATTTATAAATAACGATCCGAAAGAGTTCGCTCAAAGCATTTATAAGTCGGTGCAGAAGAGTCTCGACATCAGCGATGACGTCACCGCCGAGGAAGAGGACTGATAATCTCGCGAAATAGGTCATTTTGTGTTTTCTAATTAGCGGAATTATGCAAACAAAATTTGTATTATTAACCCTTTCTTTTATTTAATTTCAGGTTGTATAGAATAAGAAAATGACCGTGTTCACATAGAGGAGAGAATTAATTCTGGATTTAATTGATAAAAGGTAGACTAGGAAAAACGGAGTTTAAATTTTGTAATCTGATTTTTGTAAATACGTCCCCAGTATTTGACGAAAATATCATTTTTGCTACGTAATTCCAAACAAGACAAATTTTATATGTATTCTAGGGTTTTAGGGTATTTTAAAATCAATGGTGAACTTGAAATTCAGAAATATTGACCTGAGACATTCCAACAGCGAACTTCCAGAGACAGTTTTAAAACAGTATTTGTAAATACAAACTTTTTTAATTCAAAATTTTTTGATCCTTTATCTAAATAAAGCAAATTTTATGTCTATTTTGACTAGAAAAATATGGGGAATCCAAATATGAGGTTAAAACAGAGAAACAAAATTTAAAAGTTGCTGAATTTGTCAATTTTCAGTTCTGGTTTCAACTTGTTTACCTAATTATTAGCAATTTATTTTGGATTTTTAAGAAAAATAAGAATTGAACAAAAATAAAATCACAAAGTTACTTGGGGATGCTTATAAGACTTATATTAAGTGATTAAACACAACAAACCACATAATTGTCACCTAATTTGCGAAAAAATAAGAAATTTCCCTAAAATCGAACCTTTTTCCAACAACTTTCAATACATCAAAATAAGAATTATTAGATGAGAAGAACTTAACAATGATGCTTATTCAACCACTTAATAATCCTATTCAATCGTTACCACTCAATCACTCAACAATTATTTAGATTAAACCCTAAAATTCCTCTAATTGATCGGAAAAGAGAAATTATAAAACTTTAACCTAAATTTGGAAGATGATGTTGCGGCAAGCGTGGCACAGTAAGTCGATGCTCTTCTGCTTCCTGCAACAGCCGATTTGAAGGTTTGAGATTCGCACACCAAGAAATGTCGTTGGATGTGCGAGTTCGTCGTCGAATTCCTTCGATTCGATTCGTTCCGGAGCGATTGGGTCGTGTAGCACTCTCAAAAGTTTTGGTGAATCTAACTGATCAAACAATTCCAAGATAATCGTTGGAAAAGCTTGCTCAATCGAATTTTTGGGTTATTTTTGGTTTAGGGTTTATTTCTCTCTTTTTCTGAAAATTCGGTTGAATTGGTGGAAATTATGGGTTGTGACTGGTCGTCGAAAAATAGTGTGTCTTTCTTTGACAGCCCCTCTTGCTGTATATATTGCTAGAGTTACAAATCTTGCCTTAATTTCTCCAAATATGATATAATTTTCTTCCATTTATGATTCAGCACTTGCCAAAATCTTCGGCTGCTGTAAAGATGCATGAATTTCAGCCAGAAAAAGGCCGAATTAGCCTTCTGAGGAGAGAAGGTATTTTGTAGGCCTGTCTTTTATCTTTCCAACGTGTATTTAAACGTCTTGATTTGAGTTGCAGACCGTGAGATATGGCCCAAAAACTGAGCTGCTGCCAACATACCCGATTTTCAGCTTCTTGCCATTTTTGCTTATTTTTTTAAAATTATTTTAGAGAGTTTTATAAGTCCAAATTAAGCATGTAATATATCATTGGAAAGATAAAACTTAGTACTTTCATTTGGTCTGGTTATGTTTATACTTTTGGGGTTTCTAAAATTGCCAAATAATTAAATTTTATTTCTTTCCAAAAATTATTTTCATAATTATAATTCAAAACATGCTTAAAATCGTATTTTTAGCCATAAATTATATTTTAGCTCCATTTTTTTATCTTTTTCTATCAAATACATAATATTTTGAACCCTTTTATATTATTTTTATATCTATTATTATATTATTAATCCTAAAATATGTGTATAAAAATACACACATCAAGGACGAAACATAGGAGGCCAACGAGACAGAGGAAAATGATGAGTCCAAAGAGAAAATGGAAAATGAGCCTTCTTATGATAAGGATGAGCTGTGAGAAGCTTTTTGAGTTTTTTTTTTTTCAATTAATTTCTTTTTGGCCCTTCAACTATTCAATTAATTCCTTTTTGGCCCCTCAACTTTTTATTGGTCCTTTTTTAACCCCTCAACTATTGAATTAGTCTCTTTTTGGCTCTTCCATCTGTTAAATACTTATGTGTCCGTTAACTTGACACATAAACGATGATTTGACATGTATTTATGACGTGACAATTATGACATAGTAATTATTTGAAAAAAATAAAAAAATTTAATCCCTCATTTCTTTCACGCATATTCTTTCTATCTTATATTTTTTTGAAAAAAAATTAATTAATGAAAAAATTCATATCGAATCAAACTTAAGGGGCAATTTTAGAAAAAATATAAAATAGAAAGAATACGTGAGAAAGAAATGAGGAGATTAAACAAAAAATATTATTTTCAAATAATTACCGTGTCACAATTGCCACGTCATAAATACATGCCAAATCATCGCTTATGTATCAAGTTAACGGACGCATAAGCATTTAACGGATGGAATGGTAAAAAATAGACTAATTCAATAGTTGAGGGGTTAAAAAGAACCAATAAAAAGTTGAGATGCCAAAAATGAACTAATTGAATAGTTGAGGGGTCAAAAATGAAATTTTCTCTTTTTTTTTAATAATTTTGGTGGGCTTTGATAGAAAGCTGGGGGTTAAGAGATTTTGAGGTTATGTATTGTATGTAGTTTAGATTGTTTCGGAAATTAAGGGCTTTTTAATGTTTTTCTTTTTCTTTTAATAGTTAATACATTTTCTTTAGTCTGAACTATCCTTATGAGTTCTTTAGTCTGAAGCAGTGACGGATCTAGGCAGGGCCAAGGGGGGCTCCGCGAGTCCATACGACCTTATAGTGATAACTCCTTATAAGAATGTCATGAGTGAGTTTCGTACATTTATCATGATAACTATTCATAAGAATGGTATGAGTGTTATAGAAGTGTGAAACAGTATAAAGTTAGCTTTCGTTAGTAAACAATATTCAAGATTTTTATTGGAAATTCTTTCTCTGTTCTTAAAAATTTCTTTACCAACTTTGCATTAATGACGCATGATATGAATAAGAAGATACAATTGAATACTACTATAAACATTTCTTAGGATATTGGAGAAAATCTACCTGTACAATCAATATTGGACTTTTTGTAACTCGATATTCAAAATTCATTTTTTCTACAATCTGAGATGAGTTCTTCACGACCCGACATTAAAAATCTCAGTTTCATACAAATTGATGTGGGTCGGTTTGTTATTTTCTAGTCAATATTCAAAGGTTTAGATTGTTTCTGTAATTAAACAATTTACTTTCTTTTTGTTTGAGTTACAATATCTTTTTTTTTATTTTTTGTTTCTTTAATCTGAGGTTATGTTTGTGGCTTTGTAGAAGTTGGTTACATAAAGACTTGCATAAGTGTTAGTATACCATTTTTAAATAGATAAAAATCGATTATTTTGTATTTATAGCTTTTAAGAACATGTAAGATCGATTACTTTGTATTTATAGCTTTTAAGTGTTAATATTTATAGCTTACGGTCCGGTCGGGTCGGGTCAGGTCAGATTTGGATCGGGCCTTTCAGGTTCGGGTCATTTTTCTATTTGGGTCATATTCGGATTTGATCAACATGGATTGGGTCGGGTCAGTTTGTGATCTTGTTTCGATCGAAACTTTTTCGGGTCAACAATGTGTCAAGTGAGTTTTGGATCGGGTTGAGTTGTATTCAGATCTTGTTCCGGATGGGTCAAATGGGTTCAGGTTATTCCGGTTTCGGGTTGATTTGATATTCGGGTCAAGTGGAATTCGAGTCTCTTTAGATTTCGGCCAATCGGGTTCGGGTTGTATTTGATTTTTATGAATTTTTAGAAGTGATAAAATTGATCCGAAACTGAGACACCCAACTAATCCGTTCGAAATCTGATCCGACCCGACCCGACCGGATTTGAATATTTTAGAAAAGTCAGCCTGAATATTTATACAAGAAAATAAGACAGGGCAAAGAGATATATAACTAATACTTACGATTGATAACTATTCATAAGAATGGCATGAGTTTTTTAAAAGTCCTAACATTTATCGTGATAATTGTTCATTATAAAAGTGGGTGAAACAATATAAAGGTTGCTCATTGCGATTGAGTTCTTTAGCAAACGATATTCAAGATTTTTATATTTTGCAAATTCATTGTCGTCCTTGTTAAATAGATATTTCTTAGAAACTTTTTATCCATGAACCATGATATGAATAAGAATATTGAATACCACTAAACATAATTTCTTAAGACATTAGAGAATATCTAATTAAATTAAAAATATTCAGATATTTTTGTAATTCATTTCTACCAGCTATTTCACTTCTAAAATTTGGTACTCTTTTTCTCAAATAAGATGATCCATCCGAGCTGTAAATGGAGATGAAGACGAGTAGAACTAGGTTTTGCCCCATAATATGTGTAACTTTCGAGATTTCAGATTTCCTAATCATGACTTGAATCTCCTCATATAGAAAACCTTTTTTCTTCTACTATGTCGTGATTATACGAACTCCAATTAAAATTTTGAGATTCTTACGTTAAAAATTTTATAAGAGACGTCTGTATAAGATTTATATAGGAGATAATATATGATATTTCAAGTATTTTATCTAATCCACCAATTCTAACTCTAATAAAATAATCAACTGATATTTTATATAACAAATGCAACACACGGGTTGAATTGAATTCGCCAAAATCATTTAATTTACAATTCATGCAAACTAACGAAGCTTTGCATCATTAATTTTACACACTTTCATCTATTTAATGTTTGGTGTGGAGACTTCAGAAAAATTCTGGAATCGTAAAAAAGGAAACCCGGCAAGAGATAAGAAAGTTTTCCATATTTGCTCTCCATGACTTATTTCCATAAGTGACAATTGGAATTGGAAATATTATTTATTTCCTTATATTTGTATTTCCATGTATTAGGTGTTAATTGGGGCAGTAATTCCTTGGGTTATTTCCTTATATTAGGTATGACTATCCTATAAATAGAGTGGTAGGGGTAGAGTTTTATTCATTCCAACAACCACAAATAATTGTATTGTATTTCTCTTTCCTCCAAGTATTAAGAGAGTGTTTGAGTGCCGGCGACCGTGGTTTTTACCCTTTAGGGTTTCCACGTAAAAAAATATCTTTTTGTTCCTGTGTGTCTTGCTTTCTGTGTTTACTGTTGCGTCTCGGTTCCTAACAAGTGGTACCAGAGCCAAGGTTCGAAGAAAATTCCCTTTGGGTGCGAACGAAGAGGCGATACGTAGACGAGCGATGGACGAGAGCAAGGTGTCGGTGGCTCGGTTCGACGAGCGAGACTTCAGCTATTGGAAGATGCAAACAGAAGCGTTGCTCTGCCAGAAAGATCTAGAAGATGCGCTACTCGAAACGAAGCCAGAAGGGATCACCGCTGATGCATGGAAGAAGATGAACCGCAAGGCGCTAAGCTACATACAATTGTCCTTAGCCAAGAACGTGGCGTTCAACGTGGCGAAGGAGACGACGGGTTTTGGAATCATGAAGGCGCTATCCAACACGTACGAGAAGACGTCTTCATTAAACAAGCTACATCTGATGCGCCGTCTTTTCTATCTGAAGATGGCGGAAGACGGATCTGTGGCCGAGCATCTGAACTCTTTTCAGGTTATTTCAAACCAGTTAGACTCGTTTAAATTGAACTTGGGTGAAGAGACGAAGGCTCTTATGTTGTTGTCATCATTGCCGGAAAGCTGGGCGACGACGGTAGACGTTATCGGCAATAAGGAGGATCTGACTTTTGAGGAGGTACGAGACCGCATCCTGAACGAGGATATTCGGCGAAGGGAGCGAAGTGAAGCATCGGGTTCCACGAATTCAGTCTTGAATGTAGAGAGTCGGGGTCGTGGAGGTCAGAGAAACAACAACCACGGAAGATCGAAATCGAGAGGTCGTAGCAAGTCAAGGCCGCGTGGCGAGTTGGAGTGTTGGAACTGTGGCAAAAAGGGCCACATGAAACGGGATTGCAAATCCCCGAAAAAGGAGCAAAAGACGGAAAGAAGTTCCGCAAATGCTGCCACCGAGGAGAATTCAGACGAAGCACTCGTTCTATGCATTGATAGCCCTATCGAGTCATGGGTTCTGGATTCAGGTGCATCCTTCCACTCTACCTCACAGAAAGATAAGTTTTTGAATTTTAAATCTGGAGAATTTGGAAAAGTTTACTTGGCGGATGGAAAACCGCTATGCATATCGGGCATGGGCGATGTCCAAATAAAATCGGGTAACGGATTTAGGTGGACTTTGCGGGGAGTTCGATATATTCCGGGTTTAAAGAAGAACTTGATATCCATTGGGCAGATGGATAGTGAGGGGTACAAAACCGTGTTTGGAAACGGGTTGTGGAAGATTGTAAAGGGCGCCATGATTGTGGCGAAGGGTACAAAAATGGAAACTCTCTATCTGACGGACAACAAGGCAGATTTGTTGGCGGTTCCGGGAGCGACAACAGACCCAATGTTATGGCACAATCGGCTCGGTCATATTAGTCACAATGGATTACAAGTGTTGGCTTCAAAGGGTTTGTTACCCAAGGTGAAATCGGTAGAAATCGGTTTCTGTGAGAACTGCGTGCTCGGCAAGGAAAAACGGGTTAATTTTTTGACTGTCGGACGAGAACTCAAGACGGGGAAGCTAGACTTGGTGCAGAACGATTTGTGGGGACCAGTTTCGGTCCAAGATGGGTCACGCTACTACAAGGATAGGTCAAATGACGAATCTGAGGACTACCATGAGGCGGTAGAGACGGGAGATTCTGTCAAGTGGGAGCGTGCAATGAGAGATGGGATTGAGTCTCTTGGAAAGAACAATACTTGGGTATTGACCTGGTTACCAGATGGCAAGAAGGCGCTACAAAACAAGTGGGTTTATCGGATAAAGGATGAACCAGTTGACAACAAGCGGTACAAGGCGAGATTGGTAGTAAAGGGATTCCTACAGAAAGAATGATGTTGTGTCTCGGATCCTAACAAATGTATCAGAGCCATGATTCGGAGAAAATTCCCTTTGGGTGAGAACCAGACAACGATACGTAGACGAGCGATGGACAAGAGCAAGGTATCGGTGAGTTGGTTCGACGGGCGAGACTTCAGCTATTGGAAGAAGCAAATAGAAGCGTTGCTCTGCCCGAAGGATCTGGAAGATAGCTACTCGAAACGAAGACAGAAGGGATCACCGCTGATGTATGGAAGAAGATGAACCACAAGGCGCTAAGCTACATACAATTGTCCTTAGCCAAGAACGTGGCATTCAATGTGACGAAGGAGACAACGGGTTTTGGAATCATGAAGGCGCTATCCAACACGCATAAGAAACCGTCTTTATTAAACAAGCTGCATCTGATGCACCGTCTTTTCTATTTGAAGATGGAGGACAACGGATCTGTGGCCGAGCATCTCTACTCTTTTCAGGTTATTTCAAATCATTTAGACTCGTTTAAATTGAACCTGTGTGAAGAGACGAAAACTCTTATGTTGTTGTCATCATTGTCGGAAAGTTGGGCGATGACGGTAGACGTTATCGGCAGCAAGGATGATCTGACTTTTGAGGAGGTACGAGACCGCATCCTAAACGAGGATATTCGGCGAAGGGAGCGGAGCGAAACCTCGGATTCCATGAGTTCAGTCTTGAATGTGGAGGGTCAGGGTCATGGAGATCAGTGAACAACAACCACAGACGATCTAAGTCGAGAGGTCGCAGCGAGTTGAAGTGTTGGAATTGTGGTAGAAAGGGCCACATGAAACGGGACTGCAAATCCATGAGAAAGGAGAAAAGGGCGAAAACATGTTCTGCAAATGCCTCCACTGAGAAGAATTCAGACGATACCCTAGTTCTATGCATCGACAGGCCCTGCTGATTCATGGGTTCTGGATTCATGCGCATCCTTCCACTCTACCTCATAGAAAGATAAGTTTTTGAATTTTAAATCTGGCGTCATTAATCGAAAATAAGCGTTGTTTCAAATTAAAATTTGAAACGGTCTGTATTCCTGCTTTGATACCAATTATTGTTTAATTGAGGCCTATAAGGGGGGGTTTAAAAGGCCTAATATGCGGAAACGTGAATAAATGTATTTTTAGGGTTTTAAAATTCTTTATTGTTTTTAGACTTTTGTTGATGGTTATTTGAATACTAATTAGCAAAGTAAAGTAAGTAAACAAGAAATTAAAGTAAATAGAAAAAGTAAACAGATACCGAACACAAGAACTTGTTGACGAAGTTCGGCGAGGTGGCTGTGTAAGGATTTACCACCCGTTTACTCGCTAGCGGCCTTTACCGCGTTCACGAGTTGCCTACTCTCTGGGACTTGCCTTGCGGCTCCAATTTCACTAACAAACAAGATGTTTACAGACCTCGAACCACCGTTGCCTTACAACAAACTTCTTGACGGCCGGTGGAACAATCAACTTACAATCCGATCTCAATAAACTCAACAAAGAAACACGAGCAACACGCTCAAAACTCCACTAATCTCACTTAAAGATTTAGTGAATTTAACTAGTATTAAGAAGAGAGTTTTTTTTCTTTTTCAATTGAATTTTTCGTTTAAGAAACTGAGGAGGGCGGCCCCCTTTTAAAGGAGAAAAGTGCAGCCCTCAAAAAATGGAAACTTGCTAGTTCTGTTGCAAATGGACTACAAGAACAGAAGGAAATCAATGAGGATTTCAAAAATAAACGGCTATATTCCTGCAGTTTTGTTGCCAACGAACTAGTTTCGTTGCCAACGGAACTCGCGCAACAATTTTTCAACCAAAACTCCAAGAAGAACAATTTTTCGTATGTTGAAGGATATAGGCGTACTTCTCTTGGGGAACAAAGGAAGAGGAGAATGCTACTCCCATTGGATGATGCAAGACACGGATTTATGGCGATGATTGGTGTTGAAAATGGAAAGGCCGCTGCCTAAACCAAACATAACGTGTGAAGCAAGTGACATGTCGGTTTTGGTACGAGTTTAGATGAATAAGCCATCCTCTAAACAAAAAGTAAATGATACTAGGTTTCAAATTGTGATAAAAAGGCTGCCACCTAAACCAAACATTACATGCGAATACAGTGATGTATCGATTGGGTTCGAATAAAAAACCGCCCTCTAAACCAAAAGTAAATGATACAAAATTTCGAATTGTGAGGAAAAGACCGCCACCTAAACCGAATATAAAGAATACAAAATTTCGAGTTGTGAAGAAAAGGTCACCATCTAAACCGAATATAAATGAGGTGAATTGTTTAGTGGTGATAATTTGAGTTGTGATGAGAAGACCACCACCTAAATCAATTTTCTCATTTTCTATTTATGGGTGTAATTTTGTAAAAGATCCTTGGAGGCAAGGATCTTAAAAGGGGAGTAATGTAACGATTGGGGGTATGTTAAAAGATAATAAATGATATTAAATGTGGGAATAATTAGAGAAGTTAATTAGGAATCAAGTAGTAGGATAAGAGTGTTATTAGGTGCAAGTTGGGAATGTCTAGTAATAAGACTAGTTGAGAGGTTAGGTGCAAATTGGGGAGGTTTAGTAGAACTAATTGATGGATGGCTATAAATAAGAAGTTATATGTAAGGTTGTGTGTGGTGTGTGTTGAATAATAATGATTTGTGTTTTGAATTGAGACTTAGTCTCTCTTCATTTATCTCTTCCACCTTTCATCTTCATTATTCGTTTTCACGTCCATTAATGCTCTTTTGAGCTTGTATTTCTTCCTAACCCTAGATGTCAATTAATCCTAATTCACATTTTCAAACCCTAAGTGAACGACAAGATCTCATTCTATAGCTGAAATCCTAAATTCATTCCCAAATTCCTAAAATTGAGCTAAATCAAATAACGGCCCAAGTCGGGTTGTTACATGGAACTTGCAGAAATTGAATAAATTGCAGATTTTACTCTCTTTTTAGTACAAATTAAATTACTTACTCCACACAACACACTAGAAGACTAAAGAAGCTTTCTCCCACGCCTTGAAATCCTTTAAAAGCCTGACTACTTCTAATCTTCCCGAGATCAGAGAGATGCTTCCATTCCGATGAAATCTCTATTTTAGAAAACTTGAACGTGTGACATTTTTAGCTAATAAGACATTCTCAAACAAAATTAGTAATTACAGAATTATTTTAAACATCATCAAACCGAGAATAACAATCTCCCCCTTTTGATGATTTTCAAAATAATTCCATAAAATGCAGGCATTTTATATCTTCTTCCTCTATTTGAAAAATAGTCAAAAGGGATCATCAAATGAGAGAGAATAAAGCTCCCCCTAAATAGATGCTCACCATGAGTTCAATAACCAAAAAAAAAAACTTAGAGACTACTTTAAACTTTCACAAAAACTGTTCAGAAGGGGGATGAACTAGATAGCAGCAAGCGATACAAGGCAAGATTTGTAGTAAAGAGATTCCTACAGAAAGAAGGAGTTGACTACACGAAGGTATTCTCGCCGGTGGTGAAGCTAACAACCATTCATAAGGTGTTAAGTATTGTAGCGGCTGAAGATTTGCACCTCGAGCAGATGCATGTCAAGACAGCGTTTCTCCATGGCGATTTGCAGGAGGACATCTGTATGGTGCAGCCTGAAGGTTTTAAGACCCCCGGAAAGAAGGGTCTAGTGTGTAAGCTCGAGAAAAGCTTGTACTGTCTAAAACAAGATCTCAGACAGTTGACCAAGGAAGTCCCCATCAACAAGCTAAGACTGCGCGCTGCCTCAGTGGGGCTGGTTGAGTGAGTCAGTGGGAGCATGTCCCTGGGCTCAAGAAAAATACGGGAGAAAGGAGAATGGATTCAATACAAAGAATTTATGTCATTATGAAGTCTCCAAGTTGGAGATTGTTTTGTGTTGTGACTTCTGAAAATCTATGGATACCGTAAAAAAAGGAAACCCGCCAGGAGATAGGAAAGTTCTCCATATTTTCTCTCCATGACTTATTTCCATAAGTGACAATTGAAATTGGAAATATATTTATTCCCTTATATTTGTATTTCCATGTAATAGGTGTTAATTGGGGCAGTAATTATTTGGGTTATTTTCTTGTATTAAGTATGACTATCCTATAAATAAAGGGGTAGGCGTAGAGTTTTATTCATTTCAACAATCACAAACAATTGTATTGTATTTATCTTTCTCCAAGTATAAAGAAAGTTTGAGTGCCGGCGGCCGTGGTTTTTATCCTTTAGAGTTTCCACATAAACAAATCTTTTTGTTCTTGTATCTTGCTTTCTGTATTTATTGTTGCATCTCGCTTGCTAACAGGTATATGGTTTGTGTCTAGTTTGTACTAGCTTTGTCTTTTCTTTCCCTTTTGACTAGTGTATGAAGGATAAAAAAACTTATTGTAGGCTGAATTGCATGTATGTTTTTTTTTGAGGCAGAATTGCATGTATCTTTAAGGTTAAGTTAACTCATCTTCTTTCGTGAGTTTTGGTGTAGATCTGGATGACGACATTTTTGTTGTTGAAGATACTTGTATGCATGCAGTGAATAAACGCATGTGTGGTAAACGGGTGCTTTTAGTTTATGCCTATAAATGTCGTAAATTATCTTACAAATTATTCATTCTCACTGAGAAAATAAATGTGTAGATATCACAAAGTAGACACATAAGAATGTGTTAATCTAACCAAATATCCAAAAGAATCAGTATGATTACTAAGCTTCAAAATGCACAAGCTCTACCATGCCTGAATAGTGATAGACTTAGTAAAAGCCACATTGTGGCCGACAAAATTCAACCAAGTACTAAAAATGAAGGAATATGCCGCTTAAAATTAGAGAATAAAGAAATAAAAGATTATAGACACCAATATTAGAGAACTATACCAATTAATTTGATCTAACTGACACATAATTTGAGCAGAAAATAAGACAATAAATAAATGTTCGACGATTTGCAAGACATGTCCCTGCTAAACAGTTGCTTTTTAATACCCATGATCTTTTTTTTCAAATGTAAGCGTTTGCTTACGTTATATTAATAATAAATTAAAGAGTGTTCGATCTATAGCTAATGGTCTTATGCTATGTTTTTACGTCCTTGCCTCCAATGCATTCCTCTATTCCTTGGCCGTTGCGATGGCCTGGTCGAAGGTCATAACTACAGTTTGCCGTGAGTTGCGAAAAATGAGACCATTTCTAGCCTTCTAAAATTCCCAACAAGTAGCCGCTCCAACTCAACGAAAACACATGCCCACCTATTTACCTTGTGTCCTTTCGCAAAATGGGTCTGGGAAAAAATTGCGAGCCATCACAGTTTTCCATGGCCAACAAACGGGATGCAACATCCCTTACAAATTCTTAGTGTGATACATGGGAAACTAGCATGGTGCTCGTAATACCCATGATCTTATTAATAGTCTCTTTAGTATATCAAAGTATAATACATTGAGACTATTCTCCAATGACGTTGAGGGATGCAGAACAACAATTATGCTTCGAATGCAGATTCCAATGGTTTGAGGGGACCAAATGAGATCGATGTTCTAGTCAGTATTTTGATGGCTATAAATTCATAATGCTCTTTGTTTGGTATGGAGCTGCCCAAAGCACAGGTGGTGATCCGCCCACAGAAATATGACTGCATGGTGGTGTATGGTATGTGCTCGTCAAATTCAATGTTGTGCATGGTCATTGTTGTTCAAGTTGTGAATCAATTGCTTCAGCACGTTGTAAATTGTAGGAGCCAGCATCAATTGGTTTTTCAAGGATTATTCTTGTATTCTAGCTTGCACATATCAAAATAATGTAATGATCATCATTAAACACATCACAAAATTTATTCAAATACATCTGAAAATTTCCAACGAGACATGTTTGCCTAAACTTTCAAAATCATATTCAGATTTAGCACTAATACATCAAGGCACAAAGAAAAGTAAAACCCAATGATCAAGTGTGACCAATAAATTTTCCAAAGAACAGATAGGAGACTGCAAAACAAGCAACATCTGAACATATTCATTCTTCAATAGTTCTGAAGAAAGACTCTTCGTTACAGTTTAGTAGTCTTCGCAAATCAAAAACCAGAACATATTGATACATCAAGTTAATTTAATTTAAGCAACAAGCCAAACAGACTAGGACTCAAACTAAAACATATAATAAAATCCATTCACTAGAAGTAAGGACACACCGTACGGACCAATCGACATGCTAAAGAAAGGATAAGTTGACCTAACCGAAACACAAATTCAGCTCGAATTTTACCATCAATCTATCAACTATTTCATTGCCGCTTAGCACGAGCGAGGCACCAACCACATATCATTAGGATCAATCCCGTGCTGCCCTGCGCAAATCATCGTTTCTGTCTTGTCTTCCTCCAAGTCATACCAACCAAGAGTAAATCCAGTGGTACCATCAAAATTTTGACTCCATTTCCAAAAGTAGATAGTGCTCACTTTGAATCCATCAAAATCACTCGCCTTCAAACAAAATCCACTATATCGATTTAGAAATAACATATTGTCCCCAATACCCTGACTCCTCTCAATCCAAGAGGGGGACTCATCACCCTGCTCCAATCGATACACCTTGAATCGATACTCTTCAATGGGTATCTCAAGAAAATGATCATTGAATAGCCGAACCACAGTTCCTAAAATTTAATCTCAGAGCAATGTACTTCTATAACAATATATCTCATGCCGATTATTCTACCAATCAGCTTAAATTAAATAAAAAGGGCAAGAAATAGCTGCATTCACTACTGTTTTGCAACCCAAGGCTTCTAGAATGGATAATCCAACAAAATCTATGCTCAAATTAGTAAATTCAGTATAGTGTTAAGGATCTTTCATAATTTCGGTCTCTTTTTCTTCCAATTTTGGTGAGATTGAGTTCCAGGTTGAAGAACCGCAAAACCTAGCGAAGGAAAGAAAACTTGAACTTGTTTGAGGGTCGCAGTCCAAAGAAAGGAGGATTGGAGTAAATGAAATAAAAATAGTAGGTTAGTAGGCCTGGGCCATGATAAAAAATATTGGTTTTAAGACTTTGTTTTAATTTTAAGAAAAGACTCTTTAGCCCAATCTGAAAATTATAAGACACGCAAGAATCATGGCCCAGTTAATTGTGATATTTCATTTTCTATTTTGATTATAAACAGGCCCCTCCATATTTCTTTTTTAACTCTCTCCAGCCAGCTTGTTCCCAATAAAAAAAGAAAACAAGAAAGGAGAAAGAAAAGGAGATGAAAGAAGCAGACGAGAGATCAAAACCAGCTTGAGCTTGCATCGCCTATTCAAATGGCTTTAGCTAAGGTACATCATTGCTACGCCCAAGCTCCGTTTTAATCTTCTCCTCTGTTAGTTCTTTGTTTCCCAATTTGTCACATTTGCAAAACTCTAGAATTTGTTTTTTCCTATTTTTCAAGATAGCTTAATTTGATTTTTTTGTCCACCAACAATACATTTTAATTTTTGTCTTTATTTCATGAAGTAGTTTCTATAATTAATTTGCAGAGTTAAATTTGCAGCTAGACGGTAGGATGGATTGGGCTTGACTGAATCTTGATCTTCTCCGTCTCATATCAAAGAAGCTGGGTGACATCTCTAACTTTGCCCGCTTTCGTGCTGTGTGTAAGTACAGGTGTTCGTCCACTCGCACACGCGACTGTCCTCCACAAGTCCCCTGGTTTATTGAGTATAAGAGTAGGGGCGATGATTTTGATTGCAAATTCTTCTGTCTTTACTCCAACAGAACTCACGATCTCCATATCCCTAATGCCAAAGGGAAGGTTATATTAGGGACACCCACTACTACAAAAAAGGTCTTTAGTAACGGTTCTGAAATCAATTCTATGTCGGTTTTGAACCGTTACGTATGGCAATGTTACTAAATATATTAAACAACCGTTATTAAATCTGTGTTGCTAAAACTTATCTTTCATATCAGTTCTAAAAAAATAACCGATATGAAACGCAAATATCAGCAACGGTTTCTTACAAATAACCGTTACAAATTAAATACCTTTAGTATCTGTTCTAAAAAATAACCGATATAAAACGCACAAAATCAGCAACGGTTCCTTCAAACAACCATTACAGAATAAACACTTTTCGTATCGGTTCTCAAGAAATAACCGATACAAAATAGTAACGGTTCCTTCTAAAGAACCGTTACAGATTTACAATCATTAGTATCGGTTCTTCCCAAATAACCGTTATTAAACTTAAATTAGTCGGAACGGCTTTTCACAAAGAACCGTTACAGATAAACTTAAGACATCGGTTTTTTGTAAGAACCGTTGCTAATTTTTAAAACGGGAAAATATTTTTTAATTGTAATATTGTTCTTAGTATCGGTTTTCTGTTAATAACCGTTACTAATCGTATATAATTTTTTTTTATGCAACCGATTTCTCTGGCTAGCCCACATTGCTAGCCATAAACCCTAAACAAGCACACAAATTAAAATTCACCGAAATTATATATATTATTATTCACAAAAATTTGTTCATACAAGAATCAAATATTTTCACAAATAAATTCGACAACCCTATCCTTCATTTCCTCGATATCCTGCTCAGGATACGTTTCTGGTCCGATCGACTGTACAAAAGAAAATGAAAATTTGTAAGAAGTTGAACAAATCTAAAATGGAAAGAAAAATATGAATGAATTTATAAATATTTTTTTCATACCTTTGGAAGAGTAGGGCCCGATTGGCCGTGAATTGTTATTATGTCCCACATTGTCCTCATGACATAATTGGTATTCGCTTCCCCCTGGTTGTTGTGGGGCCCTACAATTTAAAAATAAAACAAATGATTAGTTACCCCTAAACCGTAAACCCCCAATTCGTGAAATTAAAATTTAAAAGGCCAAATACCGAAAATACCTTAATCCTTGAATATTTTAATTTCTTATGACTCTTCATGTCCTTATCCGAGTAAAAGATTCTTGTCGCTCTGGAACACAATTAAATTAAGTCAGAAAATAGTTTTAATTAGTATATATATTTAGGTGCTGTAATATTTTAAATTACTTACGTGTTGAATGCATTATAGATAAGCAACCCCGGTACATTCTCATTTGTCGGGTTCACGATGTAAACATTAAACTTCGACATTTGTATAGCAAGAAGAATCCAATGTTCCCTACAAATCATATTAAATTTTAAAGTTAGATAAATTCGGAAAAATAAATACAATATTTATTCGTAAGAAAATATTCTAACTGTGAAATATAAGGCAAAAGGATGTAACTGTCGGGATTTTGAGCCGCCTTCATAACATCGGCCAGATAACTAGCAGCCGCACTTAAATTGGATGCGACCATTGTTTCCGAGCAACGATTTGGATCGACGAATAGAAAATTCTCTAGCCCGAATTTCGCGCACTGACGCGCACAAACCTTGCAAGTAAACCCAATTAGGTCTTACTGAAATAAAATATTAAGAAAGACAAAATTTGTGTAAATTCATACATGCATAAGATTTGTAGAATCGAGACGTTGAGCCAATCATTCTTGAAGAGATCAACGATGTCGGAAATCGACAGACAGATACTGCCGTCAATTCCGAACGCCTCTTCGCCGAATGGGATGTCGAAGTCCCAGATGTCGGGGGGTTGGCTCATCAATATCGTGTATAGCCACTTAGATTTTCTGTTGATGGTTCGAAGCGTTGCCTCGTCAACAATCGGGTCCCGTTCGACAGCTGGCGTCGCACTCTGCGCCATGTCGGGCTTTTTCTTCTTCACGGGGGCCGATTTCTTCGCTGTCACGGCCTGTATATAAAAATTTTAAATATTGAGTAGAAATGAAAATTTAACTAGTACATATTAATAAAGTAGCGAAAAGTAAAAATACCTTATCGGGCAGCTCCACTAAGTGTGCAGACATGCGACATACGTTCCGATCAATTGGCCTACGTGTTCTGTATCGTCGACGGGACACGGAACACGCACGTAAGCTAGGCCTTCAATGATGCTGTCGATACAAACCCTAACATGATCGGGCGGAATGGGGTTGTTGTGAATTGAAACGCCGGGACCCGATGGATATAACTTCCCATGCGCTACGAAAATCCGGCCCTCAACATGTAGAACCCAGAGTTTGCATGAAGTGGGACCCTGAAAAAAGTTTTCACGTTAGAAACTATAATTAATTGAATATAGTATAATTTGATTTTATTGAAAAAATATTAACCTGGATTTCTTGGAGATGTTGCTGTGGCGACACCGTATTGGAGCTCATCTGAGTGGGCGGGCGAAAATCTTGCGGCGAAGTTTGTAAATGCGGGGCATCATTCAATTTTGAGGCTAACATCCGTATTTGTTCATTGAATTCCTCCGCTTGTTTGACCAATGCCGAATTTATTTTGGCATCCAATTTCGCCTGGGTGATGCAACCGGCGTGACTAGTTTTCTTCTTTGGCACTTTGCCGTAAACGGTTGACAATGTGGCAAACGTGGAGTGCCCCCATATCCTCCCTGGATGCTCGGGTGTCCCAATCGAAGAACTCAAGATATCATTGTATCGGTTCGATTGAAACAAACCTTGAGATGCTTCTTGAACCTTTGTTTCCTGTGACGAAATTTTTTATAAAGTGGTATGTAATTAAATTTATATTTAAATTTATATCGAAATAACATAATTCACGTACCACGCGCTGCAGGACCTCATTAGTCGCCGGATTCAGGACTGTCAAAAAACCCTCGGCTGTCGGCTTAGCTCTCGCCCTCAACCATCTCCAGCTTCGAGAGTCAGCAACTGAACTAACTCCCCATGAGGACGAAGACGATAAAATGACTTCATTGCGACGTACCCTTCAACTATGCTTCCTTCGGGGCGAGAACGGCTTCGGAATAGTCCTTTTAATTGACCCATGGCTCTCTCAAACGGGTACATGTATCGCAAGAACATTGGCCCACACATTTTTATCTCCCTAACTAAATGAACGGTTAAATGAACCATGATATCAAAAAATGAGGGCGGAAAATGCATCTCCAGCTCACAGAGGGTCAACACGACATCGGCCTGTAATTTTTCTAATGTATCGGGATCGATCACTTTCGAGCAAATCGAGTTGAAGAAAAAACACAACTTCGTGATGGAGTGTCTGATATTTTGGTGGAGAATTCCTCGAATTGCAACAGGTAGAAGCTGGGTTAAAACCATATCTTGTCTGGCTTTGACGCCGTCTTTTGTTTTTCCTTGAATATTCAACAAAGTCCCCACCAGACTTTCACAAATGTTCTTAATTATGTGCATACCATCCAAGCAATGGCGGATTTCCAAATTAGACCAGTAAGGAAGATTCCAAAATATAGATCTTTTCTTCCATAGTCCGTCCGGGATTTTGTCGGATTTCTTTCCAAATTGAACATTTATATTCTTTATTTCCTCATAAACTTCTTTCCCGGTTAATGCCATTGGCGCATTCCGAAGTTCAACCGTCCCGTCGAATTCCTCTTTCTTCCGCCGATAAGGGTGGTTCCGGCGAAGAAACCTACGATGTCCCATATACACATTCTTCTTACAGTTAGGCAACCGTATGGAACATGTTTCTTCCGCGCAAACAGGACACGCTTTGGCTCCTTTATTCCTGAAACCCGACAAGTTACTGTATGCGGGAAAATCATTAATCATGCACAAAATCATGGCACGGAGGGTAAACAATTCTTTATTCCATTCATCATATACACGCACTCCGTCCCTCCACAGCTTATCAAGTTCCTCGAAAAGTGGAGCTAAAAACACATCTACATCATTTCCCGGCTGTTTAGGACCCGAAATTAGCAAAGGCATCATTAAATACCGTCGTTTCATGCACAAACATGGAGGGAGATCGTAAACACATAATAAAACCGGCCACGTACTGTGATGACTACTCATATTGCCGTAAGGATTCATTCCGTCCGTACATAGCCCTAACCTCAAATTTCTAGCATCACCACTGAAATCATTGAATAACCTGTCAATGTTCCTCCATTCAGGAGAATCAGCAGGGTGTTTGAGCATTCCGTCGTCTTTACGACAATCGCGATGCCACTGTAACAATTTAGCAACATTTGGATTTGCGAAAAGACGCTGAAATCTTGATATTATTGGCAAATACCAGTGTTGCAAATAGCGGTCCGTAGCGGCGCTATAGCGACGCAATAGCAGCTTCTAGAAGCTAAACGCTGCGCGCAACGGTTTGTTGCGGTGTAGCGTTTTTCGACGCTTTAGCGGTGAAGCAGTCGCAATAGCGGTGTTGCGTGTGTATGTTGCAGTGTAGCGGCTGAAAAGCGTTTTTGATGGATTTTTTTTAATGGATTTTTTTTAATAGATTTTTTTTAATGGATAGATATATTGTATTTTAATATTAATCATATTTTGATTTTGGACATGTAACTTTTGGCAAGAACATTTCAAACTTTTATTGTTAATAATTTAATATTAATCATATTTTAGTGTTGCATATTTCTTTTTTTAGATTTTGTAGTGCATATATTGCGTAGTGGCATATAGGGAAAAAATATTTACACATATTATCCGCTATAAAAATGTATCTCCGCAATATTTAAGCTATACGCTGCGCTAAACGCAATTCGCTACATGAAAATCCTAAACCCAACATACCGCTAAACGCTATTTGCAACCTTGGCAAATACCAAGACACTTTCGCTGCGGGTCTTTTTCGATCATCGCTGTCATCGTCCTTCTTATTGTACGACATTTATCCAAATCTTGATACACTCCTCGGTATAATATTCAATCATTTGGGCATGTATTTATTTTCTCTACTGACATACTCAAAGGAGACAACAACTTTTTGGCCCGATAGGTTGAATCCGACAACTTATTTTTTTCAGGGAGCATTTCTCCTAACAGTTTGAGTAAAGATGTGAAACTTTTATCGCTCCATCCATTTTTGGCTTTTAAGTTTTATAATTTAAAAACAGCTGACATTTTGGTAAATTTCATGCAACCGGGAAATAAAGATACGCTAGATTCATTACAAAAAATTTCAAAAATTTTAAGAATATCATTAAAATTTTGTGCTACATCATTTATCATTTCATCCAAATCATCATTATTTTCATTAAACTGTGAAATATCTACATTTTCTTCATTCTCATCCCCCAATTTATCATCTTGTACAAAAGTGTCCACATCTGGTGCAGCTTCTATAAATTCACCCAATCGGGTACATCAGATACAGTCGTGCTTGTCCCAATGTTATCGCTCTCTCCATGCCATTTCCAATGGGTGTATCGCCCCTTAAATCCACGACAAATTAGATGGTCTCTAACTTCCTCGATATTTTGCAATCTTCGCAAGTTCTGACAATCCCGACAAGGACAAAGAAGGGTCCATACACCTCTCAGCCTCATATCTTCCATGGCACATTTCACAAATTCATCAATGCCTCTCAAATATTCAATTGTGTCTCGCTTGATCCCATACATCCAACTACTACGACGATCCATCTGAAAAAAAAAAATTTATCTTCCATGGCCAACAATCCTAACCCACTCTCTCAATATTCATTAACACACATACGTTAACTGCAATGTGATGTTTGAGAAAAATTCGGCAGCACTTCCCCTAAGCTCCCCGAGTACCCCAACGCACATTTCAATGTGCGTACATACCCGTGGGAACAATAGGAGAAGTACTACCGAATTCTTCTCAAACACCACATTGCAGTTAACGTTTGTGTGCTAATCCTAAATGAGACAAAATATTCAAAGAGCAGTCCCAAAGACGGGGACTATTCGAGATTAATCCCTATTGGATTAATCTCGAACGGGTTGGATTAATCTCAAACGGGTACCGAGACCAAAATTATTGTAAGCAAGAGTTTGGAGAAATAACATTACCTTAGAAAGAGTGAAGAGGAGGAGATAAGGGCGACAAGTGCTTGCGGATGAAGAAAATAATAGAGAGCTTTCTTAATTTCTCTTCGATCTATGAAATTCGCTGGTTGCTGGAGAAAAGTCTGGCGGCCAATGAAATAAGTTGGTAAAGTAGCCCTAATATTTTTGGCAGCGGCGTTACCAAACTCAACAAGTTATTGCGCATCTGCATCGGTTTTTAACAAAAAAACCGTTACCAAAGATCCACACCACATCTACAATGGTTCCTTCAATAAACCGTTACAGAATAGATTTTTAGCAACGGTTTTTAAGCTAAAACTGTTACGAAGATATCTCTTCTGCATCTGTTTTTACGAGAAAACCGTTAAAGGGCATTTTCATTTTAGCAACGGTTTTCGAAAGAAAACCGTTACCAAAACAGGCTAATCTGCATCGGTTTTTCAAAAAAACAGTTACCAATATATTCTTCATCGGTTCTTTGACAGAACCGTTACAGATTTGCATCGGTTCCTTCCAAAAACCGTTACAATTTTGCATCGGTTCCTTCAAGAAACCGACACTAACTCTATCCGCAACGGTTTTGTCCCATGAACCGTTACAGTATTTGCATTGGTTCTTTGCGGAAACAGTTGTACAATATTTCTGACAAATTTTTAGACTTCTCTTGTCTCACTTAGCGTTGGTTTCTGAAATACAGCCGATATTGAAAGTTTAGAAATTAATTTCGAAACTGCTATTGGCCTTTTTTAGTAACGTTTTTTGTATAAACTGATATTAAAGGGGCGTTACTAAAGGTCTTTTTTGTAGTAGTGACCAAACCGGTATATTCTCATGTATGATTATGACTACCTAAACCGATCCACGTCATTGTCATTCTTCAATCCATTTACAAGATCACATTTCTCCATCCGTCGAATTGAATGTGGTGGCGTTCGTTGTCCCATCTACATTGGTCCGGACCACAACCATAATGAGCACAGTGACATTGCGGTAGTCTTCTTGAATCGAAATAATAATGGGTTTGATGGATCTCACTCCGTTGTGTTTTGGCGATTTGCTGATAGACAATTGACAAAAATAGATGTGCCTTTGCCAAAGTCAATTACTTATTCCAACGGAAGATTGTTCGTATATGTCCAGAAAACTGTGGATGTAAGGGTTTTTTTATGTCAACAACGGAGATGAAGTATTGGTTATTTCATCACCGGGCATAAAATTTGATTGCTTGATCGAGGGGTGTGGTGAAGTGCTTGGAGTGGTAAAGAAGTTCACGTGGGATTGGGAATTTGAGGTATACCGCATAGAAACTGATGGTACAGATTCCCTTTGGGTGAAGATGACTAGTGGTATTGGGGATGCATGTTGTTCTTGGATAGGCGTGCACCAGCTGGTGGTTTATGCTTGAAGGCCGGTGATTTTAAGGGATTCAGAGGCAATTGTATCTACTATACATCAAAGAAATATGAGGGTGGTGGTGCTCTCAATCTCTGTATGTATGACCTAGAGGGCAAGGAAACACAAGTGCTCGCTTGCTGCCTTTTCTGGCATGTTTTTTGTTCCAAGATTATATTAGCTATGTGTGTTTAAATTGATCGGTGAACAAACTTTGCTGGATATTGCTTAATTAGTCTTAATTTGAGTTATAAGTTATGTTTCAGGGTCTAGTTATCTCCTACTAGGTGTTGTTTTGGTTGAAAAGGTTGTGAAGAATTTTCTTGAACTGGGAGTGAAATTTTAAAATAAAATATTAGAAATGATTTACCGGTTTCTTGTTTATGAGTAAACTCCAAATCTAGGATTTCTATTCTCATATTATCCTTGGTTTTGAATAGCAGGTTTGATTGCCATAACTAAGTTTTATTTTATTTTTCATATAATGATGTGGTTTTTTTTTGGGTAGTAGGCGAATAGCCTGCTACATTTTTCATTAATATTAAAATTGTTTTATAATTACATTACGAGGCATGACAAGCCTTTTGTTCAGAAATTAAATTACATTTAGATAACCCCTCATTAAAACTTGATTCCTATATTTAGTCGAAAAGGCTTAAGCCTAAATATAGTCTAGCCAACTTTTGGCCTCTTGCTATCCCGCCGTGAAGACTTGGGCACTATTCCTTTTCACTTCTCCGAAGATACGGACATTCCTTTCCTTTCATATTGCCCAACATCCGTCCATCCATAAGGTTCCGGCCGTAGTTTTTTCCTTCTTTTCTCCTTATGCTATGAGCGCTCTTCCGATTGAAGATGCATTGTTGTTTTGCAAGGTCGCTTGTCGTTTAAGGTATGACGCCGTTTTTTGCCAAATTTGTTTGACAAACATGCACTGTGCAAAGAGATGAGTATGGGTTTCATGCTGGTTATGATTGCATAACACACATACGTGATTGTCTATTTGGCCTCGACGTTTTAGTCCGTCCTTAGTAAGTAGTTTTTCTTTAATCAATAACCAAACAAATGTCTTTACCCTTGTTGGTAGGGATGAAAACGGTTCGGATACGGTTCGGATCGGGGTCTTATCATATCCGTATCCATATTATTTTCTCGGATCCAAATATGAATACAGATGCGAATACGGATCCGGATCCGGTTCGGATATTACCGGATACGAATATGAATACAAATATTTATCAGATATCCATATTTTGATAGATTGTGTCTTTTTTCAAATATATATTTCACTATTAACAACAAAAAAATGATAAAATAATAATAAAGTCATAACAACTTTCAAAATAGTAATAACTAAATTGATGGATTTGAATAAATATCATTATTCATATTAAAAAAATGATAAAATTGCTAAAATATTTTAAAATTTATCATTATATATATGTATAATTCAATATATAGTGAAATATCCGAAAACGGATATTATTCGGATTATAATTATCCGGATACAGATATTATCCATATCCGTTCAGATATTATATGCCAAACTCATTAGCATATCCGTATTTGTATCCGTTCGAATACGGATAATTTTTTTCGAATACAAATATTTTGCGGATACGAATACAGGTCGGTCAAATATTATCTTATCCATTTTCACCCCTACTTGTTGGGCATTTTGCCTTCCAATGTAGCTTGGTCCATTCTGGTCTGACTCTTGTGCTCAACAAAAAATTTATATGCTAACTTTACCGAGAAATCACCTGGTTTGTCTAAGGTGTTTGCTGGTCTCCATATGTGGAGATCTTCTACTTGTTCTTTAAGCTGTATTTGACTTATTATGTACCGGAGACTATTTTCTTGACAGATTAGTATAGAATTTAGTGTTCTATCCCATGTCAAGCCCGTTTGAGGATTGCTGACAATTTCTTTACTGTTGCATTTTTGTTGGTGGCTCTTTCAAAGAGATTTGGGAACAACTCGCTAAGTGTAGTCCCGCCATGCCATTTATCCTTCCAAAATTTTGCTTGCATTCTATTACCTAACTTGGTTTCGATTGGATGTTTGAACCATTCATTTACTTCTACAATTTGTTGGTAGAAGAAAGAAGTTTTTGCGTGTCCTTTTTGAATCGCTCTATTTCCATAGACTTGTTGTACTATGTCATTCTAGTTGTTTTTTTTTTTAGTTTTATTTATCTAGTTCCTGAAGGAATTATGCCTAGCCCAAAGTGTTGGACTAGACATTAGATTATGAGAAACACATTTATTCAGTTCATATATGAATGAGTGTATGTGTGACTAATATATTTACATATATTAGATCGACTATGAATGACACTTCGGGTTCACGTCATCAGAATACGTGATTCTGATAGTAGAACTGTGAACCAACGAATGACATTATAAACTGTCCCTAGTGATATGTAGGATGTTTATAGAGATAAACATACTTCAGGTAAGAAGCTACATATCCACATTAGTATATTCGCATACTGTATGATCATGTTCTGCTGATCTTGAATATAGGGATGTCAAGTATGGAATATAGATACGTGTTAGAGAACACATATTGGACTGACCACACTATGAGAATATACATGGTGATTCTCATATGAATAGTGTGGTTGTTCTTATGATCTGAGGTCACCATGGATTTCTGTATGTGCAACTGCATACATTAATATGATTCTACATCATTCGTAATAGGATGATCATTAGAGTCATCATTAGGTATGCACTGAATCATGACGAGGAATGTGAGTGACCAAGATGAGATTTGTTCCTCTCATCAAGAGGAAGATATCTCTAGGCCTCCTGATGAACTAGGACGGAGAAAATATATGGTCATGCTTAAAATGGATTAACATATGTTGTTAATATTATTTTGTATTTGTTTAGTATAATTGTCGATCAGGAAAGAAACTTTGATCAAACTCAAGGATGACATACTTCCATGCCTTGTGATCAAGACATATATCGTAGACAAAAGGAATAAGCAAATATCTATTCAGATAGTTTTATGATCGCTGATCATTTCATTTAACATGGATAGTCATGACATCAATCTAGAGGTTACTCATGACTTACGATCTTTAGAAGATCGTTGCCAGCATTAAATGGAACCTACACGGTCACATAATGAACTGCATTCATGCAGGATGAAAATACCTCAAAACAGTTGTACATATGATGTATAAATTGGTGAACGAAATAGTAAACTATTGGATTATTGATTATGCAAAATAGTGCTATTACATTGTCAACGGAATAGTTCCGTTCGGAATGGAATAGATATGGAAACTGTAATGACCTTGGCTGCCAAGTTTTCTGTCAAGAAAATACCTATTCTGTTGGCAACGGAATAGGCGCAGATTAGGTTTTTCAGTTATGATAACTGAGCAATCGTTCACCTCACTCTCTAGTATAAATAGAACGACAGTCCCTCTCTATTATGCACGCAATTCTTAGCCTTAGAGGACGTCGTGATATAGAAATAGAGAGAGAGTTTTTTGAGGTATTTTCGGAAAGTATATCCATGTGTCTGAAGTTCGCGTGGATACAAGTAGAGATCTCCTACCTTGGAGATAGGCAAGCGATCAATTCTTCATTCCTAGAAAGAGCAAGGAGGTTCACGGAGTCGAGCTTCAGGAAGGAGAAGGCTGTTAGTCGGAATTGTTCAGACCTATATCCATTCTCCGTCTCACGGATCAGGAAGATCCGAGGTATAAATTTTAATAGTTAATCTCGTACCTTTATTTCCTTTGCGATGATTATGGGGAGGGTTGAACCTGTAGGTTCCACTACGCATCATCGATTATATATTTTAAAATTTATAAAATTCTAGTATAATAAATTTTAGGGTTTTGAAAATATTATTTCAAAACATCACGGAAATAGTTTCTAAGAATGTAATATTGGATATTATGATTTTCTGGAGTTTCGTGAAATAGTTTTTCGAAATCTGTTTTGGAAACGGAACTAAAACAAGAAGAAAACAAATTTTTCAGCAAGATTCTGCTCCCAATGGAATAGTTCCGTTGAGAACGGAATAACGCTGAAATTTGTAAGTTTTTCAGCGCTGATTCTCTTCAGAATGGAATGGTTCCGTTCCGAATGGAATAAGGCTGATTTTTGCAAAAACCCTAATTTTTGTTATATAAGGAATTAATATGTAAATATGGTATGAACCTTAGATCTATAATTGTTCTGTGATGTAATCTGGAGTGTGAATGCTTGTAAATCTATTTAATATTTATGGCAACATGTGAGTTGTCCAAAGTTGTTACTTTTTCTAGCAATAGGATAGTTGTTAGGAAAGATATTATATCAAGACTACGAGACAAAGATCTTGGCGCAATCTTCAGAAGATGGCATTAGATCTTCGCACACACAACGAAGGGTTCATTGAAGATTATAGCTATAATCTAGAGATAGATCTAGGATTAGGAACCTCATAATCGCTCGTGAGGAATAGGCTCATACCATATTTAAGTTAGTTTCTTGTAATGTTTATATTTATAAATCTAAAACAAAATCCTTCAGAATATTAAGTAATGAAGTGCCTCCCATGTCACTGTAACCCTCGGTACTCACACAGTTTTCCACATAGGTCATGCCAGAGTTAGGCGTGTGAGGGATTGTCTTTGGAAAGGGGCACGCGGGAAGTAGTGACTAGCACAGGTCTTGCCTAAGCTGAGTGTGTTAGAAACTGCTTCGCCGATACTCATACATGGTTAAACTTAACTGTGCAAGCAAGTCGGACTTGGACTCAAGGGACAAGATAGGATAATACACCGAGTATAAGATACTCATTCCATAAAAGGAAAGAGTTGCATATGATGAAATTGGAAAGTGTTGCTACCTAAATAGTTGAGCAGTAAGGGTTGTGCCGAAACGCACTTACTGCTCAATGAAATACAGATCTTGACTCACTATGAAATTTCATTTAATTGAAGTTTCCAAATTAATATAACTGAAGGTGTTTGATTTGAAGAAAATAATGGGAGTATAATATATGAACCAAAATTAGGATAACTTGTAGAATGAGTTCGAAATTTACGGATGTACGATCTATCCTTGAGAAGGATAAGTTCAATGGCACAAACTTCCTTGAATGGTTCAGGACTCTGAGAATTGTTTTCAAGAGTGAAGGAAAGTTGTATGTCCTTGAGACACACATCCCAAATCCATCGCCTTCGACCGCTTCTAGAGTCAATCAAGACACTTATCAGAAGTGTATTGATGATTCTGATGAAGTAGACTAGATGATGTTAGCAGGAATGAAACTTGAGTTTCGAAAGCATATAGGTTTTATGGATGCCTATGATATGATCAAGGTGCTTAAGGAAATGTTCCAAAAACAGGCTAGTATTCAGCACTACAAGGTCACCAAGTTAATAATCAAGAGCAAGTTGGCTCAGGGCTCCTCTGTGGATACTCATGTGTTCAAGATGAGAAGCCACATTGATTACTTAGAGAGACTTGGTTCGCTTATTCCATGGGAATTTGCGGTCGACATGATTCTTGTTTCGCTTTCTCCAAGCTTTGATTGGTTCATTACTGAATATCATAAGCGTTGGATGGAGACGACGATTACGGAATTGCATAAGATGCTTAAACAGGCAAAGATGGACATAGAGGCAAAAATTGTCATTGATGCCCTCGAAATTGAAAGGGAAAGGGAGTCGAGAAGACAAGCCACGTGGGAGTACTGGATCAAGAGTGATGGCATAGTGTTGCCTAAACCTGAGGAATCTGAAGAAGTGATTGCATGTTATATGGGTGATCACTAGAGAGATGGATGTAAGATATGTTAAGAAGAATAATCAATAGCTGTCATTTCAAGTATTCCTCTTCCTAAATCTCTAATTGGATATTGAATATCCACTGTAATTCTCTCATTTTGAATGTGTAGGATATTACTCAGAAATAGAATATTAGCTAAAGGAGAAGTCGACCTATAAGTGAGGAATGAAGCAAGAGTTGCTATATTAGCTCTAGAATTTTATTAACCTAGCCATTGTGGACTTATAATGAAATAAATGTTATTTCTATATTAGCGTTAAAGTGGTTGTAAAATTTATTATTTGGAATAATAAAAAAAATTTAGATTTGTCTATTTGAAATGTTCACTTAGAAAATGACCATTATATGCTAAATGATAAGTCCATCACTTCTAGCAGAGTCATTTAAGTTACAAAATAAGAATCACATTTCTAAACTCCACCATATATGGAACGTTAGACTCATTGAATCTAGGATCAATTATGACATGCAAATTTTATTTATCGAACAAGATGACAAGAATGGGCAACCATCACAAAGTTGATAAGTTAGTTTGTTGAGACTCATGCATATAGATGCACGAGAGGCAACAAGCAAGCCGGCTAGAAATAGGAATATCAGAATTTCATATTAAAGTATTTTAAGTAAAAGGTTTACTTAATGAAACACAAAATGTTTGAAATGTTCAAAGCATTTAAGAATGAAATTCAATATCGCCTTGACAAGATAATAAGAGCACTTCGATCCGATCGAAGTGGCAAGTATTTGAGTCAATAGTTTGGCAATTATCATAGAACTTGTGAAAAGGGTTTCACAATTAATTCTATATGCAGCATCTCACGTTATGCACATAAAGAAGAAGATCAAACTTATTGGATAGGATTAGTCTATACCGTCAAGATTCTTATAGGTTAATCTTCTTACATATACTAAACATTGAACATCATAAGGTTCAAAAGGACATCATATGTGATATGGGTTGGGGCAGTCCGAAGATATCTTTAAAGATTCAAGTACGACTCATGACAAAAGGTTGACGGCGTCAACACAACAATCTTATAAATATTTGTGGAATATCAATTTAATATTATTTTATATCCATTACGAGTTCAAATTGTTTGCTACTCGAAATTCAGACTTCTTTAAAAGAGATCTTTTCTCCTAAAGAAGTAGTGGAAGTGTAATATGTCTCTAAAGGTTCGAGATCCACATACTAGTGATGAACCTTTAATGAGATTATCAAGTAATTGATAGGGCTATACTTGAAACATAAAGTCCTCCTCACAGACCTTATAGACATTAGGCTAAGAGATATGATCTCTCATAAAAGGTGCTCATAAATGATGAGTCGATATTTCTACCGAGGAGACTGTGAAGAGGTCAATATTCTCAAAATAGTTGGACCATGAGAACTGAGATGCAACCCATGTACAAGCAGTCAGGTTTGGAACTTGATTGGAGTATCCAATGGCTTGATGACCATTGCATAAAGTACATGGATAACCTATAAATAGCAAAGAAAGTAGCTATAGTATAGGCTATAGTAATAGACTTTCTCAATTGATTCTATTACGAATTCTAACCTCCATAGCACAATGCAATTGTGAGCGATGGAAAAAGAATATAAAAACTAACCTTCGTTTGAGGAATCTTATTGTGGATGAATCTTTGTTATATGGCAAGAGTTTATATGATCCCGAGAATGCTGAAAAAAAGGGGTTACTTGCTTCAAAAATTCATTAATGGATTAAAAGCAGACATCTCAAGATGAATCTATTTTACAAATCGATAAGACCATCTAGGTTTCAAGAAATTCAGTGGGAGTATAACAGTCTCCTATGTTACAACAACAAACTTACACCGTCCTAATAATTTGGGGTTGAAGTTTATGTAGACTTATGGTTATAAGATAAAGTACATTGGAAAAAATTTGAAAGAATTCAATATGCAAGAAGTGTTCTTTCTTATGGTGTTCATTTAAATGATGAAAGACATACGAATAAGATTCTATACTTTCAGGCATTCACTTGAACAAATAAAAGGATATAAGAATTAGATTATATACCTTCGATCATATATTGAATATGCAATATGCAAGAAAGAGTTCTTTCTTATGGCATTAATATGAAGAATGAAAAGCACATTAATTGGATTCTATTGTTTTCAACAAAATATTGAAGGAGTTCAATATGCAAGAAATAATTCTTGCCTATAACATTCATATAATGAAGACATATCATCCGTTTATTGAAAGGTTCAATATACTAGAAATTGTTCTTAGTAATGAGACGAATAAGATTCTTCAAGCCACGCAATGTACTGTGAAATATTCTAGGAGCATAATAGAGCAAATGATAGTCATTTGATGACGAGAATAAATATCTAAGTTCTTATGAAAAACTAAGATATCCCGATCTATAAGAAGTTAGGTAGTGGTAAGAGATTACACTTTCCTAGAATGGATCATTATCGCAATTCATTTATTTTGAATACAGTAAGTTGGAAAGAGTTCCAAATAAGGTACCGTAACTGAAACAAGACGAGATTAACTTTAAAAGCGGGCAATAGGTATGCTTGGATCAAAACTTGATCTTGGAACTAGGAGTTGTCTTGAGTGCTCTTAAAGCTTGACGATCTATGTTGTGAACAAAGAATCGCTCAGAATAGAGCAACAAGGATACAAGTACATGTTTCAAAAGTTATCGACTAATGATAGAAATCAATAGTAGATACTACATGTTTGCAATGTAAATTTCTATAATCTAATACGCATATATTTCCCGCTAGTAGAACTTGAAAGTCATGTTGCCTAATGAGCATTAGATGCTTAGGATTTGCGTAGTGCAAGTGGGAGACTGACGGAATTATGCCCTAGGCCAAAGTGTTGGACTAGAGATTAGATTATGAGAAACACGTTTATTCAGTTCATATATGAATGAGTGCATGGGTGACTAATATATTTACATATATTAGATCGACCATGAATAACACTTCGGGTTCACGTCATCAGAATATGTGATTTTGATAGTAGAACTGTGAATCAACGAATGACATTTTAAACTGTCCCTACTGATATGTAGCATGTTTATAGAGATGAACATATACTTCAGGTAAGAAGCTACATATCGACACTAGTATATTCGCAGACTGGATGATCATGTTCTGCTAATCATTGACATAGGGATGTCAAGTCTGGAATATAGGTACGTGCTGTAGAATGCATACTGGACTAACCACATTATGAGAATAAGCATGGTGTATGCCATTAGTGATTCTCAAATGAATAGTGTGCTTGTTCCTATGACCTGAGGACACCATGGATTCATGTATGTTGAATTGTATACTTCTACGTCATCCGTAATGGGATGATCATTAGGGTCATCATTACATATGCACTGAATCATGATGAGGAATGTGAGTGATCAAGATGGGATTGTTCCTCTCGTCAAGAGGGAGAAATCTCTGGGCCGCTGATGAACTAGGACTGGAGGAAATACATGGTCATGCTAAAAATGGATTAACATGTGTTGTTAATATCATTTTGTATTTGTTTAGTCTAATTCTCGATCAGGAAAGAGATTTTGAAACTCAAGGATGACATACTTCCATGCCTTGTGAACAAGACATATATCATAGAACAAAAGGAAAAAGCAAATATCTATTAAGATAGATTTATTATGATCGTTGATCATTTCGTTTAACGTGGGTAGTCATGACATCAGTCTAGAGGTTACACATGACTTACGATCTTTAGAAGATCGTTGCCAGCGTTAAATGGAACCTACATGGTCACATAATGAACTGCATTCATGCGGGATGAAAATAACTCAAAACAATTGTACATGTGATGTATAAACTGGTGAACTAAATAATCAACTATTAGATTGTTGATTATGCAAAACAGTGCTATTACGTTGTCAACGGGATAGTTCCGTTCAGAACGGAATATATATGGAAACTGTAATGACCTTGGTTGTCAAGTTTTCTTTTAAGGAAATACCTATTCCGTTGGCAACAGAATAGGCGCAGATTAGGTTTTTCAGTTATTGGAATCGAGCAATCGTTCGCCTCCCTCTCTAGTGTAAATAGAAGGTCAATCCCTCTCTATTATACACACAATTCTCAAGCCTTAGAGGCCGTCGTGATACAGAAATAGAGAGAGAGAGAGAGAGAGAGAGAGAGAGAGAGAGAGAGAGAGAGAGAGAGAGAGAGAGAGAGAGAGATATATATATATAGAGAGAGAGAGAGAGAGAGAGTTTTGTGAGGTATTTTCGGAAATTATTTCCGGACTCGTCTAGCCGAGTCCGATAATTCCGTGTGTCTGAAGTTCGCCTGAATACAAGTAGAGATCTCCTACCTTGGAGATAAGCAAGCGATCGGTTCGTCATCCCTAGGAAGAACAAGGAGGTCGCGGAGTTGAGATTCAGGAAGAAGGAGCCTGTTAGTCAAAATCATTCAGACCTACATCTGTTCTCCGTCTCGCGGATCAGGAAGATCCGAGGTATAAATTTTAATAGTTAATATCGTACCTTTATTTTCTTTACGATGATCCTAAGGAGAGTTAAACCCATAGGTTCCGCTATGAATTTAACTTACATGGTTATGCACTCCAACAGTTCCACTTCATGAACAATGCCATATTGTGTATATGGAGATCTCGGACACCTAGTCCTCCATTTATTTTTGGCGTGCAAACCGAATTCCAATTGGCTAGGTTCTTGCCTTGTTTGTATTCTTTTCTTCCTTGCCATAAGAAATTCCTTCTTATTTTAACTATTTCTATTATGACCCATTTCGGAAGAAGGAACGTTTGCATATAATAAAGTGGGCTAGCTGAAAGGACCGAATTGAGCAGTGTCAATCGTCCTTCTAGTGATAGATGCTTTGTTTCCCATCCAACTACTTTACTTTGTATTTTTTCTTTGAGTGGCATAAATTCTTCTTGTCTACGCTGCTTTATTGACAGTGGCAACCCTAGATAGGTGATGGGGAATTTTTGCTTTTCACAACAAAGCTCTTGTGTTATTTGCTAATCATATGACGTTGGTATATTTATTGTGGTAAATATGCTTTTGCTGTGATTAATAGTTAGTCCTGTAATTTCGCCGAAGTATTTTATCGTATTTTTGATGATATTAAGGTTTGTATAAGATGCTTCTACTATGATGACGGTGTCGTCAGCATATTGGGCTGATGTTGCTTTTTTGAGATGTTGTCGTTGATTTAATTCATTCTCGTGGTGTAACAATTTTTGTAACATATCTGCCACTAGTTCAAAGATATGGGGCGATAGTGGATCTCCTTGTCGGAGGCCTCTTTTATGGTAATAGAACTCTCCTAATTTTCATTGAAGTTCAAAACTGATCGTGTTGAGCGGAATAGTTTGCCCACCCATGCAACCCAAGTGGTTGGGAAGCCTTTTTGAATCAACATCTTTTGTATGAAGTTCATGTTGGGAAATCCATAGCCATGTACGTTACATGCGCAACGGAACCTATGGATTTAACTCTCCCTAGGATCTACGTTAAGGGAATAAAAGTACGTGATTAACTATTAAAATTTATATCTCGGATCTTCCTGATCCGCAAGACGAAGAACGGATGTAGGTCTGAACTTTTCTGACTTGCAACCTTCTCCTTCCTGAATCTCGACTCGCGATCTCCTTGCTTCTCCTAGGGATGAAGATCGATCGCTCGCAATTTCTCAAGATAGAGAACATCTACTCGTATCCATGTGAACTTCAGGCGTAAGGAATAACCGGACTTGGCTAGACAAGTCCGGAAATACTTTCCAAAAATGTCTCAAAACTTTCTCTCTCTTTTCTGTGTAATAGACGGCCTCTAAGGCTTCTTGAATTGTGTGTCGAATAGAGAGACTCTGCCCTTCTATTTATACTAGAGAGAGAGGCAAATGATTGCTCAGTTACCATAACTAAAAATCCTAATCTGCGCCTATTCCATTGCCAACGGAATAGATTATTTCCATAACAGAATACTTGGCAGCTAAGGTTATTACAGTTTACATATATATTCCATTGGGAACGGAACTATTTCGTTGCCAACGAATGGCACTGTGTTCAATCAATTATCCAATAATTGACTATTTCGTTGACCAATTTATACATTATATGTATAACTGTTTTGAGGCATATTCATCCCGTACGAATGGAGTTCATTGTGTGACCATGTAGGTTCCATTTAACGCTGGCAATGAGTTTCTAAAGATTGTAAGTCATGAGTAACCTCTAGACTGATGTCATGACTACCCATGTTAAATGAAATGATCAGCGATCTGTAATGTGTATTTTTATACACATTTTTAGGGTATTTATCATCTCAAATTCAATCGAATTTCACATAAAATGTATGAAAAAGACTCATAACTCATAAAACATAATCTGAAATCTCTTAATACATTTTTGTGTTATTTTACAGGCGAAAAGGCCATAAAAAGAAGGATTGGAGGACTTATTCGAAAGTCAACTCCAAAAGAAGCACCATAACGCAAATAATGGGTCAACGATGGCCGAATTATCCCTAAAACTCTCACATTTCCCATACACATACTTCTCTAACCTTAGATGATAAACAACGTCGGTGGAAAAGACCAAACATTGGAACGAGTAAGAAACGACCACAAAACGTTATGAAAACGTCAACTGTCTCATGACGTTCTTCAGCCGAACCGATACGTAAACCGACCACGTTCAGTCCCAAAACAGAGAAGAAACGTCCATGTTTTTCAAAACGTTTTGTATCGGAATGTAATGTTCCGATCAAATGGATCCTAACCATCGTTGTACACCTCAAAATAAACCTAGGAGCGAAAGAATAGCGAAAAATGACGCATCAAAATTCTGGTCAACGGAAGCAGTCGCAGTCAACTCTTTCTCTCTCAAAAGCGCTGATTTTCCGAAATGCTCGGAATTGAACAAACTCACCACCATTTGACTCATCTTGACAAGACAAGCACAACCGTGTCATTCATCATCGCTGGAATGGCCAGAGTTGGCCGCAAAACGCGAAAAACCTCCTGTCAGCCAAAAATAACCAATTTCGAGCTGCAGTTTTCTCAAGCTTTCCATTTCCTCTACAGACCTCGAAATAATTCCAACGCCATTCTCTTCTACTCATTCCCCTCTTGCCAACCATATAAAGAACTCATAAAATGATGAAGAATTGAGGGAGATAATCGAGTTTGAAATAAGTATTCGATGAAATTGAATTCTGTTTTTGCTGAAATAACTCAATTCGAGCTGAAACTTCTCAAGTCCATAACTCACTCCAAAGAGCTCCGTTTCACGTAAAACCAATTCCATTCTCTTCTTCTCTCTTTCCTCTTTCCATGTATATGAAGAACACCAAAAATGATGAAGAAATGAGAGAGATATTTGAGTTTGAAATGATGCCAATAAACTGTTCGACGAAATTCCAGATTTCAAAATAACCGCCAAATACTAAAATTCGAAATTCTCCCTCATTTTTCAAGGGAATAGAACGAAATTCGGTCCAGATCTTCAGTACAGTTCCCTGATCCTCCTAAACCAATCACAAGCGCCAAAATATCCCTCAACTCGCTATATAAAGAACCGTATTTCAATCCATCAAAAGACGCTCTTTCATCCATTCTCTAAAAAGACTCATTCTCCCACTCTCCTTAACTTATACACCACTCTCCATTCATCTTCTCTAACCTCTACAATCTCCATTAATGAGTTTCAAGCTTTCTTGAGATCTAATTTTCGTTTTTGAGTGAAATCATGCAATTTGGGGCTGATTTGGGGAAAATTCGAATCGGTCGATTCTAGCTTGAATCGAGGTGCAATTGGAGCTTCAAATCAACTCAAGGAAGGTCCTAGCTTGGATTTCTCATTGTGGTTTGATTAAATCCTCCTTAAATTCTTTCTTTTTCTCCTAATTTTTTAAATCTAAATTTTTGGTGTGAAATGATGAATTTGAGATCGAATCGTGTTTGTTTAATCATGATTGAGTAGATCTGTGTAGGGATAGATATTTGTGAAGGAATCACTTGAAATCTTGCTTTATTTTGAATCAATTTGACCGATTTGTGTAATTGTTCATATATCACTATTAAAAATGAAAATCGTTGATTTGATTGATTTGGCTGAATTTATTAGATCAATTAGACCTATAATTGCGTGTGTATTATGACCAATTAGTCATTCAAGGTCTTGGCTGAGAATTTTGATTGATTACTTGAAGTTTTGGATTGAATTTTATGATTTGAACATGAGTTGGCTGATTTTTGTTTAGATCCAATTTTCGGTCCATTAATTGAGTATTTCTAGCTTGAATTTACTTAAACTTGTTATAAAAATCTTGAATATTCAGTGATTAAGGATGGTATTCTTGATCAAATACTCTTAAAAATCCCTACTTTTAAACCAAAAATCAAACCCTAATCAGTTTTTGTTTGCTGCTGTTTCATCTCTGTTTTTTCAGTCGTTATCCCTTAATTTCGTGTCCAATTAAAATATTAAAAATTAAATAAATATTTTTAAAATGTAGGTCTCATTTAGTAGATAATTTTCAAATCAAAGTTTGCCCAATTCCGATTTATAATTTGTGAGATATTAATTTTCTAATTTTGTAATTTTTCTGTTCTTGATCTTTCTGTCCAGATTTACTGATTCTTTTCTTCTGAATTTTTAAAAATATAAAAAAAATACTAAAAATACAAAAACAGTTCTAATTGAAGAAATTTGAAGTGTAGATTCCAAATATGAATTTTAAAATATTAGTTGTTAAAACAGATCAGGAGATATTACTGCTTTTGTGAGTACTGGTCTGTCAGAACCAGTTTCTCATCCAGATCTGAATTTTCATTATAAATCTCAAACTACAAAACATCATTTTATGAAATTTTAAAAGATAATCCAAAACGTGATAATTGAATTTCTGTATGAATTTTAGGATTTTTCAAGTTTTGGTGATTTTTCTATAATTTTCTGAAATTACTGCTGAACCGATTTTGAATCTGAGATAAGTTCAGGACTGAATTGCAAATAACTCGAAAATCTTTAATAAAATAATAATAACAGTAAAGAACCACAATATAGATCTCTCTTTCTAGTTTCCAACGGTATCTCGTGAGTTTGATTCGGAGTTTATTTGTTCTAGTTACGAATTAAAACACCAAAGTGTGACGTGCTGAATTTTCACGATAAGGCTGAAAAGAAAATTTAAACTTGGAAATTTACCTAATAAACCTTGAAATAAAAGATTTTACACTAAAGAGTAATTATTGAAACTAGTTAATTCTTGAGGCCACACCTCCTTGTGTTTGACCCCTAAACTCATTACCACTCATACTCGTTATTGATTAATAGGGAAATATAAATTGTTTTGTTAAATTGTGTGAAATTCAACGACGATTTTACCACGATTTACACAATCATAAGCCTGTCTGAATAGACATTTGATTATTTCTTTTGTTCTACGATATATGTCTTGATCACAAGGCACGGTAATATGTCATCCTTGAGTTTGATCAAAGTCTCTTTCCTGATCGAGAATTAGACTGAATTAATACAAAATGATATTAACAACACATGTTAATCCATTTTAAGCATGGCCATGCATTTCCTTCAGTCCTAGTTCATCAGTGGGCCCAGATTATCTCCCTCTTAATGAGAGGAACAAATCACATCTTGGTCACTCACAATCCTTGCCATGATTCAGTGCATACCTAATGATGACCCTAATGATCATCCCGTTACGGATGACGTAAGATCATATTAAAGTATGTAGTTCCTCATACAAAAATCCATGGTGATCTCAGGTCGTAGGAACAAGCACACTATTCATATGAGAATCACTAATGATATATACCATGCATATTCTCATAGTGTGGTCAGTCCAGTACGTGTTCTCTAACATGCACCTATATTCCAGACTTGATATCTCTATGTCCATGATCAACAGAACATGATCATCCAGTATGCGAATATACTGGTGTGGATATGTAGCTTCTTACTTGAAGTATGTTTATCTGTATAAACATTCTACATATCACTAGGGACGGTTTAGAATGTCATTCGTTGGTTCACGGTTCTACTATCAGAATCACATATTCTGATGACGTGAACCCAAAGTGTCATTCATGGTCAATCTAATATATGTAGACATATTAGTCACCCATATACTCATTCATATATGAACTGAATAAACGTGTTTCTCATAATCTAATCTCTAGTCTAACACTTTGGCCTAGGACATAATTCCTTCAGTTCCAATTGATAGTATCAAATACTTTGTAAAAATCCACTTTGTATAGGATGGATGGAAATTTTTCCCGCTCTAAAGCGTAGAGCTGCTCTCTTGCTACTATGAATGTGTCTGTTATTGCTCTACTTTTGATGAATGTTCTTTGTTTTTTATGGACTAGTTGAGTCATGAAAGGCTGCAGTCGAGAGGCCAGTATTTTAGATATTATTTTAATCGGTCCATCTATAATACTTATGGGACAGAAGTCTGTGAGTTCTTCAACTCGGTCTTTCTTTGGTACTAATGTTATTTGAGCCTTGTTTATGCGCCAGAGATCTAATATGTTTCTTTCTAACGCTTTGCGAAGCAAGATGATGTCGTGTTGGATGAAGGTACACATTTCTGATAGAATTCGTTTGGGAATCCATCCGGCCTTGATGCTTTTTTTGTTGCTAGATCAAAAACGGCATGTTTTATTTCATCTGTTGAGATGTTGTCTGCTAGACTTTGTAGTATTTGTGCGTCTTGTCTTATATGCTTTAAGTTGGGAGTATTTATTTGAGTCTCATTTGAGAAGAGGTTTTTGAAGTAGTTGGTGAATTCTGATGTAATAGACGATTGGTATTCTATTACATTTTCATTCTCCTTTAATGTTGTTATTCTGTTTTGTTTTTTTCTTGTGTTTGTCATTGACTGGAAATATTTCGTGTTTTTATCCCCTTGTATGAGCCATCTACATCTTGAACGTTGTCGCCACTTTGATTCTTCATTGTCTACAATTTCTTGTAGTTAAGTTTTAATTTCGACTCTTGTAGGCGTTGATTGATATCTTGTCACTGTGTTGAGAGTAAATATCTATCTTATTTACTAAGTGTTGGCACCGGTCTTTTGCTGGACCATGTGAATGTGTGGCCTTGCAATAGAATTTCTTATAGTTGCATTTGATTAATTGAGTTGTTAAAATCTATGATTGATCTTATCATGTTAAAATCGCAAAGAATAATCCAACGCAAGTCATTTGAGTCTCTTATTTATATAAATTTATATGTTGGTTGAGCAAGGAGAAATAGGGGAGACTGGTGGTTTATTTGGGGGAGCATTTGGGGAGGAAATTGTGGGACAACAATTGTTTGTGAAAGATTTAGAGGGGGAATTTGTTCAGGCAATTGGGGACGATTTGGAGGAAGCAACAGAAGAAGGACAAATTGAAGAAGATTCGACCGACTAGTTTGCAAAGAGTAGCAAACTACTTTAGTTTTTCAATTGTAGGCGCATTTTTTGTTGCATCCATGTAGTTTAATCATGATGATTATCTTCTTTAGCTATTGTATTTTGGAACGTAAGGGGTTTAGGTCTAGAAAACAAGTGTAATGTGGTACGCAATGTTTTGAGAAACTCCAATTGTAAAATCGCTTGTCTTTAAGAGACAAAATGGAATGAAAGCAATCTCTTTCGTTCGTCGCTTGTATGTCCAAATTATTTAGCAAATTCATTCCAAAAACCGGCTAACAATTCTTGAGGGGGATTATTACTTGCATGGAGTAATGATTTTATATGTCATCAAAAGACTAACAAACTCTACTCCTCAACAATAATACTAACCTATGCATATAATGATGTGTTACTCATTGGTCCCTCTATTCTTGTTACGTAGTTATTTTGTGCAAGGCATTACTAAGATTATGGTATTGACATGAATTGATCCATGATTAAATAAACATGTAGGTGAATAATTTTTTCCTTCATATACCTTTATTTGTCTTGTACATTTTTTGTTTCATTACTATATCTTGTTGCTCGAGTTAAAGCGATTCATAGGGGCGCATTATATAAGTCAGGGATTGGAGGAAAGAATCCTAACCGACCATTAAGGAAAGTGAGAATTGATAGTCGAGTAGAAAATAAGAGAAAAATAACTACTTTTGCATGCAAGCCAAAAAAGGCTCGAGGTCAAACTGGCACTCTGCAACGAAGAAAGGCCCAAATCCAACATTTATCTTATATGTAAAATAATTATATGTATTGTATCACTGTCATACATGCTTATAATAAAATAATATTTTTGGTTAATAATATATTAAGAATAATATGTCAATTAGGGTGTGACATTTGATATGTAGAAATATTGTAGGATAATTTCTATATTTATGATGAGCTAATATAGAAATAACCACTAAGAAGCCAAAATGTGTCTATAGGTCAAATGTTGTCAATTTGGTCGCTATAATAACATGATCAATTAATCATTCTCTCATATCCCATCAAGTTGAGAGAAGAAAAACTTATAAAAAAAATTCAAAAGGCTTTCTACGGGATTCTGGATATTCTAGATGACCTTGTTTGTAACTACAGTATCATCTCTAATTCGGTACACAAACATGGACTCAAGATACGTTTCCGTTATTATGATTTATAGGTTGGTTCATATAGTTCGATCTAGAGTTTAGCGATACCAGTTTGTACCATCCCAATAAGTGGTATCAGAGCGGGACTATGTCCGATTAAGATTATTATGATTTGATATAAATCATATTTAAGTTTAAAATAAAATTTGAACAATTAGGGCAAAATTAAGGGGCATTTTGCATAAACCCTTCATTCTTCTCTTTGTTTTGGAGAGAATATAAATGTAAGTAGGGCACGATCAAGACTCTCTTATAAAATCAAATAATGAAAATTAGAGAACTTGCAATGATCGTTGCATAGTCGCAAATGATGCGAGTAGGCTAGAGTCTGGTTAGGTTTTAAGCCAAATCGCTAGAGCACAAAAATGGACGATTTAGGGTTTCGTTGACGTGAGAGTTGAAGAGGACTCAACTTCCATGAAAGGACGCCGTCGAAAGGGGCGAATGAAGAACGGTCGCAATGAAAGGACGTGTTGGCTGTAGCGTCTCTGGCATTGTCTCACAAATAGACACCATTGAAAAGACGTTATTTTGTGTCTGATTTGGGGGCGAGTTTGCACAGTCGTGACAGATGACGAGATGGGAAAGAGAAGAGACGCAAGTCTCTGATTTGGGGCCTTTGAAGGAGACAGGTTTTGAAATTCCGGATTGTATCACATTAAAAACTGAGATTGGAAATCTGAATGTAGCTTTAGAAATCCATTTTTTGGGCCTGTTTCACTCAGGGCTTTTAAGGACCACCATTTTAGGTAATAATATATATATCCGGATTTATTATATGTATATATAATTTTAGGCCTCAATAAATAAAGAAAATAAGGAAATCATATATTATTATTAGGTCCAAAATAATTAAGTTTTAGGAAAATAAGAAAATGGGTTTTGTTGGTTTTATATTATTAATAAAACAAAAGGTTTTAAGTAATATTTAAAATATGTTTTATTTATAATTAAACCCATTATGCATTTATTATTCGTAAAGTTTTTTGATAACTTATTAAGGAGAAATTTGGTATATTTTGATACTGGCCTGTATCAGAATTATTTTCACATTAATTGTGAAATTTTAAGTATAAATTGAGTTATCAAATGAGTTAAAGTTATTAACGCAAATTCAGGAAAATAAAGAGTCGATTTTATAACTCGATCGTAAGGGCTTGTAAATATATTTGGATTAATATTATATATATTTATAAATAAGTCCTATATAATCATTAATTTGCGATAATAAAATACAAGGTTATTTATGCAAAATTGATATAGAACGCTTATAAGTAAAATTTGACAAATTTTTATATTTAGAAATAAGCCCTTATCAAGGACCATTTTGCCGAACCTTAAAAGTTCAGGAAAATGCCCATATAAAGGTATAAATTCAACTTTGAAGTATAATTTTAAGTTCAAATAAAGGTATTTAAGGATATATATATATATATATATATATATATATATATATATATATATATATATATATATATATATATATTTTTTTTTTTTTTTTTTTTTTTTTTGAAATTAATTAGTTTTAGCATGACATCGCCAAAGTGACCTCTCTGCTGAAGTTAGTTTTATTTCGGGATATAAAAAATTGTGTGCTTATTATTGAATAAATATTAATCGGCCAAAATTAAGGTAATATTTGTTTTAATGATATGTACATCCATGGTAATAAGTATGTGATGATTATTTGGTCTTACGTGTGACATATTTAATCGGCCCAAAGGAAAATAAATTTGTTGACATGTTTACTTTATCTTTATCATCAAAACTTGATTACTACGCCAAGATATCAATCAGAAGTTAATATTGTTGTCCAAAGATAAGATATTAATGAAAACCGATATCTTGTGATGGGGTTTACCTTTATTGAATTTATTGTTATTCAGTTATTAGGGTGAGCTTATAGTAATTAAATATAGTTCTCTATTTAACAGTAAATATCGCAACTAGTTTTATCGTTAGCATCAATTCAGTTATAGATGAATGGTAATAACTTCAAGTAATAATACAGAAGAATTTTCTGTAATTCTCAAAGTTATGATCTTGACTTTGCGATAAAGATTAACTCTTCATTAACACATAGAGAAAAGAGTATCTATTAATTAGATGCAGATGGAAAAGTGGGAGAAGTTATATCGCATGTGTCAAATGATCAGTAAATAATACCATTCCATACACATTCAGGACATAATTTCATAATATAACTACAGTTAAAATGTTATTCAAGTATAATGAAAATTAGTTTGTTAAGAATGAAAATGGAAATATTTGTATCATCTTGACAAATTTAATTTCAATAAGAAATAAAGGCAAAAGAAAATAGGAATCAGAATAAAATAGTTGCAGATTTATCGCCATCAAGGAAACAAGGTATGTTTCTAATTTTGGTTTGTTTATTGGTTAATTTAATACAGCCAATGGACTCGTGTGATGAATAGAGATTCTGGTATAATAATTTACATCACATGTCCTTGCAAGGTTATCTAAATTGCTAGAGACCTAATAATGGTGAAAGATACATCAATATACATGATGGCAAAACAATCCAAATTGAAGCGATTAAAAAATTTAGATTATTATTAAAGATCGGATTTATTTTGATCTACATGAAACTTTTGATGTTTCGTCTTTTAAGACGTAACTTGATTTCAACTTCCATTTTTTATAAAGCGGATTTTGCTTGCTCATTTGGAATTAGAAAATTTAGTTTGTTTCATAATTCAAAGTTGGTTAGCCCAGCTCTTTGTCGGTTTATGATAATCTTTATATTTGGATAATATTGCATCAGATAATGAAAACCTTGCAATTAAATACACTCTGTGAAAAGTGTAAACTAACCTAGGAGAATTATGGTATTTTCTGATATATAATATTTAGTCATATCTCCAATCGGAGAATTAGAATGATTTGTATCAAACAGAATTCTCTACCTTTTAAGTTTCACATACTTCAATGTTTGTGTTATTTATATAAGGGAAACAAACCAGTAAAAAAGAGTTTTGAAGTCAAAAAGTCTCGAGATGTATTAGAATTGATACATAAGGATATATGTGGATCATTTTCTACGGTTGCTAGGAATGATCAATAGTAATATATCATGTTCATAGACATATTTTAGGTATGACAACATTTATCTCAATCATGAATTGGCAAAGATATTGGATGTTCAAAAGTTTTATGGTTATAGTTGGATTAACTCAGCATAAGAACTAAAAGCGTTAAATTTGACTGTGATGATAAATATCATGGTTAATATGGTGGTTCAGGTGAACATCCATGCCTATTTGTGAAATTCCTAGAAAAAAGCGATATCGTCTCTCAGTATACAATGTTGGGTTTTCCCACCATGAATGACTTGACTGACAGATGAAATAAAATGCTTAAAGATATGACGCATAGTGTGATTACTAATATTAATTTATCGTCATTGCTCTGGCGGAAATACTTAACACTGCAGCTTATATTCTAAATGCAGTTCCAACTAAAGTAACTAATAATCTGTTGGGTTTCTACCATTCATAACGCAGCGGAAAAACAAAAACGAAACAAAATCGAATTCGAAACCCAAAAGAAGGATCCGTGAATTACAATTAAATCAAAGAAAAGTTCATAACTTTGTACCTTCGGATTACGCTTAATCCGTGATGATCAAAAACGAATTTGGTTGACGGTTTACTTTGCCCGATCCAAACCGGTTTCCAAACCGATCCTTTGAATGATTCGCCTAATCGGTCTCACAAACCGATCTCCAAGCAATCTCCAAACGAACGGATTCTCCAAGCAAACCGATTCTCCAAACAAAAATCACGGTTTCAACCCAAATCACAAAGACGCCGCACTTCGCTTCGTCCTCTACCGGTATCCACACGAACAACCCCTTTGAACGGATAAAGAACAATATATGCTAGTATTCGTTCTTCATTTCTCTCACAGAAAATAACAAAAGAATAATTTTCGGATTTTTCTCTCCTCTTTTTCTCACAAAAAGATGGACGAAAATAGTATGCCCTTCATCTGATTTTGGGGTATCTCTTGTTCCTATATAGTCCATAAGTTTCATATCCTATGTGCATGGTAACTATGTACCCATATATGCAACACATCTTATCATATAAGATGTAGGATTGGATGTGTCACTTGACTATGTAGCTCCCCATACAACTTATCACATAAGTTATGATTTTTCTGTGTACGCCACATTAGTTGTTCTTTGTGTGTGACCCTGTAGGTTTACTTAATGTTGGCAATAATCACAATGGATTATAAATCATGAGCGGCCTCTAGCAAGACAACATGATTACCCAAATTAAGCAAGTATAGATGATTCGATCAAACCTAATTTATGTCATGCATTGTATCCTTTTGTTACACGATATCTATATCGTCCATAAGGCATGGTATGTGTCAACCTTATGTTGGTCGATAAATATTTCTTGACACCGAATTTGATTGAACATGAAATGACATTAATAACTCCTTATTAATTCACTTGAGCACGGCCGTGCGTTTCTTCAATCAAATCATCAAGAGGCCTAAAGATATCTCTCTCAATTTATGAGAGGAACAAATCCTATCTTAATTAAACTCTTTCCTCCGCACAATTCATTATATACCTAATTATAATCTTTATGATCGCCCGGTTAAAGACGATGTTAGACTATATTAAAGTATAAAATTCATCATGTAGGAAACTGAGATAATCTCAAGTCTAAGGATTACAGATACATTATTTACTGAGAATAACTAATGACACGAACCATGTAGTATTCTCAAGGTGGGTCAATCCAGTATATGGTCTCTAACATATACTTACGTTAATGACTTAATAACTCTTATTCATGATCAGTAAAAACGTGACCATCAGTCAACTAACATACTGATGTCCATTTATAGCTTATCATAAAGTATGTTTGTCTCACAAACATTCATAATACTTTATAGTTTTACTATCAAAGTCACATACTTTGATGATATAAAGCTGAATATTATATTCAAGGTTCATTTTAGTAATAAAAATAAAATAACCAATACGCATTATAAAATATCTCTAAATAAACACAATGTTTGTTTAATATAATTCATACATCTAGGTCTCAAATATATTGGCCTAGGGCATACTACTAACATAATCCACAATATGATTTTGGATAGGTTGATAGCCTTGTTTGGATCATTTACATATTGAGGTTGTCCAGTTAAGGTAAGCCTTAAAGGCATAAGGAAAAGAAACTGAACCAAAGTTGCTATTTTATTGGATATGCCATTAAGTTCAAGGGATACAAGTTTTACGATCCCACAAATAATGTCAATTTGTTTTAGTATTCTAGAAATGCGTGGTTCTTCAAAGATGTCTAGTTTGCCGGGGGGAATACGGCACGGCATAGTCTTGAAATTCAGAACTTATGTTTTGGTCTGTTTGAGATACAAATTGTCAAGACATTATAGCCGAAGAGCAAACTTAGACATTTCAAGGATGACAACAAATATAATTAAGTCAATAAATTATAAAGAAACTTTCTCTACGATTTATTTGGAAGACTCTTAAGGATTATCATGACAATAATTACGCATTTCAATCTTGAGTCATATTAGATGAATATAAAGACATTGTTTCTCAGTTGTGACATTGATGAGACAAAGTATGTAGTGAGCATTTAATTCATTTGAGTATGGCCATACATTTCTTCAGTTCAATTCGTCAAGAGGCCTAAAGATATCTCTCTCATTTATGAGAGGAACAAATCTCGTCTTGATTGCATTCATCCCTCTACATGATTCATTATATACCTAATCATAACCGTTATGACTATCCGGTTACAGGTAGTGTTAGATTATATTAAAGTATAAAATTACTCATGTTGGGAACCGAGACAAACTCGGGTCAAAGGACTATAAATACTTTTTGTTGCAAGAATCGCTAATGACGTAAAACATGTAGCATTCTTATGGCGGGTCAGTCCAGTATATGGTCTCTAACATATACCTATGTTAATGACTTGATAACTATTTATCCATGATTAGTAAAACATGATCATCAGTCAACTAATATATTGGTATGCATTTATAGCTTGTATATATATATATATATATATATATATATATATATCCGCAAGTATATTTGTCTCCACAAATATCATATAAATGACCAAGGACGATTTAGAATAACATTCATAATATTTTATAGTTTTACTATCAAAGTCACGCACTTTGATGACATAAAGCTGAATTGCATATTCATGATCTATTTTGATTATATTAAAATAACCTATACGCACATATTATATGAAATATCTTAGAATAAATATTATGTTTGTTATTACAATCCATCATCTAGGTCACAAACACTTTGGTCTAGGACATAACATCATCAATCTCCCACTTGCAATAGGCCAAATCAACCAAATATCTCATACTCGTTGATCGAAACGGTATCAATCCATTGACCTAATATGACATGATCACCATCATGTACTTACGGGATTGGCTTCTTAAACAGATTATCAAACATTGTCATATACAAATACTTTGCATATTTTTATGTCCACCATAATCTAAGAAGAATACTTTATTCTTCTCAAGTATATAATCATACTCTTTATTATTATTTAGTGACTTTCACTAGGATTAAACTTATGTGTGCTTATTGAACTTAATTCACATTATATGTAATTATGCTCCTACTGAACTTCTTGTCAACATAAGATTTTATCTTTAATTTTTGATAAAACAAAACTGTTTGGTTATTTCATCAAATAATAAATTTTCACGTAGAGATGTTTGTTTTAATTCATAAATGAATTTATGCAACTTCCAAACTCTTTTCAAAATTTACAGGATCGACAAAACTCTAAAGTTGTATCATATACATACTTTCGTCTGCTTCTATTAAGAAACGTCTTGACATCCACTTGGCATCTTTCATAGTCATACTATGAACATATGCCCAAGAAAATTCTGAAATACATAAGCATGATGACTTGGAAAAATATTATCATAGTCTATACTATGAGTTTATCTTAACCACAAATCGTGCATTATATGTTTGCACATTATCCATGTCGGTCTTTCTTTTAAAATCGTATTTCCATCTGATGGATCAATCAAATTCAAAACTTGATTGTCTCACATGGATCACATCTCAACTTTCAAAGTCTCTAACCATTAGAGTCTTGACTTATCATAGTCTATTGGTATAATGTGGACTCATCATCTATGAGTACGAAATTCTTATCATTAGTCACGAAAAATCTATATTTTTCGAACCTGCGATAAATTCTAATAGATCTACATGAATACACTTATGTTATATACTCAGATTCTTCAATATTTTGAGAGTCTAGTTGATTAATTACATACTCAATCACTTGTTGAAATCTGAATTAATTTCCATCCGAGCATTACTGTCAGTATGTGGAATTTGAACTTTTCAAATTTACTCCCACTAATTCTTTTAGAAACACAATTTCCAAAGAGATATAATTTCCGAGTAACAAACACTTTGTTCTCATATTAATTATAGAAGTAATATCCTTACTTTTCTTAGGATATTCCACAATAAGCACTAATCCGATTAGATGCATGATCCTTCAATTAAGTATCATATCCTTAAATCTTGATAAAAGATAATCGGATATACCTACCAGTCCATATCTCATATGGAATCTTTCATAACCACTTTAGATGGAATTATATTCAGTATGAACGCAATAAGAGCGTAACCCCAAAAGAAATAGAAGATATATTTAACTCATCATGATCGAACTATGTCTAATAAAGTTCGATATCATTATCATGATGATCAAACACTTGGTTCTCGACTCCTCGATCTCATCAAAGAAATTTGATATTTCAAATCCAAGTTTTATTCTCTACTTCATTATTTGTAAGTTTTGAACTTTTCAAAATATTCAAATTTATTATTTCAATAAAGTGATGAAGTAGTTTTCTCTAGTGCCTTCACTCATTGATGAACATACATCACTATGTATGAGAGCCAATAAGTAACTTTCTTTCACCTTACTTTGTGAAAGACGTTTATGTCATCTTGTCTAATAAATAAGTTACACATGTCTCAAATGATTCAAAATAAAATGAATTTGAAAATCCATCTTAATGGATTTAATAAATGTTCATCTTATTTAAGTGGACCAAGTGGCAATGCTAGATTTAAATTCTTAATATTAATGTTATAAATGGACTTATAATTATTTTGTTCGATATAACACATAGGGTAATATTTCCAACGAAAAATGACCTTTGTGAATGGTGAAATTATTATTCTCAATAATAAATTAATGACCATTCATAGATAAACTCGAACTAAAGATAATACAAAATTTATTGTCGACATTAAATAACAATTATTTATGTCGGCGATAAGTCCAAAAAGATAATATAAATAAATGAGTTACTTAAGAAAATGCAACGACTTTTGCTACATTTGTCACTCATATGTTAGCATCATATTTACTCATAGTCTACAATTTAGTCAGCATATTTTCACAAATGTGTGATTCACATCGTGTATCTAATACACATGATGTGAAATAGACAAGTTAATTTCTATAACAAAAATGCTTGAAGCGGTAGTCACACTACCATTTCATTCCTTTTTTTTCATATCTTCTTGAGAAATTATGGTTTCTTTCAATGAACTGATTCATTGCGAAAGATATTAATTTCTTACCTAAGGACGAAGCCCCGACAAAATATTTTCCTTATCTTTGGGATTACTCTTAACGTTCCTTTTTAAGCACGAGAACATCATTGACAACACTTGTCCATGTTCATGTTAATGATTATTAGCATCTTATGTTATTTGCCATTTTCAAGGACATATCATGAGACATAAATATATATACTATTCTATTTGAATAATATGCAAAGACTATTATTCTTTAAATATTTCATATAATGGCTCATTAAAAGATCCACAAGTTATAGTAGTGTATTAACTTTTTCTCTTTTATTTATTTAGGTACATATTGGAGGTTTTTCTCACTAGAGTATAACATCTTATTGATAACTAAATAAATGGCAAGGAATTGGAGCGAACTGAATCCCGACCTTCTCCGCATCATTGGCAAGAAGCTAGGTGACATCACAAACTTTGTTCGCTTCCGAATTATTTGTAAGCACTGGCATTATGCAGTTCCCTTGGTTTATAGAAAGAGACTATTTGGGAGTTGTCTCTTCTCAAATGAAATTTTATTCCCTTAACTCGAACCAAAACACACTTTCAATGTCCGTGAAGCAGAGGGTAAGATTTTGCGCGGGGCATCAAATGAGTACGTACTCTTGGAGGGCATTGATAGCATGACCTCAATCCTCGTCAATCCTTTTACTCGATCCCAAATCGAAGTTCCCTATCGGCTTGACTACTTTCGCCTCTTTGATGTTGAATATAGCCGTAACCATGGGTCAAATCCAATTGAAAATAACATTTGCGCCGCAATGTTGATGACAAAATATATCCCTAGTGGTGATAAGTGCAAATTCTATTTGTGCTTATGCCGATCCAATGATAGAGGTCGGGTGAAGGTTGAAGTTGAAATGTGTTATAATGACCTGGCCACTCTTCACAAAGAAAAATTGTTCATCTATGGCACGGTAACAACTGATACAAGAATAGTTGATATCACCACTGGAGATGTAGTATCACTCATTTTGGGGCGAGGCATTCATTTTCATTACTTGATCAAGGCGTATGAAGATTTGCTTGGTGTGGTTCGACTATTTGATAATTGTGACCCTGAGATGGCTATTGAAGAGTGTCGATTCAAGATATATCGGTTAGACAAGGGGGGTAAGACTCTCTTTTGGGCCGAGATGAGTCAGGGCATTAGGGACCGCATATTATTCCTGGACCATTATGATGGTGCGTTTTGTTTTAAGGCAAGTGATTTTGATGGATTTAAAGGGAATAACATCTACTTTGCTAAATGGATTAGAAAGTTGTATGAGCATGTTGCCACCGAATTTGAATTTGTTCTTTGTCGATATGACTTGGGAAGAGAATAAAACAGAAATGCTTATCCACCAAATGGAGCATAGGTTTGCATATGGTGGTATACGGTTTGTGCCTAGTTTGTGCTAGCTCTTTGTGTTTTTCTCGTTGGCATAATGTATGAAGGACAAAAAATTAATGTTAAAATGAATTGAAGTTAGTTGTGTTGTGTTTTGGTTAGATCACGTTAATTGGTCACCTTCTTTTCTTTTGTTGAGTTACTTGATCTTGATGGCTGCATTTTTTTTTTGTTGGAAGTATTTCAGTGATGAATGATTAAATGTGAGAGATATGGTTTTCTTAGTTTTAGTCTGTTTTTTAAGTTGGTTAAATCAAATTATATGCTTCCTGAGTATATTTTGATTTTGAGTTTGCTAAAACTAGAGACTTTTTAAAGAATTGAAGAATGTTTTCTTCAAAATGGCTGAGTATATGTCCTTATTGAAATAAGCA
>JAJHPC010000017.1:3851651-3864151 GCA_024447665.1 Juncus inflexus
TCCCCAAACAGGACGCGCAATATCAGGACCCTAATACTAATTCCTATTATATTTTAATCTAAATATTGTTATTTCTAAATTGTGTTTAAATATTTTTGAAATAATATTATACAAATTTCACGCAACGCGCGCAAAGGATTTGCTAGTTTATACATAATATAAGATAAAACAATATTTTTCAAAATCATTTGACTATAAGGTTATTTCACAAATATAATTTTTTTTCTCTAATCCCTTTCTTTTTCATAAGAAACCAAGAGGTTTACTTAACTTGCCAGCCCAAAATTCTTCTAGACCACATGCAGCCATTTCAATGACAAGGATTGGTTTCAAGTTTATCCAATAACAAAAGTCTAGTCCCCCCATTTGGGTCCCACCATATCCAGATTCCAACTCTCTGGTTTCCATCCTTTCATTTATCCAAAACCAGCTCTTGATCTTCTGTCTCACTCACCTTATCATATCTCAATTTACAACAAAAAAAACAAAAATTTTAATTTTATATACATTTTTTTTTTTGAGGTAGTATACATTTTTAATAGTTAGAGAAATTTATATGATTGTGCCTATATAATTAAAGCACAAAATATGATGTTTTTACATTACTTTATGCATTATATATAATATCTCTTTATATTTCTTTTTTGTTAGATTTTACTCATCGTTTGAAAAAATCATGCTTAGTCCCCTCATTTTCCTAAAATAAAAATCATGCTTAGTCTCCAAATTCACCACTTTACTTTATTATTATTCTTTATTTTTTGGTCATTGAGACGGTTGATGATTAAAACTTTAATTATATATAATTATTCAAAATTATTAGATAATTAATAATAAAATTATAAAATTAAAAATTAATCTAAATAACCCTATTATAATTTTGACATCTCCACTACCAGCAAACAGAGAACTAATGATCACAGCCTTAGGTGATCCCTAGATAGACCCATATTATTTTATATTTTACAATTTTTTATTATTTTATATATATGGTTTTCATTAAGAGCAACATAATATATAATACAAGAAAATATATTATTTTATATATTTTTAATTATAAATTATTTTACAAATAAAAAACCGGCTTTCATGCAGATCAGGTCGCTCACAGTCAGACACGTGTCACATAATATCCTACAATCCCTTCTTCCAAAGCCGTGACGGTGATCTGTCACGCGAGCTGTCGCTAAACAGCTTAGCACCATCTCCATTCTTAAATTACTTGATATATCATGAACAACTTCTATGTTCTATATATGGACATACTTCCATTTATTCAAAACGGAGAGATTAATGCTTGGAAACAAAAAAACCACAGAAAACAAGTCGACTGGAATAAATCCACAGAAAACAAGTCGACTGGAATAAATCCAGTGGTCGGCACTGAACCAATTACAGTTATACTACCATTTATTATTCCCCATGAAACCGTTCTTCTCTCGAAACGTGGACCGAATATAATTAATCACAACTCACATGCAATGACTTCAAAAATACTTTTCGTACACTTCGTCCATCCAATTATTCAAGTCATTTCTCTATCCATCCTTACGCTGACTCAGCTCCTTATTCCACGGATAAGCTCCCATCTCTCCTCTTCTATATATTCCGCCTCTCCTTCCAAACTTCCAGAATAACTAATTCCAATTCAAATTCAAATAACTAGTTTCAATTCCACTCCAATTGTTGTTCTTCTTCTTATTATTATTCTCCATGATCTCATCGCAATCCATTTCTTCTTCTCCGAATTTCCTCAACGGATTTCGGACCCAAACAACGTCCAAAACCCGCAACACAGTTTGCTACGCCGTCGCCACCGCTCCGTCTCCGTCTTCCTCCTCCACATTGTACGACGTTTTGGGCCTCCAGTCCGGCGCCACGTGTCATGAAATCAAGGTGGCGTACCGCCGCTTGGCGCGCGAGATTCACCCGGATGCCGTCGCGGATCATCGGAAGGCGGAATCGGCCAACGAGTTCATGAGAATCCATTCGGCTTATGCGACTTTGTCGGACCCAGATAAGAGGAGGAGTTATGATAGAGAGGTGGTGGTGAAAACCGCCGGCGGTGTCAGGTGGCAGCAGCCGGCTGCCGGTCGTAGACCGCCGGTTTATAGTCGGTCGCCGAGAACCTGGGAAACGGATCAGTGCTGGTAGCGGGTTTAGGGTTTGGACCCGTTAAGAGAGAGGGGTTTTGTTTTTGACAGTCCTCTTGAGTGTAAACTGTTGTAGTAGAGATGTAAAAATTTAGATTGTAATGATATTTTTCCTTATATAAAGCTGTTTTGCCTTTTTTTAGTAAAACTCAAAATATTTTTTAATTTAGAAATTAACCATATCATATTAACTGAAGCGCAAAAAATTTTAGATTATTACTCTCAAAAAAATAACCTTTCTAATTGATCTCTCTTTTAAGAATTTTTTTTTTACTAGGGTAGGGTCTAAACAAAACTTGGTAAGTGGATCAGTACTAACACAAATGTCCAATTTTATTTCTAGAAATAGAAAAAGTAGTATTGCCAACCCAAATTCATTGTGGTCATCATAATTTTATTTTTTCTGCAAGATGATTTAATACTGAAAAATAGCATGGGCCCTCAAAGAAATTGAAAACTGAACAGAACATGGGCAATATAAATAAGACAAATTATTATTGTGGATATTTTTCCCATCCTTTGTGGATCGACCTTCTGAATACTGTGTGCTCTCCAACATTAGATGATCCAAATTCTACAAAGATAAAAATCACAAGAGATCTGAAAAAGGGGTAGGATCCAAAACCACTGAAAAACAAAAACACCAGGAAACAGCTTGACAGTAATAATTTGACAGAAGTACCATTTCATTTTTTTTTTTTTTTTTGACTAATATAGACTATAGAGTGGCTCAGTCTCTGTAATGTGGTGACTCATCACCACGGTTTAAACTAATCCAGGGATTCTATTCTGGATTCTCTGTGGAGTTTAAAATATATGTGATGTATAGAGAAAGGGTTCTTTTTAGGAGTCCAATTTAACTATATATTCTTGTTTTATGTTATTAAATGGGTGTATCTTCAAACTACCATTCAACTAATTTTGGAAGTGACATAGAACAAGTGAGAAAAAAAATCACCGGGATATAATGTTCGCCTCTGGAAATAATTCAAACTTTATAATACAAATGATATATCTATTTTAATACTGAAAATCCTTTTTGAATATAAAATATATTTTTCTTTAGTAGAAATATTTTTTAAACATCCGAACCTTTTCAATAAAATAATTTGTAATATCTAGAATTAGTATATTAAAATATTATTTTTTTACCACATGTTTTGATTTTTCATTCATCTTAGGGATAGATGATGTGAAGTGAATCTGACAGTACCTATCGATGTCTTTTAATTTCTACAATAATATAATTTTTTCAAGAAACTTCTAAAAATTAAAATCAAATATGATGGTTGTGCATAGATGAGAGGTGTATATCATGCCCCAAATTTTTTTATCAAGACTACTACCAAAAATAACCATAAGGTTTGATAAATTAATATGATTATGTTTATTAGTCGTTAGTTCAAAAAAAATATAGTTTAGATAGCGGATCATGTTATTATCACATAATTAATTAATATTCCATTTAATATTACATAATTCAAAATCTCTGTAAATTTCTACTCGCTTGGAAAATATGCTTAAGTTACGTGTTAATGTTTTATTTTATTTTATTATTAACAAAAGAAAAAATATTTATTATAATTTATTTAAAATTTTAGTTAGTAATAGATATATTCTAGTCTTATATACTCATATTTTACATGATCTTTTTATTTACGTACTTTTATATATTCAGTCTTTACACATTCGTATGGGAGAAAAACACAAGTTGGAACAATACTTCGAAGCTCAAAACAAATAGAAAATATAAATGATTTAATAACTAAAGGGTAACAATAACACTATTGTTATGAATATAATTAATATGGATGTTCAATACTTAGCCTCTAAGAAAAGATAATTTAGACAATGCTTGTAAGAATGGAGGGAGTTGTGGCAGGGTATTTACTATTGTATATTTTATTGTATTTAGGTTAGATTATTTCCTTTATTGTAATTCTAAATCAGGCAAGAGATTTGTTAGCCAGCACTCACCCTCTACTTTATAAAGGGGGTAGTGGCTATTGTATTCTTAATCCACAATTCAATGAAATTCACTCCTTCCAATTCTCTCTTTTATTATTCTTTTGTTCTTTATTTTATAACACGTTATCAGCACGAATCGCTCTCGATACGTCTATAGATGTATATTTACTTCCGATGATGATATCATTATATAAATCTAAAGGTTCACTAACACAGACAAAGGTAAAGCGGAATTTGATATAAAGAGAAAATAAATATTTTTTTATTTTCAATTTATTCTCTATTATTTATTTTGGTTTATTTTATTTCAAGATTTTGCAATTATTTTTTTTTTATTTATTTATTTTGATGCACTAGAAGTTGCAACTGTAAGGTTATATGACGCAACTTGAAGTTGCAAAATTATCACTCAACCAGATGTTGAGAAATTACTAATAAACTAGAAGTTAGAATATTACAAATTGAAATGAAATTAAATATTCAACCCGAAGTTGATACTTACAAATCAACCTAAAGTTGCAAGATTATTATGAGACTAGAAATTGAGAAATTATTAATCAACCCGAAGTCGAAGAATTACAAATCAACCTGAAGTTGAAAAATTAAGAATTATCCTGAAGTTGAACAATATAAACAAATTGAAGTTGTAAAAATTATAAATTAACTTGAAGTTATATTGAGACTATGAATATGAATATAAAGTTTGAATTGGCCACGATGTTAATGAAGAAGACGTGTGCCTCACTGATTGTGGTATTATGCATACCATACCTAAAACTGAAACTATTTCTCTCACCTGACAATAAACAATGAAGAAATACCATTTCTGGTAGCTCTAATTCAATTGAAGGCTCCGGAAGAGCTAATATCAATGTACAAAAGGGGAAAAAATACAATTATAAATATTATGTAATTTTTCCCTAGGTCTCTAAGAAATTTAAATTACCAAGATATATGCCGGAACATATATCATATGGAGACGGTGAGTGATTGTTGAATATCTGAAAAATATTTCAGGAAAGATATGTATTTGAAAAACCTGGAGTTTTTCTACTAATTTGTATTATATGAGAATAATAATAAATGAATGAGAACTTTCACTCTTCCAATTTCTTTCTTAAATTTTTGCCCTTATTATATTTTTTATTTATGTACCAGAAGTTACAATTATATTTATGCACCAGAAGCTGCAAAATTTATCACATTTATTTTAAGCACATTTATTTTTAAGTGCATTTATTTTTATGCACATTTATTTTTCTGTACATTTATTTTATGCACATTTACTTTTATTCATTAATGCATCTGTAGTTGCAACCTGATTTTTATTGATGCACCTGGAGTTGCAGCATTATTATTATTGATAACCTAAAGTTTCAATATTATTAATAAAGAGAGATAAAGTTGCAATGCTATTTTTAGTAAACGCACCCGGAGTTGCGTGATTATAAGTTAGTAAATATGTGAATTTGAAAATTTAAATTTTATGTGAAAAAGTGAAGGATAATCCATAGACAAAATATTATTTACTTATAATCGTTTGCTCCTGTAGTAGCGGAGATATAAAGAAGCAAGACTTAAGAAATATTTTGAATTAGCATTCTATTTTTTTTTATCTAAGCAAAATAGTGAATTTTTATGAATCTCGTTAAACCAATTCCTCCCAATTCCCTGAAGTGAATGATGCCACATATGGAATTCATTGTAGTAATAGTGGTTGTAAAATTGGACGAGGAGATGGTCAAAAGTCATAATAAGAGAACCGCGCAAATGAGTAAACCAAGAGTAAAATTAAAATGCTCGGTATTGATTGTATGTACCTGTTGTACATCAAAATATCTCGTTGAATTTAATCATGTTTCTTTAAGGAAATAAAAGGATAAAGGAAGACCAATTATGTTTATAACGAAGATCACTTCAATAAAGCCTTAAACATGACTCACTTGGATGTGACATATTTTTTTTTTTTACCACAAACTATATTTATTACTTTACATAATATATGTATGCTCAGTAGATAAAGCAACTAAACATGATTGAGAACTCCAGAAGAGTCATTATTTTATTTTAAGAAATAAAATTCGTAATAGATATTGTTTTCATTACCTATCGAATATATATTTGCTAATTCACGAGATACACCGCACAATAATGAATAGATATATTGTGTATCCTTAAAAAGAAATATGATCTACATAAGTAAATGCATATACTACAATGAACTAGAAGTTCACTAATTAGAATAGCAATTTTATGATTTTGGCATCGAACTAGAAGTTCATTAATTTAAAAAGTAACTTTATCATTAAACATGAACTAGAAGTTCATTTGAAAAGTAATTTTATGAATCAGGAGTTCACTAATTTGAATAGAACTTCCATGATTTATAATATCGGAGCACTAATGATGCAAATAATTATAGAAAATTCAAATGTGCATCAATTAAAGAACCAGAAGATTCTTTTATCAAATGAATTTTTATGAGCTGCATGATATCAAAGAAAATTAATCATTAGACATCACAAACCAGGGTTGGGAATGAATCACCCAATTTCCTTGAGCGTATTCATCGAAATACATGTGGGTTTATTACTCTTTCATGTTGACCATCTAGATATCTTATGATATTAATAGATGCATCTATTAGATTGTCACATGCATGTTTATTATCGTCTCGAAATATTTTATTTGCGAGATTGCTTGCTCAACTATTTCAATTTAAAATAATAATTTTTGGATAGTACAATTATGACAACTTATCTTGATGATGACCAAGTAGGTCACATCCCAAATATTCAATGGCTATTGTACGCTTGATCGAGATTATAATTGAGCATTGGTCCACGCACGCACTTAGAATGATCTAACATCATATCTTGTTAAGTGATTATAATTAATCATTAGCCCCTAATAATAAAATGAAAGCTCGTCTTTTGATTGAGGCCATGAAATGATATATGCCGCAGCACTAATTAGAGTAAAGCCAACATTTTAAAATAAGTACTCCCCATTATAATTTGTGACTGGCCTGCAGCCAAGTAAATACTATTTGAAATATTTTGGATGTATAATATTTGTTCCGGTAGTTCCACCGCAATGCACAAAAATGGGTCACAAATAAAAGTCGGGCATATTTGTTAAGTTAAATTATTCGTTAAACTATTTGATATCTTGAACTTCAATACATGAATTTATTCACTACATAAATTATTGATTATAAATTTGATGTGATGAATTTTCGATCATTATCTAATTTTGATACTTAATCTTATATATATGAACTATAATTTAAAATGTAACTCATTTGTAAAATATAGCAAATCTATTATCAGATATATTTGTTCTTTCATAAAAGCAATTTGACAACATCTTAATTCGGACGGATATTCCTGGAGGATCATCCAAAAACACACCTGAAGTATGTTAGATGTTTATAGACAAAATTCCAGAAGAAAGAATTGAATAAATACCCAAGTGATTGTTGTGAAACAATCAAATATTAATGAATATGTTCAAGATATAATAGACAATGAAAGTCCTGAAGAACTTGATTAATAATTAATGATAACATTAGGGGAAGAGAAACAAGAGCTGGAAAATTTAATTTATATCTTATATGTAATGCATCATTAATATCTTTCACTTAGATCCTCGAACAAGTTAATATGAACTAGAAGTTCATAAATTTATTAATGTGAAACAACATGCAATTATATTATTTATATTGATGCAAAAATGATTATCATATCATACATTCCAGCATTATGTGCTCATAATTATATTGAAGTACCCTTGGATAATTCTATGTTTGATATATGCCAGAAGCATGGTCGACCAATCGGTTCCAATGAATAAAGATCCAAGGAAGAAAAAGGAGCATAATAAAAAAAGTTGGCATAATTGAAGTTAACGATACTTCTAAAGAAATAAATTCTTCTGAAAAGAATATTAACGATAAAAGAGTAGAAGACATAGACGAGCAAATAACCCCAGAAGAGGTTCAGGTACCTAATAATATTGAAAATATTGAAAATGATGAGATCTCAATAAATTATGTCTCTACTAGAATAAATATGGAACCGTAATAAAATTAAGATTAATCAAAATTTATTTATGCAATTGCAATTGATATAATAAATAAAAATGAGGATCTAGAATTAAAATTATTTGTATAATGTGGACAGATAAAGTATTGGCCAAATCGAAAGATGTGATTAAAGCATCATTATTTTCACTAGTGAAATATAAAATTGTGGACATGTAGTCCAAACACCTGGCGTTGTATAACGGTAACTTATAAGCGGGTATAACTTATAAGAGGGTGTTTTAAGAATATGTAATGAAAAATTAAATTGTGATATGCAATTATATTTCTAATTTTGTCGTCCCTGGAGGACTCGTTAACTTAGTAGCAAATTATTCATATCTTATTTGATTGCAATATATTAATGAAAATCCCTGAAGGATTTAGAATGCCTGAAGCATTTCAAACTCTCGAGAGATTTAATCTATTAAATTACAAAGATCTTTGTACTAATTAATGCAATATTGAGATATGTGATAAAATTGCTATAACAAATGTTTGTTGAATGAATGTTATGTAATTGATCAAAATTACGTTTAGAAAACTATATGTTTACCTTTTGAATGTTGATATATATATTGATGATTTAAAATCGTATGGTACTCTCGAAGAGCTCCAAAAGCTATCACATTATTCAAAAGACTATAAGATTAAATTCTTTAAAGCATAAAATATTATCTTGAATTATAAATTGAATATTTCCCTGAAGGAGTCATTATTTCATAATCCATCTATTATAATGATATAATGTGGAGAAATCGCATCCATTAAGATCATCAAGATAACTTGTTTGATGTATTAATAATTAAAATAAATGATGGTGAGTTATTTTCATGCATGCATGAGCATGATGATTGTGAAATGAATATCTAACGAAGCTCCTCAAATAATGATCCAGCAGATCTCTTCTTAAGCATATATTACAGAGATTGAACTTTGTCATCTCACATATAGTTGCATATATGAGGGGGAGAAATAATACGCACTACACTCTTTTTCCCTTGTCTATGATTTTTGTCCCAATGGGTTTTCCTAGCAAGGTTTTTAACGAGGCAGCTTTTGTACGTAATATATAGAATGATGATGCACTCTTTTTCCTTCACTAAGATTTTTGCACATAGGGTTTTACCTAGTAAGGTTTTAACGAGGCATATTTAATATATGAAATAATGAGAAATAATGATAATACGTGATGCACTCTTTTTCCCTTAACCAAGGTTTTGTCCTACTAGGTTTTCCTTATAAGGTTTTTAATGAGGCAGCTTCTAATGCGTATGAAATATGAATATCCAAGGGGGAGTGTTATGAATATAATTAATATGGATGTCCAATACTTAGCCCCTAAGAAAAGATAATTTAGGCAATGCTTGTAAGAATGGAGGAGTTGTGGCAGGGTATTTACTATTGTATATTCTATTGTATTTAGGTTAGATTATTTTCTTTATTGTAATTCTAAATCAGGCAAGAGATTTCTTAGCCAGCACTCAACCTCTACTTTATAAAGAGGGTAGTGGCTATTGTATTCTTAATCCACAATTCAATGAAATTCACTCCTTCCAATTCTCTCTTTTATTATTCTTTTGTTCTTTATTTTATAACAACTATATTTTTTTTGAAACCTCCCTATTTTAAATTTAGTTTATAAAAATTTAGGGGCTTTTGAAAGATTATATAATTACTTCTTAAAGAGCAAGGGATAAATATAAAGATATTGATTTTTTATTTGTATCATTAATACAAATCAAACTTCATCATGTATAAATAATTTGTTTAATGTGTTATGTCAAAAATGAGTAAACTTGTCGGAAAAGGACACAAAATACTACATAGCAATAATAGATACAAAAAATCTGTGAACCTGGGATGAATTATGTGGAGAAAAAAAATCTGTGAACCTGGGATGAATTATGTGGAGGAATATTTTTCGAAAATAACTTGGTCCATTGAAGAAACAAATAACTTTTCCCCATCTAATAGAAAAAGAAGCAAATGGCTTGGAAGAAAAAAAGCCATTATACTTGGAGGAAAAAAGCCATTATGCTCACCGCTTGAAATTTCATTTTTTGCCCCTCAATTATTATATTAGTTTTTTATTTACCTCTCAATTTTTTATTGGTTCAGTTTTAACCCTTTAACTATTGAACTAGTTATTTTTTGACATTTATATCCGTTAAATACTTACGTGTCCATTAACTTAACATGTATGTGATGATTTGACATGTAATTATAACGTGACAATTATGACATAACAATTATTTGAAAAAAAATAAAAAAATTAATACCCTCATATTCCTTCTATCTTATAATTTTTTTTAAATTTGCCCCTTAAGTTTGATTCGATATAATTTTTTTTCATTGATTAAATTTGTTTAGAATAAATATAAGAGAAAAAGAATACGGAAAAAAAATGAGGGGTTAAGAACTTTTTATTTTTTCTAACTCATTGTCATGTCACAATTGACACATCGCAATTACATGCATATCAAATTATCACTTATATGTCGATTAACGGACACGTAAGCATTTAACGGATGAAAATGTCAAAAAAAAACTAGTTTAATAGTTAAGGGGTCAAAATAGGACCAATAAAAAATTGAGGATAAAAAATGGACTAATTGAATAAGTAAATGATAAAAAATGAACTTTTTTCAACAATAATTAATTCTTGAACTTTATGCAATAATATTTATCCTAGACACTCCCTACATTTTGAGTGCGATTCATGATTTGTCTATGACTAAAATGGTCATACAGCCTGCAGCCATGCAATCAGAACCACTCATCATCCTTGATGGATTGTGGGGCCCACATGATGAGTGACCTTGCTTATATAACTGCGGGCCGTTAAGCCCATCTGACCATAGAAGAATCGCACTCCTACATTTTCTCCATTGGATCCCACCTTATCTGCAATCTTTGCCCTTTTCCATCCTTTTTCCTTTCCAGATCAACCTTCTAGAAAGTAGAAACTCACCCCTTTCAATCTAGATTAGATAGATTCATGATATTAACAATTTTTATATTTGTTATGCATATATAAATTTATGTACATTCATGATATTATAATTTATTTTTCAATTGTGTATATATGCACTTATGTTGATTCATGCTATTTGCTGATCATGCATATTAATTTATATAGATTCATGCTATTTATAATTTACATATTGAATCATGCACATGTAAATTTATATAGATTCATGCTATTTGCAATTTACACACTGATCAAGTGATCATGCATGTATAGATTTATTTACATTCATGCTATTATAATTTAAATACATACTGAAGTACATGCACATATAAAGTTTTGCATATTATAATTCATAATATTTACAATTTAAATACTGATTATGCACATAAATCTTACACTTTATTTAATGCAAGAGCCCATTGATTCAGCCCCCAAACAAAAACAAAATAAAACAGCTTGACACTTGACAGAAATAAATCCAATGGTCGGCTCAATTTCTGCAGGCTGATGACTCATCACCACCGCAGCTAAAATCCAGGATTCCAATTCCCGATTATCTATGTCCAGCCTCTAGCTCTATCTCATACATCAACCCGTTTCACAAACTCTTCTACATATGTCAGTGACTCGCTATACAGACTACACAGTTATAAAACCATTGCATGTTTGCTATTGGTTCCCTTTATCTATTTCCCCATTCTTTTCTTTTCTTCTCCAAATCCATCTTCAAATCAAACTCCCGAGTATAATTCGTACTCATATATAAAGCTTATGAATTGGGGCTACCTCCAATTTGCACCCAATAGATTCTCCATATATATTCATAAACATCTCTATTTTGAACCCAACAAATATATTTATCTTTTATAAAATTTATTAAGGATCTCCAATTTGAACTCAAAATTCATTCTCTCTATCAATAATTATTTTTATTTTTATCGAAATATATTAATTTATTAAGTTATAATAAGGAGTAATAATATTAATAAATATTATTAATTACGGGATATAAACTTTGAAAAGAGTTTCTATTATGACATGTGTCTATTTTGCGTTGTAGCATTTATCAATCGACATTGCGTCGCATATTCAACCCATTAAACCAAGTTTGTTTATTTATGATTCTTAGTAGCATTTCGAGTATTGGTTTGATGTATTGAGTTATCAATAAAATTATAATAATTCATATAACTAATTATACATGTTATTAATCAAAAAGATAAATATCAAATTTCTCAAAAAAAAATTATTAGAAATATTAATGTCACATATATGTATATTTATATATGTTTAAGATATGATTTCATTTACAACCAAAATA
>JAJHPC010000017.1:3869151-3904151 GCA_024447665.1 Juncus inflexus
TTGTGAAAGCTCACATGCCAAAAATTCGCCCAAATAACGACCCCAACATGGGAGTCCCTTACAAATCCTTACATGTTGTAATTATTGTATATCCCTTGTTTCTATTAGGCTAGTGAGGAAAGTAGGTCAAAGAGACATAATATTTGTAATCAAAATATAGCTCGCTTTTTTAGAAATGAAAGTCTTAAGCATGCTACAAATGCAAAAGAAAAAAATATATATATACTTTTTGTTTTATATATACAATTTTTATTATTCTACGCATATATTATTTTATTGCTTATAAAAAGATAAATTTTATATATTGTTTATTTAATTTTATATATTATTTATTGTCTCTATATATTGTCGTACTGTACGACAAAAAAAATCCGTCGTGACATCAGGTCATTAATTTAAACCTCCCTAGTTTTAAATTTTGTTTATTAAAATTCAAAGGGCTTTTGAAAGATTATTTTATTACTACTTAAAGCACAGGGAGAAATACATACTGATTTATTTTTGATCCAGATATAGAATACTAGCATTTTGGAGCGTCCAGCAGCGTCCGATTACAAAAAAGTACGATGAAATTACAAAAACTATATTTGTAAACACAAAAGGCATAATGGAATTACAAAAAGTTATATTAAAGATATATTTTCAAAAATATATATTTGTAAACACAAAAGATATGTCCAAATACAAATATATATGTGTACAGCTAAAAACTGTATGGTGACGCTTCTAGACACTCCAAAAGATGGATACTCAGAATAATTTTTTTTTTTATCATTAATAGAATACCAATCAAACTTCATCATGTATAAATAATTTATATAGTGCGTCAAAGATGAGTGAAACTTGTTGAAAAAGGATACAAAATTTTACATAGCAATAATAGATAAAAAAAAAATCTGTGATCCTCGAATGGATTATGGGGAGGAATATTATTTGAAAATTACTTCGGCCCATACATATGGTTTGAAGAAACAAATATACTTTTCCCCATCTAATAGAAAAAGAAGCAAATGGCTTGGAAGAAAAAAAGCCATTATTATGCTCACGGCTCAGTAACAATAATTGATGCCTGGACTTTATGCAATAATACTTTTCCTAGGTAGTCCCTACATTTCCTCCATTGGATCCCACCTTATCTGGAATCGTTGCCCTTTTTCCATCCTTTCCAGATCAACCTTCTAGAACTCTCACTATTCACACACACAAAAAAAAAAAAAAAAAATCTAGAACTCTAATTTCATTGTATTTTTTTTTTTTTGAGAATTCTTTAATTTCATTGTATATTCGTTATATTTATAATTTGCATATTAATTATGCATATCTAAATTTATGTAGATTCGTGATATTATAATTTATTTATCAATTAGGTATATATGAATTTATGTTGATTCATGCTACTTACAATCTGCATACTGATCGTGCATCTCTAATTTATATAGATTCACTCTATTTATAAATTACAAATTGACCATGCATATGTAAATTTATTTAGATTCATTCTATTGACGATTTACATAGTGATCATGCTTACATAAATTTATTTATAGTGATTATGCATATATAAATCTATACAGACTTATGCAATTTATAATTTAGATATTAACTGTATACATCTAAATTTATGTAGATTTATGCTGTTTATAATTTTTTGTAAATTAATACTATATAAAATTTACATCGGGAAAATTAATTTTGTATTTAAGATCCCATGGATTCATTCATTCAACCCACAGTAAGAATAAAACAAAACAAAACAAAATAAAACAGCTTGACAGGTAATAAAATATAAATCCAATGGTCGGCTCAATTTCTGCAGGCTGGTGACTCATCCCCACCACAGCTCAAATCCAGGATTCCAATTCCCGACTCTCTGTACCCTTCCTCTCCCTCTACCTCATACATCAAACCCGTTTGACAAAACTCTTATTATTCTTTTAATTAAACTGGACACACGTGTCAGTAACTCACTACACAGACTACGGAGTTATTACGCCATTGTATTTTCACGATTTTCCCCTCTATTTATTTCTCCAATTCTTTCTCCGAATTTCATCTTCAAATCAAAATTCAAATTCCAAAATCAAATCGATGATTCCTTCAATCTCCTTCTCCAATTCCGTCACCGGAATTAAGCCCAAATCTCGATTCTCAGTCGCTTGCTCCGCCGCAGCCGCGCCGCCACACTCGCACTCCCTCAACTCGCTCTCCTTTTCCTCTTCCACTACACTCTACGACGTGCTAGGCATCCGATCGGGCGCCACGGGCCGGGAAATCAAGGCGGCGTACCGGCGTCTGGCCCTCGAGCGGCACCCGGACGTGGTGGCTGACGATCGGAAAGTCGAATCCTGTACCGAGTTTATACAAATCCATAGTGCATATGAGACTCTGTCGGATCCGGAAAAGAGGGCGGATTATGATCGGGACGTGATGGTCGCTGCACTGGCCACGGCCGGGCGACGGTGGGCGGCGGCGCCCCCGCGGCGGAGACCGGTGTATAGAAGGTCGCCGAGGACGTGGGAAACTGATCAATGTTGGTAGAGAAATTGATTTCGTCAGTTACCAAATCCAGCTTTGATTCCGAAATTTGGTGAATTTTAGAGCAAGAGAGTTTCTTTTCTTTTTGTTTTAGTGAGGAGATTTTTTCCCTTGGGGCTCCTGATTGTAAATAGTTTAGGAATTAAATGAAATATTAGATTTTGTACATTACTTTTGAGTGTCAATCTTGTTGTTTTTCCTGTACAAAAATGCTACAAACGAACAAACCAGTCACAAATCTAACATGGAAGAATTTAGAATGGAATTAAATAGCGAAAATAAATAATTTAATCTTTTCATATTTTAATTTCACTGTATGTTTGTGACTGTTTTTTGTGTTCTTGTTTCCTGTAAGGTTTTATTCGTAGGATTTTCTTAATTAAATCTGAGCACCAACAGTATGTATCTTCTCTACGGGCGATATATTATTTTTTTGTTAGAAACGGAAGCTGGAAACAAACAAGAGGCGATAAAGGGGAAAAAGATGGGGAGCTTTTCTTTTCTTTTTGGCCATGAATGGGGCCAAGGAGAGAGGAAAGAAGATAAAATGGCACATCATATCACATCATGTTTTGTTTTTGCATTTTGTTTTTGGTTTTGTTTTGGCTTCTGGGATTAACAAATGGGCAAGGTTTAATTAATGCGGCTGTTGGGTTTGTGGGCAACAATTAGTTTGTTTTATGTAATTAAAAATTTAGATAAGATTCAAGGCATCTAGAGAGGGAGTTTTTTAAGATTAATTAGGAAAGGGACAAGACTTGAATTTGATACAGTGAACTTAGAAGTCCAGCAAGAGGGCAAGTTGGATTACTTTGGATTTGTTATATTTCTAATCATGGAAAGTTTATAGACTCACACACACTTAATCATTGGTAATACACAAACAATACGGTTCGCGAGATACGTACATGTATAATTCGTATTGAACGTTTTCTAAATCGGTCAAATATTCGGTCAAACAAAATAGAGACGGTAATAATTCGTTAATTCGGCTTATTATTCGGAATAATTCGGTTATAAAATTATATAAATATAAAATTTTTATTTAGAAATAATTGATAAAATATTATTTGGTTAAAATTCGAAAAATACGGGTTGATTTTTTGTCTTGTTAAAAATTCGCGAATGAATGCGAATTATTGAAATTGAGATGCGAATTTCGCGAATTTTTAAAAGTTCGGAAAATACGCATATAATATGTGAATTATTCACGAGTTGAATAACTATGACTCACATGAGTGGCTTTTTGAAATTATTGATTTATTTCTGCTCAAATAAAAAATAAATTAAATAAAAATACTAAATTTTTGAAAGAATTATTGTGTTATAATGATGAATAATACATGGCTCTCCAGAAGTGGGAATCTTTGCCAATATTTATCGGCACAGTGACGGTCCTCAATAGGATTGGGATATTTGTATATCATAATCAATTTTTTATTATTTGAATAGTCAACCTGTACTGAATTGGATTAGGATTTAGAGGTGGTTTATTTTCTTCAAATGGCTATGAACCACTCACAAAGTCTTTCCAGTGTTATTGACAAATACAATGTTTCTAGATCATTTAAATTTTTGGTCTCCTGTTATGACTGGCTACTACGCATTTTGGGCGAATCAAAATCAAGCCTTAACGCGTGATTCTAGATTTTTCTTCTTTATTATTATTTTTATCATCTTAGTGATTCTAAATTTTTTTTCTTTAATATTTCTAAATTTTTTTTTCTTTAATATTTTTTGTATCATTTTTTATTGATTTTGTTTTGTAATAAAACATTCACATCATTCGCTTAAATATAACTTAAACATCACCATACCAAATTTTTATATTATCTTCAGTTATCTATTATACTTTTGTATATAACTAATTGAAAAATAATATCTTTAATATATCAATATACATTTCTATATGTTCATTCTATCTATTTGTATATTAATATATTTGTTTGTAATTGTGTTATACCTTTTTATTTCGGCGATACTGCTGACATTTAAGACGATGATTCGTAATCCCTATCTTTTATTCTAAAATGATATTTTTTTTTGCTGGGACATGTCCATGAATAAAAAGGTGCACAACACTTTGTGTATAATTTGAACTGACCATTTTTCGACTCTGCGAAAGATTCGGTCAAGCAAAATGAGAGATTGTAATAATTTATTAGTTCGGCTTTTTGTGTATATTTTGTATTATCTTATTGAATACATATACAGTAATTTGATATATAAAAGTACATAAATATACACTTTTTTATTCATAAATAATTGAGAAAATATAAATATTTGTTTTTGAGACTCGAACTCATGATCTATGAATTAAGACTTAAGAGGCTTAAGAACTACCAGCTTAGAAATATCAATATTTTATTAAATAATATTTATTTTAGTTCAAAATTAGAAATATATAGATCATTGATATTTCTTACCTTCAATTTTGTTCGAAAAATTAATTTTTTTTATTCTAATAAATAGATTCTAATTAAAAAAATCGTATTCTATGGCAATATACGTTTAATATGAGTTTTTTTATTTTTTTATTAAATATGTAAATTATTAACCAAATTGGGGTATGTGTACGTCAAGACAGATATTATTCACAATGTGTAATTTATTTGTAAATTATACTAGTATTGTTCACGAATACTAGTATTATTCGTAAGGCCATTCTAGACAGAAATTATTTGTGAGAACTATGGACCTTCCATAAGGCCATTCTAGACGTAATGTATCAAATCCTTGTAAATTAATAATTTCCAGTGTATCAAAAACTATGTAAACAGATCAACCACGAGTTGAAATTTGATGGTGGAACTAAATTAGTAAACAATATTGTTTACGGATCAACATTAAGTTAAGTTTCAAACCATATCAAATATTGAAATTTATTTAAAACAAAATCCAATTTCAGTAAATTCGGCCCAGTTTATGAAGGCTTTTAAAAAACATTATGAGTCCATCCATAAACAGGCTCGTACACTGGGCTCGTTACAGACCATGGATTTCGGCCCTTATCATTCATAAATTTCCTCACAATTATGCAAATCTGATTGTGATTGCAGTTCCAGATTTCCTAATGTAGCATGTGATTTCAAATCATTTTCCCGTGTTTATTGTAAATCTCATTCCCTCACGAAACAGAGACGGCATTACAATATACATTCTTTGACATTCTGAATTTTTAATACCTTGCTAACTTCTAATTTTTGTATTATATATTAATCCATCACGTAAGCCCAAAACTCAATTAATTAATTAATTAAGCAACTATATAAAACCATGAAATCTCATCTGCTCGCCAAATCTCACCACACTCCATTACCCAAAAAATTAAATAAACAAACAAAAATCTCTTCTTCTTCAGCCTAAACACTACCAAGAAAAATCAAGAAACAAAAATGGCTATATTATTATTCTCTCTCCTCCTTTTTTCCGCTTCCTATGGTACCTTCTCTCTCTTCTTTCTCTCAATCTCTCAATTTACATTCATCAAGATTTCATTTCACCTCTCACGGCTCAACATTTATGTCTAATATATTCCTTCAATATTATTCAGGAGTTCGATCCGCCATCTTTACAATGACGAACAATTGTGCATATACAGTTTACCCTGCAATCCTGTCCAACGCTGGTCTCGCACCACTAGGTACAACCACCTTTTTTTTTTATTTCCTCAACTAACAAATATTTTGTAAGAAAGAAAGGAAAATATTCATACTCCAAGAATTTAACAGGTACAACCGGCTTTAGACTCCTTCCTAGTGAGACACGTGGCGTTGACATACCACCTTCATGGTCGGGTCGAATGTGGGGCCGGACATTCTGCTCAGATGCCACATCAGCAAAGTTCTCATGCTTAACTGGCGATTGTGGGTCTGGGTTAGCAGAATGCCAAGGTGGCGGTCCTTCGCTTCCGGTTACTCTTGTTGAATTTACTCTCAATGGAGGGGGCAATAATGATTTTTACGATGTGAGTCTTGTTGACGGGTATGGAAGTATTTTTTTTATTATATATATGACAAGTTTGTAATTTGAATGCAATATAGGGATTTTGTGCATTTTTTTATGAAAATAGGTCAAAAGCATCAACTTAGGAATTAGGATGAACATGCATCTCAGATGAGCTTTGAAGTTTTAGTATTCATTGTTTTGTAGTGTAAATATACTTTTTGGATCTCTAATATATTATCATTTAACGTCATATTTTATCTCTAATATACAATTCATAAAAAAATTCTCTAAAATATTATCTTTCCAGATACAACATACCGATAGTTGTATTTCCGCAAAACCAGTCCGGGCCCAACTGCTTGCCAACAGGCTGCATAACCGATCTAAACAGTCCATGCCCGAACGACTTACGAGTTGTATCTGGCGGCCAAACAGTTGCATGCAAGAGCGCCTGTGAGGCATTTCAGGACCCGCGATACTGTTGCAGTGGGGCCTACTCGAACCCTAATACATGCGGCCCGACTTCGTACTCACAGTATTTTAAGAATGCTTGTCCACGTGCGTATAGCTATGCATATGATGATGCTACTTCTACGTTTACTTGTACATCTGGATTGACCGCATACTTGATCATGTTTTGCCCTAATAATTCTAGGTATGAAATGATCCTATTATTGTATGAGCTAACTACTTGATTGATTGGTTTATTGAGAAAATGTTATGTTATATTTTATGACCACAACTTGCACAATTTGCATCAACATGATGCAACCCTTCCAACAAAGTCTTCAAATACTGAACAAATTATAATATTAAACAGAAAGACTAGATATGTTTATTTTGTATAAATTAATCGAGAGGATATACCAAGCTTAATTTGTCATGGCGTGATTCCTCCATGTTTACTTCACTTTTATCCTTAGTTTTTGTTCATGATTGGTGAAAAGCCCACGTCAACTTATTTTAAGTAGTATAATTAACCTTACTCTGAACCATATGATATTAATAATTCTGTTAAACAAATGTAGTTGTAATATTTGAGATCTCATATAAGATTTATTAATTGCATCAAGATTTGTATTATATAATAAATAATACATTCTTTTATTTTTAAATTACATATTTTGATTTCTTTCAAATAAAAGTACATCAAGAATTTTAATGCAAGTTCAATAAAATAGTATATTATAAATGTAAAACTCAAATATTTAATTAAACATTTTAGTTTCATTCATAAAGTTATATTATTATATCATATGTAATATTAATAGACTTCTTTCTTTTTGTTATTTTAGCTTGAAATCTGGCGGAAGCAATCCCCAAGCAGCCGGTGTTCCTCCGATGATCAATGGAACGATGATTTACTCCGGCGACTCCATCCATAGAGCTCAAAATTCCAAATTGATTCTAATCTCCCTCTCTATTTTGGTCATTTCCTCAATATTTCTATAGCTGTTGTTTATACCTGCACCCACCATGTGCACGCATGTTTCAATCATTCCCCTGCGCCATGTGGCCACCTGACCTCATAAAATGATTGGTGAGATTGTTATAATCTTCCTACACATGGAGCATAAACCAATCAATATAGAAGATGCCAAAGAGATGCATTGTTTTTAAATTCGTTTGCATCCGCTGGTTGGAAATTCTTTTATTCTATTTAGTTTGTTTTTATTCTTTTTATTCTATTTAGTTTGATTAAATGTTAGGAACCGAGACGCAACAGCAAACACAGAAAGCAAGACACACAGGAACAAAAAGATATTTTTTTACGTGGAAATCCTAAAGGGTAAAAACCACGGTCGCCGGCACTCAAACACTCTCTTAATACTTGGAGGAAAAAGAAATACAATACAATTGTTTGTGGTTGTTGGAATGAATAAAATTCTACCCCTACCCCTCTATTTATAGGATAGTCATACCTAATATAAGGAAATAACCCAAGAAATTACTGCCCCAATTAACACCTAATATATGGAAATACAAATATAAGGAAATAAATATATTTCCAATTCCAATTGTCACTTATGGAAATAAGTCATGGAGAGCAAATATGGAGAACTTTCTTATCTCCCCGCCGGGTTTCCTTTTTACGGTATCCGAGTTTTCCTGAAGTCTCCACACCAAACAATCTCCCACTTGGAGACTTCATAAAGATACGAATCCTTTGCATTTAATCCATTCTCCTTTCTCCCCTGTATCTTCCTTGAGCCCGGCGACATTCTCCCACTGACTTACTCGACCAACCCCACTGAGGCAGCGCTCAGCCTCAGCTTGTCGATGGGGACTTCCTTGGTCAACTGTCTGGGACCTGTTTTACACCGTATAAGTTTTTCTCGAGCTTATACACTAGACCCTCCTTTCCTGGGGTCTCGAAACCTTCAGGCTGCACTATACAGATGTCCTCCTCCAAATCGCCATGGAGAAACGCCGTCTTGATATCCATCTGCTCGAGGTGCAAATCTTCGGCCGCTACAATACTTAACACCGTACGAATGGTTGTTAGCTTCACCATCGGCGAGAATAACTCTGTGTAGTTGGAAATATATTTATTTTCTTATATTTGTATTTCCATGTATTAGGTGTTAATTGGGGCAGTAATTATTTGGATTATTTTCTTGTATTAGATATGACTATCCTATAAATAGAGGGGTAGGAGTTGAGTTTTATTCATTCCAACAACCACAAACAATTGTTAGTGTATTTCTCTTTCCCCAAGTATGAAGAAAGTTTGAGTACCGGTGGCCGTGATTTTTACCCTTTAGGGTTTCCACGTAAAAAAATATTTTCATAGGTTGTGTACCATAAACTCCTGTTATAATAACTATTGAATTGTCTCATTTGCATCTCAAATGTATTGTAATAATGTGAGATAGTCTAATTATTTTAATACCTTCAAATAAATTCTCATCCCGAGCAAGCACTATTCGTCCTGAAACTCCATTTGAATACATTACTGAATATCCATTTAGTTTATTACTAAAAATCTCTTTATGTAATTGATTATTATATTCTTTCAGTTTTGTCTCTTGTAACAAGTAATACTACTTTTGAGATTAATAATAGCCTCTTTAACATCTCCTCTTTTCTCTGTTGCATTTAAGTCTCTTATATTCCAAGTAAGTAAATTTATGTTTTTAAACTTCATTTTAATAATTGTTTTAACTTGAGATACTTTCTTTGTACAAGTTAATGAGCTCTAGAGATTATCTATTGTCTTATTTTCTCATCAATTACTATTCATGTCCCTTCTAGCAGATTGCGTATTTCTCCAACCTCCAGCTTTCTTCTATCCTCTGGTAAGTTAATTTCTACCACCTCTTCATCAAAAATCAATTTCTTTTTATAATTCCTCTTTTTGTAATCTGGTGTTGTTTCATTATATTGGGTCATTTGTGCCTTGTTTATTGCAGAAATATAATGATTGGTTTGTATTTATTCTATCCTGATTCCTTTTCTTGTCTGCTGATGGATCTCTTTCTTCTTTCTGGTATGTTTAGTAGGCATTATCTCATCATTGGATGGTACGTTCAGACTGTTTTAATTGGTGGTTGGAGTGGTCAGGTTGTGGTATAGTGTCCAGGGGATATTCTGGGTCATATTCCTAGACTGAGTTTTCTTGGACATGTTGATCCTCTAATCTGTATTCTAGATACATAAACTAGTTATTATTTTGTAGGATGGTTAATTTCTGAAGGTAGTACAAAATCTTGTTGATTCTAGTATTGTGATGGGTTTAATGAAGGGTCAAGTATTGGTTGACTCCCCTTAGGGTTGTTAGATATCAGTATTTGATCTTCAAAGAGATGATTATTTATAATACTTTGTGGGCTGGAAGTGTTTGAAATTGGCATCATGAACCCAGAGCTGGAAGGATCCAGTATTTGGTCTTCCAAGTTAGGGTTATATAATATAAGTTGTTGAATATGAGGGGGTGAACCTTGGGGAGAAAGGGGTAGTGATGATATATTATAAGAGCAAGATGCAAAATTTTGAACAGATTCCGCTGAAATCGGAACTCCTTTTTCCTTGGAGCATCCCTTCAACCTCTACACCTGTATTATTTTTTGTTTAGGTCTCCACTCCATCTGTTTTGGCAGATTGAAATAATTTGGAACCATGTTATAAACTTTGTGTGAATGCTTGCCATCAGTAAGATTGAGAGAAAAAGATCTATCTGATTTTTTATTTATTATGATTGTTAAAGAGACTTCCTTCACTTCTGCTGGCCCGTTTATGTTTATGATCTTTTCTAATTTGCCAAATGATTCAATTAACCAAGCTAATTAAGTTGTCCTTGTTTGCTAATGTAATAGATACCCTTCTCATGATGATCTTCACTTCTATTGGTTGGCTGGTATTTTATTAAATTAATTAATAAGTATATATAATTAATTAATTAATTAATTAATTAAAAGAACATAATTAGAATAATTAATAAAATTTAACTTATAGTTTCATTAGAATGCACTAAACCAGTTATTGATTGATTATCTTATTTCTTATGAAAAGCTTGTTATTTTAGTTGTTAATATATTTTGGAATATGTATACTTTTTTCTGTGTTCGACGTTGGTAGCTCAAAGGCTGGAAAAACATATCTTGTAGAAAACGCGCTTATCTAAGTCTCTCAATGTTTAATAAATTCCCACTGCTTGTACCCACATGGATAATATAAATATCTTAATTATAAATGTCATTAAAATCATACTGATAATATAAATAACTTTTTAGCATAACCAGACCCCGTTTGAACATTACTTGTGACGATTTCTGAACAAAACTCATTTTCATTGGTACTAATCTAAGAGGAAAGTGACAAATGGTATAGGAGACCGAATGCTGTTCTTAAGTGGTTTATGTTTGAAGCCCACTGATTTTGATGGATTTTTAGGGAATTGCATCTATTACATTACATTGAACCGCAAGGAATATTTTCTTACTCGGTACGACATAAAGAGCAACAAATGCAATTGGGTATTCGGGAAGATGGTTTACGTTTATCCCTTGTTTGAGTGTTTTGTTGGTCACTAAACATGTGATGGATTACTGACTTATTGAGTCTTATTTTGGTTTCAGTCATGTTTTTTTTCTTTTAGCTATCACCTGGTTTTATTGAAATTATGGATGCCTTTTATTTTATGCTAGATTTTTTTTGCTTTCAGTTAATGACCTGTGTATTATCTAAATTTCATTTTGCTTTCAGTTAATTACACAATCAAGAAAACTTACTCGAACGCATAATATCTGGTCTAACATCAAGTCATTCTTAGTGGCAAAGGAAAGACAGACCATATCCATTTTATGGGGCCTTAATCTTAGCTTTCAAGCTAACTAGTTATTGGAATGGTTTATATGTTCCTTGTTTTGATTAATAAAAGCATGTGCCAAGTTACCATAGAGCAAAAAAAGGTTCGGTTCGGATATCTGGTGGGTCAATCGGGTCCGAGTTATTCTTATTTTCTAGTTCAAAAGTTTCCTTCACATCCAAATCAAATTTTAAATTAGTCGATTCGGGTCATGTATTTTGTTACGTTAAAATTTTCAACCGTGACCACGTGATAACTACTAGCCTCTTTTGAAAGTCTAAGATAATTCCAGGAAGCATCCACCGCTTAGCCCAGTTGGAAGTATTTGTCTGCGAGGGTGAAAGTTTGCATTAGGATAACTGTGCAATGATCATCAAATCTAAGGAGTTCAAGTTGAGGATATTAGTCCAAATCTTACGATTTGATTGTAACAAAAAATTATTTCTATTTGAAGGAGAAAACCTAGCTGATTACTTCACAGAGCTTGAGGCTGGCACAAGTTATTTTCTTTATTATTTTTGTTTTCTCAAAGCTCAATATTTAAAATTCGGAGACAGCTTGTTTGTCAAGAAAAAAAAAAGGTTATCCATCTATAAAAATGAAAAGAAATATTCAACTTTGTCATGAAATAATATAAACTAGGGGAGTCCTTGCTTAGCATCGAAGCATTAAAATAATTTCATGTATATATTATATTTTATTTTGTATTATATAAAATCCAATATCATTCTACATTATTATAAAAAAATTATTTATATGAAATTTAATGAAAAAAAATATTCTACACCTATCCAGGAAATTAAAATGGTATGATGAACTGTGTGTTGAATATTTATCTTGAATTGAAAGTGATCCGCTTTATACGTTCGACTAATAAAATTGCTACAGAAAATAAAAAGGTCACATTACCAAACTAGCATTAGTAAGAAATTTAAATTAAAATGGTATGACGAACAGTGTGTTGGATATTTGTTATGACTGGAAAGTGACCGCTTCAAAAGTTTGGGCTGTGACAAAAAATCTTAAAAAATGACATGTGTCAAATGTTCTGCACCCATCCAGCATTAATAAGAAATTAAAATGATATAACGAACTATGTGTTGGATATTAGTTTTGACTTAAACATGACACGCTTCATACGTTTGACAAACAAAACTATGATAGTCCTAAAGAACACCAATTTAATTTCTTTTCTGATGAATATCAGCTTGGCATGACCCATCCAAAGATACTTAAGGACAGTGTCCGTGTGGTAGTTGAGTATGTTGTTCGATTGCGGCCTAAAAAGGGAATAGGTCTAATTTTGTGCGATAGTGTCGATTCACTTTTAGGGATTTAAACTTTTTATTTCTTTTGATGGTTGAATTAATTTAAGTAAACTAAATTGAAATTTAAATAATTAAAAGTAAAAGATACCAAACACCATATATGTTGACGAAGTTCGGCAAGGTGGTTGTGTTAGCCCCGTTCTCGCTAGCAGTCCTTGTTGCGTTCACGAATGCCTACTATCCGGGAAGTCCTTGTTGCGTTCACGAATGCCTAGTATCCAGGAATGCCTTTCGGCTCCTTGATTCACTAAACCAAATAGCGTTTTACAAAACTCACTCGTAGTGATTCGTAGAAACTAAACAACTCGATATCTTTCAATCAAATAACCCAACAAATAAGATCTAATCCCTCTCAAAATTACTCACAAAAATCTTGACTAATTAGACTTATTTCTAGAGAGAAAAACTCAGAATATTTCTTAGAATTGATGAAGAAAATGAAATGCGGGATGCTATCTTTTAAAGGAGGAAAGAGAAGAGAACAAAAATGAAAGCTGTTATTACTCCGTTGGGAACTAAATCATTCTGTTCCCAACATAATCACTATTTACATAACAGAATATTCCGTTCGCAACTGAATTATTCCGTTCCCAACGAAGTCACTATTCATAACCCAAGTCAAAACGGAATAAGGCTAAAAAACTAATATTTTCTCTCTAGATTTTTGTTTAATTAGACAACCAAAAATATAAAACAAACTCAAAACAAAGAAGCACTCCAACTCTTGAACGTCATGAACGAGTCTTGAAAACTTGAAACGGATGCAACTTTTCGACGCTTCTGATCTGATAGAGATGAATAACTTGCACATCGACTCAAACTTGATAATTTTCTGATCTTATACAAGAAACTCAAACATGATTAGTAGTGCGGAATTATTTTAAATATCATCATATCATTGTCATGAGATCTATCAAGGCAAAAGTTGACCACAACTTCTCCTTAGAATATGACTAACTTAAGTTGGGGGAAATCGAAGCATCTATGTGGACTTCGATTTCTCCTCATTTAATGAGGAGTTTTTTTTTCAATATTTATATCTTTTCACAATTACATGTATTTCAGTGAAGTACTTGTTTTGCTCAAATGGCACTCCAAATAGATATGACCGATTTTGCAACAATAGTTGCAACACATATAAGTAGAATTTGAGGTCTTATCAGTACTCTTTACGAAATTAGAATTATAATGGTATGAAAATTCGGCTTTCCTTAACCTCGGATCGGTCGACTTGGCACGAAGAACATTTGATTTTGAAAATCTGTTTGATTTTGAAAAATATTGATTTTGATGTGTTTTAGTGAAATGTTTGTGAGCTCGATTTTCTGATTCATTAAATTGAATCTTCCTCGGGATATGTATATCGACTATTTCATAAGAACAATCATTTGGGCCTCTTTTATAAAGTCGTTCAGTAGTGAAACTGAGGTTATTTTCATGACTATGCCGGGAATCGTGAAAATAATGAAACTTATTATTGTTGTTAAAACTTTTGAAAGTTTGACTTTTCGGACTTTTATCCTTGGAATAGTCGCGGGACATAAATACACTTCCTCGACCATTATTCTGTTGATTGAGCATCATTTCGATTGTTGAATTTTGGGTCTCGAAGGAGCAGGTTTAGAACCGATTTTCTCCTTAAACCCGAAACCAGATTTGTCATTTGGTTTTTGCTCTATTAGTATCTTGTCTAAATCAAATCTATTTGTGATATTTCTGGCACAAGCGAACTTGAGGGAGTTATTTTCTGTTTTTAAATTTAGAAGCTCGACTTTTAAATGATTTATTTCAATTTTAAAATTTTCACATTCATAATTATTATTAATTGTGCCTTGTATGACTTTACGGAGGCCTCAGAATCAATTAGTATTGGTTGAGTATTGGCAAGAGATTCCCAAATCATATCCAACTCTTATACTAGTTCATCTCTTGGTCCAAGTTATGCATTATCTTTTTAAATTATTTGAACTTGGAACATGTGCCGATTCTAAATTGAAATCAAGAGTAGGGTCTAAAAATATCTCGTGACTCGTGTCACAAACAGTACCTGAAGACGATGTATCGTCGAGTGAGAATATCATCGTGTTAGTAGTATGCCCTAGGCCAATATATTTGAGACCTAGATGTATGGATTATGTTTAACAAACATTGTGTTTATTTAGAGATATTTTATATAATAAATGCGTATTGATTATTTTATTCTTATTACTAAAATGAACCTTGAATATGATATTCAGCTTTATATCATCAAAGTATGTGACTTTGATAGTAAAACTATAAAGTATTATGAATGATATTCTAAACCATCCATGATCATTCATAGGATGTTTGTGAGACAACATACTTTATGATAAGCTATAAATGGACATCAGTATGTGATAAGTCATTAATTATACACATTTTATACCCTATACATATATAATATTGCACCATTATATGTGTTTAAATGGATAATAATCATAACTTGAATATTGATACTACTAATAAGATATTTATGTGATTTCAGGTGCAATTTAGATGGAGCATAACTTGGGGAAAAGAAGTTGGAGCACAAGAGAGAGATAATAATCAAGACTCGGGCCTGCCAACACAGTCTCAGTATTTCGGCCATAACTCATAATCTGGGCCTCCTCTATATGCATACTATATACCGTTGGAAAGAAGAGAACAAAGCCCACAATTCATTCTATATCACCAGAGCCCAATTCAGAAGTCTAAATGACCCAAATTGACCATCTTCTGGACAGATCTTTCATGCACTTTGCATGCACTCTTCATGCCTTTGCCATGCTTCCTTCACACTCTTTGCATGGATCTTCATTCATCCCTCATGATCACCTTTTGAGAGGGTTATATAACCAGGTGCAAGGCATCCATTCTAATCACCTTTTAAACTTCATCATTCTCTCTCTTGGAGTTGGGCAAGTCAAGCAAGCTTCACCCTTCCATCCATGCTTCATTAATGGGTTCTATCATTATTATATTTTCTTTATTTTCCATGTATTTCGAGTAAGCCCTTCGAGGCATAGTTAGTGTTTATGTTTTTGTGTTGTAACTTTTGAGACCATTAATAATGAATTTCATTTGAACGGTTATATTCTGTTTTATTTACTTATCATCTTTCATGCTCAATGAATTGTTTTAAGTTTATTTTGGTCAATTCTATGTTCAGTAGTAATTAACAAGGGCCACAAAATTTCTTTGGTTGCTTTGCTCAATAGCCTCCATTAGAATTTGAATAATAGCCAAGTGCAAATAACTCATAACGAACTAAACGGTTCTGAACAAGCTCATTGTTTATGAGGTTTTGATTTGTTTAAATAACCAATGATTCCTCTTGAATTGGTTATGATATTCAAGTAGGTTAGTGTTTTTATTTACGAGCTCATCTAAACTAAAATTCTATCTTTTCGTTTGAGTTATTTATCGGTTAGAGCTCATCTTACTGCACTTAAGATATTAATTCCAAATTCATTATTATAATCAAGGATAAAGTTACACACAAATTCACTACACGAAACTATACCTCATTTCACAAAACCACCACATCTTTTAGTATTTACTTTAAGTATTCTCTTTATTTGTTACTTTCATTTTGTTGCAATCAACCAATCAACAACCCCCCCAATTGTGTGTCTTGTTTTAGGTCTTGTGTTTGGTTTTATTTACGGTCTTGGTTTCTCTTTCTTTTAGTTTTCTATTTTTGTTGAGTCCATTTTCATTAGAGAAGTAATCTTTTTACCTGGTTTAGTCTAAATAGCTCTCTGTGGTTCGACCCCTACTTCCACTGTCTACTTTATTGTAGTTAAGTCTAGGGTTACAAATTTCTTTTGGTAAGCGTAAAACGACTGCAAAAATACTTCTTACCAGTATGTTAGTTGACTGATGGTCACATTTTACTGATCATGAATAAGAGTTATTAAGTCATTAACGTAAGTATATGTTAGAGATCATATACTGGATTGACCCACCTTGAGAATACTACACGGTTCGTGTCATTAGTTATTCTCAGTAAAGAATGTATCTGTAATCCTTAGACTTGAGATTATCTCAGTTTCCTACATGATAAATTTTATACTTTAATATAGTCTAACATCGTCTTTAACCGGGCGATCATAAAGATTATAATTAGTTATATAATGAATTGTGCGGAGGAAAGAGTTTAATTAAGATAGGATTTGTTCCTCTCATAAATTGAGAGAGATATCTTTAGGCCTCTTGATGATTTGATTGAAGAAACGCACGGCCGTGCTCAAGTGAATTAATAAGGAGTTATTAATGTCATTTCATGTTCAATCAAATTCGGTGTCAAGAAATATTTACCAACCAACATAAGGTTGACACATACCATGCCTTATGGATGATATAGATATCGTGTAACAAAAGGATACAATGCATGACATAAATTAGGTTTGATCGAATCATCTATACTTGCTTAATTTAGGTAATCATGATGTCTTGCTAGAGGCCGCTCATGATTTATAATCCATTGTGATTATTACCAACATTAAGTAAACCTACAGGGTCACACACAAAGAACAACTAATGAGACGTACACAGAAATATCATAACTTATGTGATAAGTTGTATGGAGAGCTACATAGTCAAGTGACAAATCCAATCCTACATCTTATATGATAAGGTGTGTTGCATATATGGTTACATAGTTACCATGCACATAGGATATGAAACTTATGGACTATATAGGCACAAGAGACACCCCAAAATCAGATTAAGGATATAATATTTTCGTCCATCTTTTTGTGAGAAAAAGAGGAGAGAAAAATCCGAAAATTATTCTTTTGTTATTTTCTGTGAGAGAAATGTAGAACGAATACTAGCATATATCGTTCTTTATCCGTTCAAAGGGGTTGTTCGTGTGGATACCGGTAGAGGACGAAGCGAAGTGCGGCGTCTTTGTGATTTGGGTTGAAACCGTGGTTTTTGTTTGGAGAATCGGTTTATTTGGAGAATCGGTTTGTTAGGAGAATCGGTTTGCTTGGAGAATCGGTTCGTTTGGAGATTGCTTGGAGATCGGTTTGTGAGATCGATTAAGCGAAACATTCAAAGGATCGGTTTGGAAACCGGTTTGGATCCGGCAAAGAAAAGCGTCATCCAAATTCGTTTTTGATCATCAAGGATTAAGCGTAATCCGAAGGTACAAAGTTATGAACTTTTCTTTGATTTAATTGTAATTCACGGATCCTTCTTTTGGGTTTCGAATTCGATTTTGTTTCGTTTTTGTTTTTCCGCTGCGTTATGAATGGTAGAAACCGAACACATCGAAGGTGGAGGAGGTGGAACTTGTCCTTGTTTGCAAATCATCTCTTGAATGGCCCGTTCACACACTTCATCTATGTTGTCGAGCGCCATGAAATCCACATTCGCCATTTTCGGGTTGGAATCAGATTCAGCGGAGTTGGAGGAATTGCTCGAGTAGCTCCTCGACTTCTTCTTCTTGTCCTTTCCCTTGTCATCGTGTCTTTTCTCACGTCTGTCATCGTATCGTACTTGTCGTCGCTCATCCTCTTTTTTGTTCCAAGGTGCATGCTCGGGATGAAACTTGTAACAATTTTCGAGTGTATGTCCGTCCCATCTTGTTGCACTCAAAACAATATACCTTCTTATTGTTGCATCGACGGTTGTCATTAAACCATTTCTCTCTTGCTCATAAAATTATGAAATAGTTTCACAAAAGACGTCATCTCATCATCGTGAGTGTCGATTGCCGGAGTAGGTATGATTGTCGGTTGAGAGTTTGTTTTCTTGAGTCAGGCTTCGTAGTCCCAAAAGTAGCTGATTAGTTTTTCTGGCATGATCTCTTGCGTCGCCATGGTAATCTTTAATGAAACTCAAAGCGCCTCCCAGCTTGACGGCATAGCCATGATTAATTTACCTACAACTTGAGGATTTGTTAGGGACTCTCATAAAATGATGGAATCTATTTTGAATATGTGGCAATCGAGTGTATATATCCCTAACGAATTCACCTTTGATCATCCGAAAAGAGTCAAATTATTGTTCGAGTCCCATCAATTTGGTCATCTTCATTTGATTGTTTCCCTCAAATCGATTTAGGATGGCTCGTCATATTTGATGGGAATTAATACAACCATTCGTTATAACTAATAAAGTATTTAATATGTTCGTGAGAATCAAATTTTGTGTCATCATGTCAAGTATAATATTTGTTTTGGTTGTATCGGTATGGTTTGTGGTACTATTGGGTACAAATTCTACGGTAAAATCATTCTCTACTACCTAACGAAGTCTAGACATTCACCATGCATCTCTTCCAAATATTCTAATTTTTACCGTTAAGTTTCTCCGGATAAAATGCATGTAGTCGATTCGTCGGGGAGTCGCCATAGATCTAAAATACACGTTATTTCAAATTGAATTCGAAACGGTCTGGATTCCTGGTCTAATACCAATTATTATTTAATTGCGGCCCAAAGGAACGTGAATAGGCCTAATTTTTCCGGAAGTGTGGATTTGACTTTTAGGATTTTAAACTATTTCTTTTGAAATTTTAGTTGATGGTTGAATTAATTCAAGTAAACTAAATTGAAATTTAAAGAACTAAAAGTAAATATACCGAACACCAAATATGTTGACGAAGTTCGGCGGGGTGATTGTGTTAGTTTTAACCACCCGTTCTCACTAGCAGTGCTACGTTCATGAACGCCTACTCTACGTTTATGTCGTTCGGCTCCTTGATTCACTAATCCAAATAATATTTTACAAGACTCGACCCCATGATCGCTTTACAACACTCGTAGTGATTCGTCGAGACTAAACAACCCGATCTCTTTCAGTCAAATAACTCAACAAATAAGATCTAATCTCTCTCAAAATTACTCACAAAAATCTTGACTAATTAGACTTATTTCTGGAGAGAAAAACTTAGAATTTTGCTTAGAATTAATGAAGAAAACGAAATGGGGTGGTTGTCTTTTAAAGGAAGAAAGAGAAGAGAACAAGAATGGAAACTGCAACTATTCTATTGGGAACTGAATAATTTCGTTCCCAACGATATCACTATTCACAAAACAGAAACATTCCGTTCACAACTGAGTCATTATGTTCCCAATGGAATCACTATTCACAGCCCAAGTCAAAACATAATAAAACTAAAAAACTGATATTTTCTCTCTAGATTTTGGAATAATTAGTCAACCCAAAAACACAAAACAAACTCAAAACAAAGAAGAGCTCCAACTCCTTAACGCCACGAACGAGTCTTAAAACGTGAAACGCGATGTAACTTTTTGATGACTTCTGATCTGATTGAGATGAAAAACTTGCACGTCGACTCAAACTTGATAATTTTCTGATATTATACAAGAAACTCAAACATGATTAGTAATATGGAATTATTTTAAATATCATTAAATCGAGAACAACATAATACGACGTATATTTTTATCATATATCTTTTTTGAAGACAATTGTTGGACATAGGATAGAAATATTAATTATTACGAAAATAAAAAAATTTATATTTGTCTTGTTATTATGGAAAGACAAAACTTAGTTATTTTTTTGTACTCACAATATGAGATGTTGTTGTTCCTTACATCTGTGCAAAACTCAATTCACTAAGAACAATTATTTCCAATATAAATTATATTTTTATATTTTTAAGGGTAAGATAAGCTTTTTTTTATAAGGGCTTAAATTTATATTTTAATAATTTGGAGGGTACACATGCAATTTGTCCCTCATATATCATATCTTGGCCATATATTATAATTTCTAATTTTGGAAGGGGCAAAGTGAAATTCGTGGCCCACTCAAGTCCACTATAAAAATTCAATTCTCCCAGCCATCCTCTGTTCTGGTTTTATATCCAATATTTAGTTCCATCGGTTCTAGATGAAACAAAAAAGGATAATTTATAAACTTATCAAATTCAAAGTTGATGAGCGAAGTTGCATGTGGATAGGTTGTGCATCATTGCCCGTTGGCATGGTTGTATATGGTGGTGGGACCCGGATATCCGGATATTATTCTGATGAATGGTGTTAACACATGATGTATACTATGGTGGGGGCCACAGGATAAATTTTTGATGAATGATGTGAATACAAGAGAAAAGAAATACGTATCAGCTTGTCATCCAGCTTGCAGACATCGAGCTTTAAAAAGAAGATAGAATTTGGAAGCCAATTCCTACCCTTCCTTACAAGTAATGATGAAGTTATGCTCTAACTCTCTATTAAATAACAAAGGAAGAAGAAAAAAAATGGAACTGTAGGAGACCTGAAAAATGAATTAAATGTGGCTGGAAACTCTATAGTCTATATTCAGAACAATTTCATGTGTATCCCTATAAAGTCTCAATATATTGTACATATCACCTGGGACCCGATAAAACATAAAAATATTATCTAAACCATAAAAAAAAGGGTCTCAAAGCTACTCTTATTTCATTGTCTTATATATATAAAACATAAGTGATAGGATTATGAACGGACCTTAATAGGGACTGGGAGGTGACATGACCCCTCTAAAATTTTAACAGAGTAATATATATTAGTAGTGTCAAGAATTTTTTTAAATATATGTATTTTTATGTATTGTTTCCCCCAAAAATTTTATTAAGTGTTAATTAATTAGGAAAAAAATTTCGGCCCCCTTAAATAATACGGTCAAGCTCCATTCCTGGATAAGATAGCGATAGTGTAGAATTTTTTTGAGAATTAAAAAGAAAAGAATATTGATGACATTTTATTTTTTGTAGGGGTATTTTTATGATATTTCTTTTTCTTTCACACTTCAGAAGGTATACATGATATTTTGAGGTTTTGATGGTTACATGTGAAATTCCACCTTTATATTTTCTCTTCATATCTTCAGCTTGAATTGTGAACATGTTTGTTTAAGATAATTATTATCAAATTATTAATACTTAATTTTGGTTATGAATATTTATTTAAATCATTTAAGAGTGCGACGTGTGAGACATTGAGAGGAAGAGTAGTTTGGCCTCCATGCCCATTGGAAGTGGAAAATGATTGAGCAATGGGCGTCGCCAGTGTCTTTAAGAATGGAGACACCAAAACTTTGCAATTTGCATTATCTAATTGATAATTCAATGGACCAGGTAACACAAACAACTCTGTTTGCAAGATATTTACATGCAGAAATATTTAAAAGTTTATTATTTAAATCAGTCAACTCTGTTTCCAAGATATTTACATTCAGAAAAGGATTTAAAAGTTTATTATGTAAGTATTTCTTTACTTGCGTATTATTTTAAAAGGCAAACTTCTAATTTATATATCTAATTTCTAACTTTTTCAAGAAAAAGTTCAAATATTTAAATTAACTTAATTTTTTAATATTTTAACCATAACCCAGTTTGGAGTATTATATATATATATATATATATATATATATATATATATATATATATATATATATATATATATATATATATTTCAAATTCTGCTCTATAGTTTAACATGTTGAAAAGACTACTTTTGGACCAATTTAGTTCAAAAGTAAATTAAAAATCAAATCAGATTATTACAAAAATGTTGTGCAGTATGAAAGTCAGAGTCTGCAGTGCAGCATTTTAGTTCTGAATATAGTGTATAATGTTTTGTAACATTTTTGTTCTCAATACATCCAAATTAAGAGGGTAAAATATGGAGACTTGCCTAATTAAATTCTCTAGACTACTTTTTCTTCAAGAAATGAAAGAAAATTCAGGTTTGTCCTGTATAAATAATTTTGGATGCCAATTCCTAATCTTCCAATTAAAGATGAGGTTCAAGCATTCAACTCTCTCACTCTCTCTCTATCTAGATGAGAATTTGAGAATATTTTTCAACTTTACTAATATTTTATTTCGTATAAATATTCTATTTTTTTAAATAAGAAATAAACTCTTGATTAGGTACCCCATACATAAAGAAATGGACAAGAAAGAGTGGCGCATGAAGGAATAGTTGTTTGGGAAAATAACTTACAAGAAAGCACGACGGCACGCCGCTCTCATGGGGTTGAACCACTGGCATGCGCACATAGGTTTGTGGCTAGAGAAACTTAGACTGGCTACGTTAAGAGTGCACATAATTTTGGGCTTTTATAAGCTGAGATATTAAGTTGGACTATAAAGCATGGGTGGAAAAAAATGTATAAAATTTGTTTTGTATGATAAAGGATACTGCTCTACTCTGTTTTATATACTGTATATCTATTTATTTCTTATATTATATATACTTTTGACTTTTTTGTCCATTTTATATTATTTTCATATATACTCTTGTTTATCTCATGTATACTGTTTTTTATATTTATATTTTTCATACCATACATAAACTTTATATCCTAAATGTACTGTTTTTATTCATATTTATTTGTATTATGTATATACTTTTTAGTATTCATAATTTTTATACCCTTATATACAGTTCTCGTTCTCTTATACTGCTTGTGTATTGATCAATATATAATTTTTTATGTCCTATATATATTGTTGTTTTATTCACAAATTGAGTATTCATATATATACATGTTTTATCCTTTACATACTATTTAATCATGAACTGTTTTTTAGTTTATATATAATATTTTTATATTCAAATTTTTTATACACATACATATACATTGTTTGTTGTATTCATAATCTGATATCACGACGGTAGTGTAGCACGCCATATTACGACGGACGATATATATTATTTTTCACTTTTCATAATATTATTTTATATTATTTTTGCCATTATATATATATATATATATATATATATATATATATATATATATATATATATATATATATATATTATTTTTATTTTTTGTGAATTTTTTTTTTAATTTCAAAAAGGGAAATGTGATAACACAACGAGAAAATCATGTCTAAATCATGACCGTCCTTCAGCACTCCCGCGGATATCTTCAATCTTTTCTTTCCGTCGCTCTTTTCTTCTCCAGCGCCTTGAGAAGGACAAATAACATAAGATGCTAATAAACGTTAACAAGAACATAGACAAGTGTTGTCAATAATGTTCTCGTGCTTAAAAGGAACGTAAAAAGTACTCCCAAAGATAAGGGCAAGATGTTGCCGAGGCTTCGGCCTTAGGTAAGAAATTAATATCTTTTGAAAGAAACCATAATTTCTCAAGAAGATATGAAAAAAGGAATGAAAGGATAGTGTGACTATCACTTCAAGTATTTTTGTTATAGAAATTAACTTGTCTATTTCACATCATGTGTATTAGATACACAATGTAAATCACACATTTGTGAAAATGTGCTGACAAAGTTGTAGACTATTGAGTAAATATGATGTTAACATATGAGTGAAAAATGTAGCAAAAGTTGTTGCATTTTCTCAAGTAACTCATTTATTTACATTGTCCTTTTGGACTTATCGCTGACATAAATAATTGTTATTCAATGTCGACAATAAATTTTGTATTATCTATAGTTCGAGTTTATCTATGAATGGTTATTAATTTATTATTGAGAATAATAATTTCACCATTCACAAATGTCAATTTTCTTTGGAAATGTTCCAATAGAAAAATTACCTTATGTGTTATATCGAACAAGATAATTATAGGTCTATCTATAACATTAATATTAAGAATTTAAATCTAGCATTGTCGCTTGGTCTACTTAAATAAGATAAACATTTATGAAATCCATTAAGATAGATTTTCAAATTCATTTGATTTTGAATCATTTGAAACATGTGTAACTTATTTATTAGACAAGATGACATATACGCGTCTTTCACAAAGTAAGGTGAAAGCAAGTTACTTATTGGCTCTCATACATAGTGATGTATGTTCATCAATGAGTGAAGGTGCTAGAGAAAACTACTTCATCGCTTTATTGAAACAATAAATTTGAATATTTTGAAAAGTTTAAAAGTTACAAATAATGAAGTAGAGAATAAAACTTGGCTTCGAAAAATCAAATTTCTTTGATGAGATCGAGGAGTCGAGAACCAAGTGTTTGATCATCATGATAACTATATCGAAGTTTATTAGATATAGTTCGATTATGATGAGTCAAATATATCTTCTTTTTCTTTCGGGGTTACGCTTTATTGCGTTCATACTAAATATAATTCCATCTAAAGCAGTCGTAAAAGACTCCATATGCGATATGGACTGGTAAGTGTATCAGATTATCTTTTATCAAGATTTGAGGATATGATACTTAATTGAAGCATCATGCATCTAATCATATTAGTGCTTATTGTGGAATATCCTTAGAAAAGTAAAGGATATTACTTCTATAATTAATACGAGAACAAAGTGTTTGTTACTCGAAAATTATATATCTTTGGAAAAAGTGTTTCCAAAAGAATTAGTGGGAGTAAATTTGAAAAGTTCAAATTCCACATACTGACCGTAATGCTCGGATGGAAATTAATTCGGATTTCAACTAGTGGTTGAGTCTGTAATTAATAAACTAGACTGCCAAGATATTGAAGAGTCTGAGTATATAACATAAGTCTATTCATGTAGATCTATTAAATTTATCGCAGGCCCGAAAATATATAGATTTTTCATGTCTAATGATAAAAGTTCGTACTCATAGATGATGAGTTCACATTCTACTAATAGAATATGATGAATCAAGGCTCTTATGGTTAGAGACTTTGAAAGTTGAGATGTAATCCATGTCAGACAATAAAGTTTGGAATTTGATTTATCCATCAGATAGAAACACGGTTTTAAAAGAAAGACCGACATGGATAATGTGCAAACATATAATGCACGATTTGTGGTTAATTTAAACTCATAGTATAGACTATGATAATATTTTTCCAAGTCATCATGCTTATGTATTTCAGAATTTTCTTGGGCATATGTTCATAGTATGACTATAAAAGATGCCAAATGGATGTCAAGATGTTGTTTCTTGATAGAAACATATGAAAGTATGTATATGATACAACTTCAGAGTTTTGTCTGTCCTAAAAATTTTGAAAAGAGTTTGCAAGTTGCATAAATTCATTTATGAATTAAAGCAAATATCTCTAGGTGAATATTTATTATTTTATGAAATAACCAAACAGTTTGGTTTTATCAAAAATTAAAGATAAATCTTATGTTGACAAGAAATTCAGTGGGAGCATAATTACATATGATGTGTATTAAGTGTAACAAGCACACATAAGTTTAATCTTAGTAAAAGTCACTAAATAATAATCAAGAGTATGAATATATACTTGAGAAGGATAAAGTATTCTTCTTAGATTATGGTGGACTTAAAAATATGCAAAGTATTTGCATATGACAATGTTTGATAATCCATTTAAGAACTCAATCCCTTAAATGATGGTGATAATGTTAGATCAACTGGTATGTGATACCACATAGCTCAATGAGTATGAGATACCCGGTTGATTTGGCCTAGTGAAAGTGGGAGATTGATAGTGTTATTGTAGGATTAGTGCTCTAGGCCAAATGTATTTGTGCTAGGAAATGGATTATGTATTAAGACATTACTATTTATTCAATAAAGATTTTTTCTTATATATGTGTGTGTATGGGTTATGAATGTATATTTCTTATATCGACCAAGAATGACACTTCGGGTTCACGTCATCAAGAATACGTGATTCTGATAGTAGAACTGTGAACCAACGAATGACATTCTAAACTGTCCCTAGTAATATATAGGATGTTTATAGAGATAGACATACTTCAGGTAAGAAGTTACATATCCACACTAGTATATTCGCAGGCTGGATGATCATGTTCTGCTGATCATGGACATAGAGATGTCAAGTCTGGAATATAGGTACGTGTTAGAGAACACATACTGGACTGACCACACTATGAGAATATGCATGGTATCACTACAACAATATCACTATTCAATGACATTCTAAAATGCCACGGAATGCATATTTTAATGCCGTCGTAAGTATCACTAGCATTTGGCTTATTTTCTCTCTAGGTGACTCTCGCTAAAAGTTACGAGAGCATTTTTTAAGATCCCATGAATTTACACATGTGACAACATATAAGAATGTCGTGACTTATATTTGATATCAACAACATTATTAAATGTCACATGTTCTGCGAAACGGTACATTTACAAATGCCGCTTGATACCCAATGTATCATTTTAAAATGCATTGTCTATAGAAATGATGGCATTTCGTAATACATTGATATATACCAATGGTGATATTTCCAAATGCATGAATTCTAGCAAGCATAACGAGTGGAAATACATTAATTATTGCATGGCATCATTTATAATGCATGCACTATAGCAAATGCATCATTATTTTATAATAAAAAAAACCTCCAAAATCAAATATACTATACAAATTAACACAACAAGTTTTAATATTTATAAAATCCCAATAATTGGTAAAATTATGTTACATATAATAATCCCACAATAATTACAAAAATCAAATATAACAACATGATAGATCAATATTAAAACCCTAAATCCTATAATCCTAAGCTCCCATACAAAAATAATATTAAACCTATAGAAGCAAACCTTATATCCCAATACCAACATGAACTTGCTCCACTTCAGAGGTGAATAGTTCACCACTTACCACCTGCTACTCCATTCGATACTAGATACTTAAGTTCACATAGATTGTCAATATAGTTCAACAACCAAATAGTTCACCTAAATTAAAAATATAACATTTAATAATGATATCAGTTTATAAATTTAGAAAATATCACACTTATATCATAATTGATTACAAATTTTGTATGTGATTTTGCTGCATAATCTTGAAATAAATCCTTCATCAGTTAATGACTAATGTTAGCGGATTCAAATTTCTTCAAGGGTACATCAAAAAGAATAAAAAGAAAAAAAAACAGCCATAACCTTTTCAGAAGTGTAATTTCCAAAAAAACCAATAGAAGGAACCCAACTTTTTGAAGCATGCAATAGGGCCTAAAAACAAACAATAAAGTATAATTAAAATACAAAATGTTAAAAATAATACGAAATTAAAAATATAAAAAACACAATTATTTTAGGCTAAAGATAATAAACTCAAAAAATAGTGGATTTTGCAATGTATCGGAACGTAATTTCTGATCATCTCTATACCAACCCTTTTCTGCACTTTCCTACAATTTATATACCAGCCCTTGAATTATTTAAATTTGATCCTCGATCGTAACCCTAAGATAGGTAATTAATTGGCTTATGTTTTCCTTTTTCTCTTTCTTTTAAGATAGGTAAATTAAGCCTCAATTAACCCCTAATTTAACCAAATTCAGCCTAAATTATGCCCCATTAAACTTGCTCATGAAAAGAAAAGCAATATAAGTAAACAATATACATGAAAACTTCACAAGTACCTGCTATTGCAATCTAAATAAACAATAAACATACAAAAATAAAGCAGAATATACCTCTGGTTCTCTTAAAATTATATCGTGTGGAGCTCTTTGAACAAAACAGCTGCTTGGGCGGGAGCAGTTTAAGAACTTTAAGCATCTATTAGAATATATCTTAACCGAATAAAAATTAAAATTAAAAACGTAAAAACTTATATTTCAATTATTCATGAATTAGTCATATATATATATATATATATATATATATATATATAAACGAATTTCATGAAATCCACCTGATGTTCGATAACCACTGGTCCCCAAATAATAATATGGAGTACACAGAGACTATAGTTGATTAAAAAATGTTGTTTTAGACAAAATGACTGTAAACCAAAAGTTGAAAAAAATATTGTTTTACTTATTCTCAGTGATATCAATGTAATTTAATCACAATAACCTTAATTAGAGAGAATACCATGCATTTATGTTAAATGACATATTTGGAGTAGAGAACCAGATATCACCCTTTTCATTTTTTTGAACTATGCTGCACAAATACCTACGAAAAAATGAAATTATGTACTGTGTATATTAGTAGTTTAGTACCACAATTTCTTTAGGCAATTTCATCTTGAAATACCGAAAAATGTTTTTACTATTAGTTATCTAATTGTAAATGAAGCAATTGATAATAATAGAACTATTCAGAAAGAATGATTCACAAAACTGCTGAGCTGATTTCGGTCTATTTTGTAACAATAATTTCTAAAAATTGATTTTTTTCATGTTTCCATTTTTTCGCCTTATGAAGAATCTAAAAGAACTCTTGCTTACCAATCTAACCAATACATACATTAATTATGAAACTGAAATTATTTTTGATGAAAATTAATTGTCGACTGAAATTGATGGAAGAAAAAAAAATTAAATAATTGTACTGAAAATTAGACAAAATCTCTGGTTCCAAAATCTATGTTCATCCAAAAAGTCTTAAATCAAACCTTTCAAATCTAATTAACAAATCAACTAATCAAAAAAAGGAAAAGGGTTACAAGAGAGAAGATTGAGAAAGAGATTGAGACCCAGTACCTTTTATGGTGACTTCAACTCGCTCTTCTCTGGCAGCTTAACATTTGCGTGCAGCTTGGAGGGAGGCGATTTGAAGAGAAGTCGTGGAGCTGTGTGGAGGGAGGCGATATGGGGTAGCCGGATGTAGAGAGGAATTGGGAGGCGGAGCTTTGAGAGCCCGTATAAATCGTAATAACTGTCAGAGATGCACGACTTCAGCCTTGTATAGGACGGGACGGCGACCACATGGCCTCTTAAACCAATCAAGAGAGAGATGGAGCGAGAGAGAGAGAGAGAGAGAGAGAGAGAGGGGGTTTTGTGTATGAAGATTGAGGACCAAATTTCTAGGTTTTTGGGGGAGAGGCTGGAGAGCACAAAATATATATTATGTTTGTGTTTGGGTAAGTGAGTCGCTGGGGAGGGAAAATGAAAATAAGGAGGCAGAACCTCTCCCCGGGCACGAAATTTACATTAGGGCTTCATGTTGTTGCCTCCAAACCTGATCGGATTTTTCAAATTGCCACGGAGTATGAATTGAAATCCGACGAGAGGGAAAATGAAAATAAAAAGGCAAACTGAATATTGAAATTTATTCATGGTCCTAATATACAATATTAGTTATTGCAACTCAAGTTATATTTTGGGGCATTAATGAATACTGGATCTATTATCATTCAGGAGGACTTCAACTCAAATGTCGTTGAATATATTGTTTCTCAAAATTTAATGTGAAGTGCTAGGTTTACTAATAAGACAGCAGGAATAAACATTTAATGCTAGATTTTCAAGAGTTAATAGTGGTATATATGTGAATGCTCTAAAATAATTGTCACTGTATATGAATATTGTTGTAATGTATATGTCATTAGTGATTCTCATATGAATAATGTGCTTGTTCCTACGACCTGAGGTCACCATGGATTCCTGTATGAGGAACTGCATACTTTAATATGATCTTACGTCATCCGTAACGGGATAATCATTAGGGTCATCGTTAGGTATGCACTGAATCTTGATGAGGAATATGAGTGACCAAGATGGGATTTGTTCCTCTCATCATGAGAGAGATATCTCTGGGCCCCTGATGAACTAGGACTGAAAGAAATGCATGGCCATGCTCAAAATGGATTAACATGTGTTGTTAATATCATTTTGTATTTACTCAGTCTAATTCTCGATCAGGACAGAGACTTTGATCAAACTCAAGGATGACATATTACCGTGCCTTGTGATCAACATGTATATCGTAGAACAAAAGGAATAAGCAAATGTCTATTCACATAGGTTTACGATCGCTGATCATTTCATTTAACATGGGTAGTCATGACATCAGTCTAGAGGTTACTCATGACTTACGATCTTTAGAAGATCGTTGCCAGCGTTAAATGGAACCTACACGGTCACACAATGAACTCCATTCATACGGGATGAATATGCCTCAAAACAGTTATACATATGATGTATAAATTGGTGAACGAAATAATCAATTATTGGATAATTGATTGAACAAAACAGTACCATTCCGTTGGCAACGGAAAAGTTCCGTTCCCAACGAAATATATAGGAAACTGTAATAACCTTAGCTGCCAAGTATTTCGTTATGAAAATACCTATTCCGTTGGCAATGGAATAGTACCGTTGGCAACGGAATAGGCGCAGATTAGGGTTTTAGTTATGGTAACTGAGCAATCGTTCGCCTCTCTCTCTAGTATAAATAGAAGGGCAAGGTCTCTCTATTCGATACACAACTATGTAGCCTGAGAGGCCGTCTTTACACAGAAAAGAGAGAGAGAGAGAGTTTTGAGAGATATTCGGAAAGTATTTCCGGATTTGTCTAGCCAAGTTCGGTTATTCCGTTTGAGTGAAGTTCGCGTGGATACGAGTAGAGGTTCTCTACCTTGAGAACTTGCGAGCGATCTATCTTCATCCCTAGCAGAAGAAGCTATCTCTCGAGCCGAGCTTCAAGAACAGTTTCGCGAGCCGAGCTAGCAATAGGAAGGAGCTTGGCAAGCCGAGCTTTGGGAAGGAGACGGTTGCGAGTCGGAAAAGTTCAGACCTACATCCGTTACTTGTCTCGCGGATCATGAAGATCCGAGTTATAAATTTTACTGGCTAATCTCGTACTTTTATTCCCTTAACGTAGATCCTAGGGCGGGTTAAATCCATAGGTTCCGCTGTGCATGTAACGTACATGGCTACGGATTTCCCAACAGTTATGCCCTAGGCCAAAGTGTTTGTGACCTAGATGATGGATTGTAATAACAAACATAATATTTATTCTAAGATATTTCATATAATATGTGCGTATAGGTTATTTCAATATAATTAAAATAGACCATGAATATACAATTCAGCTTTATGTCTTCAAAGTACGTGACTTTGATAGTAAAACTATAAGTGTTATGAATGCTATTCTAAATCGTCCCTGGTCATTTATAGGATATTTCTGGAGACAAATATACTTGCAGATACATATAAATATATATTTATATACAAGCTATAAATGTACACCAGTATATTAGTTGACTGATGATTATGTTTTACTGATCATGGATAAATAATTATCAAGTCATTAACATAAGTATATGTTAGAGACCATATACGGACTGACCCGCCATAAGAATGCTACATGTTTTACGTCATTAGCGATTCTTGTAACATAAAGTATTTTTAGTCCTTTGACCTGAGATTGTCTCGGTTCCCAACATGAGTAATTTTATACTTTAATATAATCTAACACTGCCTTTAACCGGGTGGTCATAACGGTTATGATTAGGTATATAATAAATCATGTAGAGGGATGAGTGCAATCAAGACGGGATTTGTTCCTCTCATAAATGAGAGAGATATCTTTAGGCCTCTTGATGAATTGAATTGAAGAAATGTATGGCCATACTCAAATGAATTAATAAGAGTTATTAATGTCATTTGTTCTTGTTCAGTTTAATTTGGGATCAAGAAATATTAATCGATTAATATAAGGATGGCATATTACATGCCTTATGATCGATATAGATATCGCGTGACAAAGGGACTAAATACGTGATTGTTGATTAGGTAAATCGGATCACCGATATTCACTTAAATAGGGTAGTCATGATGGCGTGTTAGAGTCCGCTCATGATTTATAGACTGTCAAGTCTATTGCCAACATTAAGTGAACCTACAAGCTCACACACAAAGAACAAACTGAAACGAGCGCAGAAAATCCTAGCGACTTATATGATGAGTTGCATAAGAATGTCACAAAATATATTGTCATCTTATGTGATAAGATTTTATATATATGTATATAAAGACTATGAGCACAAAAGATCATGTAATCTAGAAGAGTCTAGATGATAGCATATGGATAATGATGTGTGATGTCATACACATCTTTTAGTGTGAAGAGATATGACTCTTCACATCTATATAAGGACATAGAGAGCTCCAAATTCAAGATAGAACACATCATTCTCTCTCTCATTTATTTCTCATTCTCTTTTGTGAGACAAAAGAGAGAAAATATACTTTCTAATTTGTATGACAAAATTATGAAAGGGTGCTTTCTTTTTGTATGACAAAAATGAAAGAGTGCGATTATATGAGAGGAATTATATACATCTTTTGTGAGATAAAATAAGAAGAGTTTTCTTATGCAAGAGGAGAACAAGATACTAGCATATATATTGTTCTTCTTCCCGTTTTAAGAAGTTTGTTCGTGTGGACACCGATAGAAGCGTTCGTACTTTCGGTGCTTGTGATTTATTCGGCCTAAGAAGATGAGAACGATGTGTTGAGAGTTTTGGTGGTGACCGATTGTGTGTGCGGTAGATGACTTCCGCACGATCCGACCTAGACGGACGTCAAATCGGTTAGGACGGTAACCAGTTTAGAGACGCATGGACAACACGCATGGTTTGAGCGTCATGGATTAAGCGTAATCCAAAAGGTATCTTATGATTTATTTCTTTGATTTAACCGATACGCACGGATCCTCGGATTGGTTTTGGACAAAATTTTTGTTTTCCACTGCGTTATGCATGTCTGAAACCCAACAGGATGGAATCTTGTTCAGTATGAATGCGGCAGTCTCAAGAACGTAACCCCAGAAAGACATTGAAAGGCTCATTTGACTCATCATCGATCGAACCATATCCAGCAAGGTTCGATTCCTCCTTTTGGACACACCATTCCACTGAGGAGTTCCTAGAGGAGTCAGTTGTGAAACTATTCCACATTCTCTGAGATGATCCTCAAATTCCTGACTGAGATATTCGCCTCCTCGATCAGATCGAAGTTCTTTAATCTTCTTGCCAAGTTGATTTTGTACTTCATTCTTAAATTCTTTGAACACTTCAAAGGATTCAGACTTGTGCTTCATTAAGTAGACTTGTGCTTCATTAGGAACACTTCCAATTGTATCATATACAACTCTTTCCTTTTATGGAATGAGCATCATATGCCCGGTGTATTATTCCATCTTGTGCCATGAGCCCAAGTCCGACTTGCTTGCTCAGTTAAGTTTAACCATGTATGATTATCAGCGAAATAGAGTCCAGCACACTCAGCTTTGGCATGACCCATGCTGGACGCCATTTCCCACATGCCCTCCTTTACAAAGACAATCCTCCATATGCTTAGCTTTGGCATCACTCACATGGAAGACTGTCTAAGTACCGAGGGCTTCAGTGACATGGGGGGCACTTCCTTACTTAACATTCTGAAGGATTTTATTTTAGATTTATAACAGAAACTAAGTTAAATATGGTATGAGCATAATCCTCACGAGCGATCATGAGGTTTCTAATTCTAGATCTATCTCTAGATTGCGAAAGTAATCTTCAACGATCCCTTCGTTGTGTGTGCGAAGATCCAATGCCATCTTCCGAAGATTGCGCCAACATCTCTTGCCTTGAAGTCTTCAAAATTATATTTATCCTAACAACTATTATATTGCTAGAAAAGCTAATTTACAAATTTGGACAACTCACAGGTTGCTATAATTATAAATTTGGACAACTCACTGGTTGCCATAGATATTAAATAAAATTACAAGCATTCACACACAAGATTACATCACAGAACAATCACAGATCTAAAGCTCATACCATATTTGTATATTTAAATTCCATGTATAACAAAAATTAGGGTTTCTCGCAAAATCAGCATTATTTCGTTGGGAACGAAACTATTCCGTTCTCAACGGAGACGTGCTGGAAATTCGTATTTTCTTTTGTTTTAGTTCCGACTATTTTTCGAAACTCCAGAAAATCATAATATCCAATATTATATTCCTAGAAACTATTTCCGTGATGTTTTGAAATAATATTTTTAAAACCCTAAAATTTATTATACTTGAATTTACTAAATTTTAATTATGTCATCGACGATTATTTTCTTAACGAACGCTCTGAAGTCACTGTTGGAAAATCCATAGCCATGTACGTTACATGCGCAATGGAACCTATGGATTTAACCCGTCCTACGATCTACGTTAAGGGACTAGAAGTACGAGATTAA
>JAJHPC010000017.1:3919151-4009151 GCA_024447665.1 Juncus inflexus
GGAGCCATTCATATTCAGTAAAGAGTAAAAAGCAAGAAGAATATCAAGAGGTCATATTCATATTTAATTGTGATACACGAACGACATTATTACATTCGATTATATAAATAGAAATATAGTGATGAAAACAATGAATATATGGTTCCATAGTTCAATTAATTTCATAAAGTAGCCCAATTATTGTTTCATGAAAATCATACTCATCAAGAGGAAAAGTTTGGATAGCCAACGGTTTCATTTTGCTACAATCCAGCTCACCCATAGTTTGCTGCCTATTTCCACTATTTACTTGGTCCACCGTTAAACATATAGACTAGTCATAAGATTAAGAAATGATGATATATGCAAGCAATATTATGACAAGGGCCGGTCCGGTATTTTTTGGAGGTCTTTAACGTTTAGAGTTGTGAGTCGTTCGCATTTGAAAATAATATGATTGTATAAACTGACATAAAACATACAAATGGAAATAACAAAACATTCTTAAGATTTTAATTAAGCAAAAAAGTAATATTTTAAAAATAATGAAAAAAAATACATAAGTGAAAAAAAAATATGGATTAATATTTGCAATGAAATTATGAAAATGAAAGATCATTTGAAAATTAATAATAATAATAATAATAATAATAATAATAATAATAATAATAATAATAATAATAATAATAATAATAATAATAATAATAATAATAATAATAATAATAATAATAAATCATTTGAAGTTTTTTTAAAATTTTATGTTTCTTTTTATCCATCTTTGTTTGATGTTTATTTCGTTTTCTTTTTTTTTTTTTTTTTTGCCTTATTTTATGAATTGTATTTGAATATATTTGTTGAATTAAGAAGCATGTGCAATAAGAAAGTATTGTTGTATGGTTGTATTAAAAATATACAAATATGAAATGCATGATCTTTTTTATGGATTTCAAAATTAATAAATTTTGTTCCTAAATTAATGGGACTAAGACTTAACAAGTAAATAAGAGCCCTAATAATTTAGAGGACCTTGACCATTGTCAATACATTAACACAACAGGGCCGGCATTGGTTATGACATAAATTTTTTGGTTTAAATAACATTTTTATCATCATAGATAAAAAAAATTAAAAAATATATTTATTTTTTAAAATAACTATAAAAACATCCATTAACATAAAATTTCTTGATCTTATTAAAATATTTTATGTTTATATCACTACAAGTATTACAAGGACTTTATCATATATACGCATCATTCAAATTAACATGCTTATCATTGAATTTGTCGAACAATATATAAAAATTTCATATTAATAATAGTATTGAAATTTAATCTAATTAAGATATTCCATTTTTTGAATGGTCTCGAAAATACAAAATTAAAAAAATGGATAAAAAACAATGAATAATATTTTTAGATTTAATCTTTACCCCATATATTAAATGATACACCAACTTCACCAAATAAAACCTTACATGACTTGTTCCATTCCTCTCACCTCCCACTTGCAAGTATATAATCTCCTTCTCTATCTCCTCTACCCTCACTCCTCAAACCAAAAAGAAGAAAAAAAATGAGAAGAAAATAACTAAGCCCTACACAAAAATATTCCAACCATGGAATCCTCCAATTCATCTTTGTGTTTCTCAATCTCAAGTAGCTCATCTTCATGCTCTTCAAATCTCTTGGATTTAGACAATGGATCCATGTTGAAAAACCATAAAAATACTATTCTTTTTCCTCACCATTCTTTTCCTTCTACAAAGAAGCGTGGCCATGATTTTGGGGAGAGGTTTTTCTTCGTTGAGGAGTCGGATGAAAAAGAGCACCACTATCTCGAGTCATGCTTTCTTTGCAAGAAACCAATTTTGCAGGATCATGAGCTTTTCATGTACAGGTAATTTGTCCGATAAATTTTACTATTTCTTAGTATAGGAAGAGATTATGTACTTTTCCTTAGTAGAGAGAGAGAGATAGACTATGCACTTACTATATATATAGAGAGAGAGTATGACTAAACAACATACGTAAGCAAAACAAAAAATTTGCTTATGGTCCAAAATATTATACGTATTATCAAAAATTCAAATTTCAACCGTAAGAATGGAATATATATATTTTAAATATGTTTTAAATTAATTTTCATAAGAATCGGAATATTATATCATTTCCATCATGTATCATCAAAATATATATATTTTGATTATATATGATGATAATGATGTAATATTCCGATTCTTGTGATAATTAATCTACAACATATTCAAAATATATATATACGATTAAAATTTAAATTTTTTATGATATGTATAATTTTTTGGACCGTAAGCAAAATTTTCATTTTGCTTAGATATATTATTTAGCATCTCCTATATAAATATATAAATATATATATATATATATATATATAGAGAGAGAGAGAGAGAGAGAGAGATTGAGGGGGGGTTAGATGTACTTTGAAGTTTGTATATTGGAACATAAGTTGCCTGCACATGGTTAGATTCAATATCATGATCATATATTCTATTATAAGGAAATAATATATTCTACAAACTTATATTTACAAATTCTAATTTCGAATATTTTCAGAGGGTATGCGGCGTTTTGCAGCGAGAATTGCAGGATGGATCAAATTGAAATGGATGAATCACTGGAGACGATCGCACGTAGACAACGAATCATGGCCACCTCATCTTCATCCTCTCTTACCTCAAATTGTTCAGTGAAAAACAATTCTAACGATAATCAAAATAATAATGGCGGTGTTAAAAGGCGACCAACGATTGCAAATTTTAACTCTGGCTCTCCACTCGTTGCGCGCTGATACCCTAAAAAGTGGATTTTTGTTGATATATAAGGGGTCCAATTATATATATATTGAGGGGTCGAGTGAATGATTTTTAATATTTCCGCTTTTTTTTGTACTTCAGTATGAAAAAGAGATTTAATTTTTTTTATGTGTATTTTGTACTAGTAATGGTGTTGTTGGTGATCAGTATTTTTTTTTTCCTTTTTGCGCTGTGTTTTGGAAATAATAGAATATGCATATATTGTTGAATTATGAGAGGTTTTGTTTTAATACTTCACTTTATATTTGCTAGTTATGTAATCATGATGATACTCAATATAATATGTCAAAGGATATGGTTTGAAGTGAATACAGTACATAGTGTAGCAGCCAATTCAAACCTAAATGTTTATTTAAGCTAATTCAACTCCACTCCCAACTTTTTATATTTATTTATTTATTCAATATATATGGAGTTTTTTTCTCTATTATTATAATTTCATGGATATTTAAAGATAAATAAATATAGAAAATATCATATTAGTTTATTTATCATTGATGTTGAATTGCTAAGAGATGCCTTTACAAAGTACAAATAAAGAGGCATGATCGCATCACATAACCTACCTAACTAACCAAAGAGAAACTCTTAAAAAAATAATCTAAAAATAAACTAATTATTGCCAATGAGAAAATGCATAATCTAAAAATAAACAAATTGACGCCAATAAGAAAATGCCATGTCATTCAATTGTTGACTTGGCACATTTTTATTGGTTAATTCAATTTCCCTAAACCAAGGCCTTACTATTGGTTGTTTTAATAAACATACATATCTACATCTCTATCAACGTTCAATTTTCTGCAAAGGATTATATAACAAATAATTTGAATCTTCTCCATTCTAGTCAGACTGAATTAACTGTGATCTATTGTCTCTTATATAGTGCAAGGAAACAAAATTGAAGTCAATTTATTTAGCCAATCATTCAAATCTTATGGAGTCTATTTGGTTATTTTATTTTTATTTTTATTTTTCATTTTGTAACCTATGTGATTATGATTTTTTTCAAACTTACAGAAAGATAATTCATAAAATTAATTAAATAGTTATGCGTTAATTATACCATATTAATAATATAAATTCAGTATTATCATGAATAATTAGTGAAATAAACATAAACTAAAACCTCCATTAAAATAAATATAATCCAATTATTATTCGTATCACCATGAGGATTCAATTTATATCAAGTGAAAGAAAATAATACAACAACTATAGTTCAAATTATACATGAACTATAAAACAAATTCAGCCAAAATAACAAGGAAAAAAACAAAATCAATGCATAATTGGTACCTCACTAATAATATAAAATAAATAAACGGCACCTCACTAACTGTAAAACTATGATTTCTGAGATGATTCATCAAAAGGTTCTTCAGATTGTAAACTACGATTTTTGAGATGATTCCTTCAATGGTTCTTCAGATTTTCCAATTCGAAGCTCATCAATCAATCCGCTGAGCTCCTTGCGAGCAGATTCTCTCCCAAACATGAACCCGTACCTTCATTAAAAGAGTTCAAATCAGGGTTTAACAAAACCCTAGAACGGAATTTACTGTGAGAAAAGAGTATTGGGAATTACCAGAAGGAAATGGCGGAGAAAACTCCGGCCGCCGCCACCGTCTGGAGGAGAGTTAGCTTCTGAGCTTGACCTGACATGGCGGAGTGAAGACAAGAAGTAGAAGAAGAATGGGCTTGGCCGAGTTATTTTCTCCTTTACTGTTATTGTTAGGAATCCGGAACTTCAAATCATGAGTTTTTTTAGCGCACTCGAAAATTGCAATAAACACTTTAATATTATATAAAAAAATTTATATTTCAACAAGGCCTATTAGCTCAGCTGGTTAGAGCGTCGTGCTAATAACGCGAAGGTCGCAGGTTCGAAACCTGCATGGGCCATTTTTTTGGGTTTGTTTTTTATTTCGTTGGTCTAATATGAGAAATTGTGAAGCAAGTCATTATTTTATTATTATTCATTTGAACAGAAAAAATATTTCCCATCCAACTGAATTAAGCGATTCTTTGTAGCTACATCAATTTTTGTTTATTTCTTTTTCAAATCCATCTTGATAAAGACATCTTATTCCAAAATCATTAAAACCCTCACAAACGATGCAAAAAAATCCAAAACCTATATACAAACAAATCAATTTTATTTATTTATTTATTTTCTCAAAAATCATGCATTGATTAGTTCATCTTATTCTCTCAATCATTAAACCTCTCACGAACATAATCCAAAAAAGATCCAACTATCCATACAAACAAAAGATCCAACTATCTATACAAACAAACGTTCCAAACTAATCATCTCATTTTTTTTATTTCGTTGGTCTAACTCTAATATGAGAAATTGTGAAGCAAGTCATTTAATATAAGAAATTGTGAAGCAAGTCATTATTTCCTTATTATTCATCTTCATTTGCACATAAAAATACTGATCATCCAACTGAATTAAGCGATTCTTTCTAGCCATCATCAATTTTTGTTTATTTCGTTTTCTAAAACCATCTTGATAAACACATCTTATTCCAAAATCATTAAAACCCTCACAAACATGATGCAAAAAAAATCCAAAATCTATATACAAACAAACCAATTTTATTTATTTCTTTTTTTTCCTCAAAAATCATGCATTGATTAGTACATCTTATTCTCTCAATCATTAAAACCTCTCACAAACATAATCCAAAAAAAGATCCAACTAATCTATACAAACAAACCCTCCAAACTAATCATCTCATTTTTTTTTTTTTTTAGAAAATTTAGAGATGACTCATTTATCCCTCTTTTAAATGTAATTATAATCATCTCATCTTCATAATATCTTTCAAAATCCCAACAACCTCACACATTTTTGGTCGTTGCTTCGGATCCTTGACCAAACACCTCTCAGCCAATCTCGCCACCTCTCTCGCCCCTTTACCCGAGTAATCATTCGTGAGTCTCGGATCCATCATGGCATTAAAATTCGTTCCGTCAGGCTGGAACTGCTTGACCCAAGTGAGCAGTTTCCGCTCGGACAGCGGACGGTGGAGATCGAGAGACCGCCGGCCGGTGATTAGTTCGTAGAGAACGACACCGAAGCTCCACACGTCGGATTTTGTTGTGAGGTGGCCGGTTTGGATGTAGTCTGGCGCTGCGTAGCCGTGCGTGCCCACAACCTTTTTAATATTGATTGATGTAAGTATATGTTTATATAAACTCAGATTATATAAACTATTTATTGTTAAAGATTATTATTAGTCTAGTGGCTAGTTGGACCAGAATAGTTGTATTAGATAGTATAATTATGCTATGATTTAACAATTGATCGACATTTTGTCAAAGGTAAATATATTTATTTACATTTGATAAACTATTGATTTGTGAAAATTAATAATAATAAAAAGGAGGTAAATTTTGTAACATACCGCGGTAGAAACGTGAGTTTTACTAGCAGTTGGTCCCTCTCTTGCTAGCCCAAAATCCGATAACTTCGGCTTAAACTCCTTATCCAACAAAATATTCGACGCCTTAAAATCCCGAAATATTATCTACGAAAAAACAGAAAACCATAAAAAAAAACTCAAAAAAAAAATACAAAAAACTAGCACAAATTTTATCCATCAAAACCTGGACTTCAAATCCTTCGTGGAGATAAACCAATCCTTCGGCGGCGCCTAAAATAATCCGTAATCTCAAATCCCACGAAAGAGGCGGATAAACACGATTGAATAAATGGTCTTCCAATGTTTTGTTTGGCATGAATTCATAGACTAATAATCTCTGAATTTGCTTTTCGGATTCTGAATCTACCGCACAATATCCGATTAATTTTACGAGGTTTCGGTGCTCCACTACTCCAAGGAATAATACTTCCGCTAACCATTGTTTATGCCCCTAAAAAAATTAAAATTAAAATATAAAACATTACTTTTAGATTATGGTTTTTGGGATTAAATATTTGATCAATCTTGTAATATGTTTTGTAGTTTATTGTATACAACTGACAAGGTATGAGAACCGAAAGATCTTTGGAGGAAACAAGTTAACAAAAATCTATCAACAGAACAAATATTTTTCAAATATTAACTGACCTTTTAGGGAGCTAAATATTTTGATCATTTTTGTAATATTTTAATAACAAAAATGCGTTTGGAGGAAACAAAGTAACAAAAATCAAACAAAGTATTATAATATAAAAAACAGAGGATTTTTTAGCATAATTGAGATAAAAAAAGGATTATTTCAAAAGAAAACATTTTTAATAAACACTTTTCGAAGACTAAAACTGAGCATGGATCAATGAAAATTGTACACATAATTTACAAATAAAAAAAATCTTTTCAAATAAAAAAAATTCTTTTGAAGTTTAACAAAGCAAAAAATAGAAAAAAAAAATCACCTGCAAACTTTTTTGTTTGAGTCGTTTCACTGCAATTTCGATTCTTTGACCTTTCAAATCTTGAGACCTCAAAAAACCTTTATAAACAGTGCCAAAACCTCCTTCTCCAACTTTCAGAGCTCGATTAAAACCATTTGTCGCAATTGTCAGTTCTTCAAATTCAAAAGCTCGTAATTTCTGCCCTCTCTCTTCATATAAAGCTGGTATGCTACTTCTAGTTGGTGTGGAAGGAACCGATTTGTTGAGAGATTGATTTGAATTTGAATTTGAATTTGATTTTGATTTTGAATTTTGAGAGGAATTGTCGGATTTTTTGGAGTTTGTTTTGGATGATTTAGGTGATGGGTTGGAGGTGTTTTTAGGGGATTTGGAGTCGTGAGATTTTGATTTAAAACTGAAGCAACCCATTTGTAGTGATGATAAAATTGCTCTGAAATTTGTAGAAACATAAAGAAAAATTAGCATTAGAAATTAAGAAGTTGGGAAATTCCAATAATGTTCCAATTTTAAAAATGACAAGAAAAGGAGTGCAATTGCACAAAGAACAGAGCAGTCAGATATGCAATTACTGCAAATTCGACAAAATCATACAAAAGAAGAAATCAAACTACAGTTCCATACATCAAAACCAAACTTGGAAGCTAGAACAAACAAAATTCAGTATTTCTTACTCAGAAAGAGAAACTGAAACAAAGAAAAGGAAATATGAATAAAAAAGGGACCAAGTGAGTGAACTCACTTTGAAGGGAAATTAAACGAAAAATCAGGAAAGGTAAAAGGCGAGAAGAAATGTGTGAAAAAGCAAAGAAGAAAGAAAGGGAGGAGAAAGAACAGAGCACTCAGACATGAACTTATTCGAACTTTGACAAAATTATCCAAAAAATTAATCAAACTAACTACAGTTGCATATATTAGCAAGCTAATCAAAGGATACAAAAAACAAAACTCCTACCTAGAAAAATCAAAACTCAGTATTCCTTACTCCACTTTCAACTAAAAGGAAATAGTATTCCTGTGGGGTTACTGTAAATTGGTGTGTAAATATTGAACTTGAGTTAGCCTGGTCGTTATGCTAAGATGGTGAGAAGTTCGAATTCTGCGTCTAAAAGAATTGATTTAAAAAATTTAGATGAAAATATATGAACCCACTTAAAAAATAACAAACATCAAACCATCTTTATAATTCTTCTCAAAAAAAATTTTGAACTTGAGTTTAATCAAATGAGAATGTTGCCGATTGGCAACCATTTTCCTTAAAAAAAAAAAAAGGGTATTCCTTACTATGAAAAAAAAAAGCAAAACTACAATAAATGATGAATAAAAAACGATCACTAAGCGAACTCACCACCAAATATACAAAACTTTGAAGGAAACTTAAAACAAACCAAAGCCACGCGTGGAAAAAAAAAGAAGAACTGTGTGAAAAGGTGAAGGAAAGAAGAAAGAGAGAAGACCGGAAACAGAGGAGCTAAAATGGCGTCAAAGCAAGAAAGACGACTCCTCCTTTTTCTCTTCCTTCTTTTTCTTCTTCCCTTTTTGAAGTCTTTCAAGCTCTTTTGGTCGTCATTTTTGTCACTGGTTTTGTGAAGAAGATGACGATACTACTGACCGAGTGAGTACGTCTGAATTGGATTCGGATCTAAATAAAATGTGAGTTAAATCCAATATATTGTGAATTTTTAAATAAATCCTAAATTTTCTAAATATTTAAAAAACATTTATTTTTTGGATTCTCTCGATAATTACATATAAAATTGGATTATTTATTTTACAAAACTTGCATATGAAAGATATACCAACATGGTAGATGATAATATTATATAGGATAAAATGGATTATGGACGTGTTTAAAAAGTAGATTATATGTGTAAAAGTATATTAAGACAGATTGAAAGGTTTATTCTGTCTTCAAAAAAGTATATTGACATATAATAATTATGTTAGCACATGATAAAAGTGATGTTAATTTAGAATATAAGGTAAATTTGTATAGGATAAAACATCACATAAAACTGACAATATATTCACAAAATATAATATAAAGTTTAGAAAATAAGTAATAGTTTAGAAAGAAATATGGGAAGTCGTATGTTTCTTTTTTAGCAAAACATGGTTGTGTCAATAGATAGGATATTTATTTGGTAGTTTTTTTGTAACTGCAATAATAATATTTTTCAAAATCAATCAACTTTATATGTTATTGTAGATGAATAGTCTAAAATAATGTTTTTACGTGTAATCAAATTTTGCAACTGAAAAAATAACTAATTATTTTTTATTACTTTGAAACATTGTCTTTCATGTGATAAATATTTTTTCAAAATATGAAATCCATATGAAATTTTTTATTCTTGTCATGCATATGATATGCTAATGATACATATATAACATTAAGTTTTGTGTTTATAATTATAAAACTCATTCATAAAGTATAGTGACACTGTTTAGGCACAGTTTAAGTGGGTAATATGAATATTTTTTCAAGATAAAAACACAACAAAAAAAAAGAGGAAAGATAGAAACATAACAATTCACTCTCTCTAATTAATTATAATTAAATCGCTTAATATCAATTATAATATAATTTATATATTAAGAACTATAATGGTCCTAAATATTGTAGTAACGTTTGAGTCAGATTTTTTTTGTGGAGACGTTTTGATGGATTTCTAACAGTAAAGGAGTTCTTCAAAATATTCATAGAAGTTAGGAGGGTTTTGAAACAACTCTCCTAAATTAGGATAGGGAAAATGAAAATCGCTCTAACATTTGGGGACGACCTAGTCACTCCAAGGTTGGGGGACGACATGGGCGCGACGTGTTCCTCACCAGCCGGAGTCCCCAACCTTCTCCATGTCGTCCCCTTCTTCTCTAGTGTGACGGGATTTGTTATATATATACTTGTTTTGTCTCGAAATAGATCATATTTATATATTATTATATATATATATATATATATATATATATATATATATATATATATATATATATATATATATATTACATCTTGCATTGTTATATATATTGTTTTGTTTGAATAATATATCGCTATATATATATTGTTTTATAAAGTTGTATCATATCTATATACTATTCCATATGAATTATATATACTATTTTTATCGAACATATAGTGATATATCTATACTTGTTTGTCCGAATTACACATTTGTTATACACATATATTGTTTGTCCGAACTATATCATATGTTTATACTATTTTCATCCGATTTATATATACTTGTTTTATTATAATGTTACACTATATATATACTATTTTTGTGTCTGATTTATATATTGTTATAAATATACTTGTTTTATCATAATGTTATACTATCTATATACTGTTTGTGCCGCTACGCTCTATTTTCACCCCGTCGTTGCTTCCTGAGCTGGGAAGGCGCTGGGCGGATGTGTGTCGTGCCACTGTCGTGTTTTGGCTGACGTGGCAACGCGCAATATCAGGACGCTCAAGTGTAATAAAATTTTGTAACTGAAAAAATAACTAATTATTTTTTATTACTTGAAACATTTGTCTTTCATGTGATAAATGTTTTTTCAAAACATGAAATTCATATGAAATTTTTTGTTCTTGTGATGCATATGATATGCTAATGATACATATATAACATTAAGTTTTGTATTTGTAATTATAAAACGCATTCATAAAGTATGGTGACATTGTTTAGGCACAGTTTAAGCGAATAATGTGAATATTTTTCAAGATAAAAACACAACAAAAAAAAAGAAAAGATAGAAACACAACACTTCACTCTCTCTAATTAATTATAATTAAATCGCTTAATATAAATTATAATATAATTTATATACTAAGTACTATAATGGCCCTAAATATTTTAGTAGCGTTTGAGTCAGATTTTATCTGTGGAGACGTTTTGATGGATTCTTACGGTGAAGGAGTTTTTCAAAATATTCATAAACGTTTGGAGGATCTTGAAACAACTCTCCTAAATTAGGATAATCCGTTTAGTCAATGGGCCCATATGGATAACCCGTTAAAGCATTTGAGTTGAGACTAGTGGTAATACTTTTTTTCCATTTTTTTTTAATAAAGAGACGTGGAAATAATTTGGTCACTTAAGTCGAATTTTTTTTAATAGTAGCACTATTTTGAAGAATAATTAATCAGATAGCATGATTTTTAAAATATTTGGGTAGGTAGCACTTCCGTCAGACCTTCTGGCGGAACTGAACTAGTTCCGCCAGAGGGTCTGGCGGAACTAGAGAATTTTTTTTTTTTTGCTAATCTCGGCTATTTGGGACCCTTAAACAACCTTAATTAATGAAAAATGCTAGTTCCGCCACTGAGTTTGGCGGAACTAGGTAAAATTCATTTTTGGCTCAATTTGGACGGTGAAATTGGCCCAAAAATGATGAAAATATAGGTTCCGCCAGAGCCTCTGGCGGAACTAGACCATTTTCCCAACTTACAATCTGACCCAAAAAGTCCAAAAAAATGGTCTAGTTCCGCCAGTGGGTCTGGTGGAAGTTCAAAATTAGGGTTTAGTAACGGTTTTTAATAAAAAACCGATACTAAATATAACGGTTTTTATAAAATAACCATTACTAAATTTGACACTTAGTAACGGTTCTTCCGTAAAAACCGTTACTAAATAAGCATTTAGTAACGGTTTTTTCATAAAAACCGTTACTAAGTGGAATGCAGCAAATTTTTTTTCCACTTAGTAACGGTTTTTATGGAAGAACCGTTACTAAATGTTTTTTTAGTAACGGTTTTTAGGGAAGAACCGTGGTTCTGTGATAAAAATCGATACAGTACTAATATTTAGTATCGGTTTTTTATTAAAAACCGTTACTAAACCCTAAATTTTGAAAAAATTTTGGGTCAGATTGTAAGTTGGGAAAATGTATAGTTCCGCCAGACCCACTGGAGGAACTAGATAGTTCCACCAGAGGGTCTGGCGGAACCTATATTTTCGTCATTTTTGGGCCAATTTCACCGTCTAGGCTGTTTAAGGGTGCCAAATGGCCGAGATTAGCAAAAAAAAATTTCCTAGTTCCGCCAGACCCTCTGGCGGAACTACCTGCCCGCCGCCAGAAGGTCTGGCGGAAGTGCTACCTACCCAAATATTTTGAAAATCATGCTATCTCGATTAATTATTCTTCAAAATAGTGCTACTATTCAAAAAAATTCACTTAAGTCACAATTTTACTGAACGCTTTGTGAATTGGAAAAATACAGTTAAATTTAGATGTTTAATATAGTAAAAATAATTTGAATTTTAGTAGCACATAAATAAATAAAAAAATTGTATCTATTTATAAGATTAAATTTTGTGTTGTTGTTGGTACGTGGCCATCTATTTGACTTTCAAGTGGAAACGCGTGCGTCATGTGACTCATGTGTGTATTCTTTCTTCGAATTTATTGATTGTCTCCTTACAATAATTTTACTACGAGGATTTATTTGTATGTTCTTTTTCTCAATTTTCAAAATAATATTTAGCACTTAATAAAAAAATTATATATTTTGCTACAACGAATTAATTCATAAGTATCAAGGTCAGACAAAATTGAACATATTTCATTTTCTTATTTTACTTCAACACGGAGAGATCTTCGGATCTTGTCTTAGGTTTTCATTATGTTCTACCTATTATACAGCTAGATTTATGGATTAAAATAAATAGATTAAATTAAATAAAGAGAATTAAGAATCTTAACCATAGGGAATGGAGTTACTTAGGAATCTTGCCAGTAAAGGACATTATGAAAGTCTGATTTTTTTTTATGAATCTGACAAATCACAATACTCGGAGAATGTCTAAATCACGACCGCTGACGCCAGCCTCCCTTTTTTACTCCCAAATCATGACGCCATATACAGAGACGGTTCGCTCTATCGTGCAACAATCCTATCGCCCAACAGTATATTAGTACTCGAACAATACTATAATTTAATAAAAACGGTATATAAATTTGATATAACAATATATAGTTCAGACAAAACAGTATATATATATAACAATATATAATTCAAACAAAAATAATATGTACAGTTATTGATGTGATAAAACAGTATATAGATATGATATAACAATATATAGATGTGATATATAAATATGCGGGAGTATTGCATGATGGACCCAATCAAGTTGGACCCGTGGGTGATTTAGGAGTACTCTAAGAGTCATGATAACATATCTCCTTTTTTTAATTATTTAGTGTGGGGGCATCACATAATATAAAAACAAAAATAGATAAATTTAGACTCGAGAGTCAAGACCTAAACAATTATCATAATAATTGAGAAATGATGATGATTTCTGAATATTTTTGTCCCTAAATAAATCATCAAATTCATACATAAATAAAATATAGAATAATATCAGTGTTTTTAGATACGATAATATCAGTTGTTTGGTAAAATAATAAATTGATATTGTTTAACAAAATAGAATAATATGAATGTAGAATATTGCCTACATCCATATGATGATGATAATTATTATTGTATAAAAAATATCATTATCTGAAACCTCTACTAATTTTAAACATCATTTTATGTACTTAATAAAAAAAATCCTATCAATATCACTATCTGAATGTAATTATTGTTTAATTACTAATTAGCATAAAAAAAATTAAAGGGACAAGTGGCAGAATTAGGGGGATATCCATTTTCTCCATAATATATACTAAACATACCAAGTGGGAGTAATTTTTCAATATGAACCAGATTTTTCCATTAACTTGTGAAAATAATGATTTTATCTTTCAATTTACAGAAAATAGCATTTAATAATTTAGCCTCTCAACAGTCAACATACTAACATGACTGATAAATTCAATCCAATTTAACTTGGCATTACATGAAATTTACCCTTGTCAACTAAAAAGAACCAATGTTGGTTCTGCAAATTAAATAAAAAAGAAAGGGCAATTACAAAACCTAGAAGGTTGGATTGTATATATTTAATGAACCAATTTTAGCTTCCTTTCAAAATTGTGTGAACATAAAACTATTCAATTCAGATTACACGTCACTTTCAAGAATAAAATGAACTCACAAAATGTCAAAGGGATTTAGTCTATGCTTTGAATAAAAACAAAATCAATTAATACATAAAAAAACTTAAAAATATTATTAAATTACATGGTCAAATAAGAATTGAAGTAAATACAAACCAAATATATCCGTAAAACAAAATAACAAAATATATATTTTCATACAATATTAATTAAAATAACATGAATCACGCATCAATATTCTTCTCAATTTTCTCAAATAAAAATAAAAAATAATAATTTGAAATATTTAAATATTAATTTGGAATCCATAAAAGTCTTCTGTTATTAACTGGCGGGGCGAGACCTGGTATGCCTGGAATATCTTTGTTATGCGGATTCACAATCTGAATAAAAAATAATCAGATAAATAAATAAATATAAAATAAATAAATAAATATAGAAAAATAAAATAAATAAATATAGAAAATAAAATAAATAAAGAAAAATTATAAAATAAGAAATAAATATAAATATAAATAAATAAAGGATTCTTTTCACAAAACCCCCATATTTTCTGGTATTTTTGAAAGGCCCATATATATTAACTCCTGACTTTTTACATACTTAAAAGCACTCTAATAATAACTTTTTATTTTAAAAAAAAAACTAGCTTTAAAGATTTATTTAAAAAAAAAACAAACTCATTTTGAAAAAGTAGAGAAATAATATGTAAACACCTTAATTTATTTTGAAATAAAAGAAGAACAATTTATAAACTGTGCTTACACATTATTTACATTTTATTTGAACATTATTTAGCTTCTTTCTAAATAAAAGTTAAATTTACGGGGAATTTTCTGAATTTGAGAAAATATAGAGGCCTTTCGGAAAATTCCACAAAAACTAAATATATTAAAAGATAAATAAATAAATGTTATTTTATTTTATTTTATTGATTTTCTCACCTTGACAATAATAATAGCAATCACGCCAATTACAATGAGAAAAAGAAATGCCATTATGCATTTATCAGTTGCAACCTAAGTTTCATTTACAAAAAATAATCATATTATTTACAAAAATAAAAGTAATTTTTCGATAACCAAATTTTCAATTTAACCTCTCTAAATCCTCAAAATATCACGCATTGTATCCAAATTTCAAAATATAATGAGGGTTGCGAGAGATATTTTGAGAAATTCCAGGGGTATAAATGTAATTATTTAGAAATTTTAAAAAATAAAAATAAAATAATTACCTGTCGACCAATTTCTTTAACCAATTTAGAAGCTTTTTTAATTGAGAAATGAATGGAGTCAAGCTCATTCACAACTCGGCTCATTTGTTCCGTCTGAAAATTATGAAAAATAATTATTATAACTTTTTAAATAAAAAATAAAATAATATTTAGATAAGAAGAGGACTAAATTGCATACTTGCGCTTTAAGAGCAGCTGCTGTTTCCGATCCCACATTAATAGTACTGTGCACAGTCTAATAAATTATAATTAAAAAAATAATTAATTAATTAAAAATATTGAAGAGTTAAATTAAAGGGATTTAATTTGAATTTAGTGAAATTATAGGGGCTTCTATGCAAAAAAGGATTGAATTAAATTAAGTACGCGTTAAAATATAAAAGAACGAATAAATTAATTAATAAAGAATAAGAATATTGAAGGGTTAAATTAAAGGGATTTGTTTTGAATTTAGTAAAATTACAGGGGCTTTTATGCAAAAAATATTTAAATTTTTTATTACAAACCTGTTTAGAGCGTTCAATAGCTTGATCAGTTTCGTCCAGTAAACTATTTCCATGATTAATCAGCTGTTGATTTGACATAGCTATAAATAACAATAATAAAAATAACAAATTAAACAAAAATAATTAAATTTAGATTATTAATAGGGAAATTTAATAACTTACATGAAGCTTGCACAACATTTTCTTCATAATCATTATCCGCTCCAGCGTCAAATAAATCAATTCTTTTATTTTCACTTTGTTGTCTATTATAAAATAAATTAAAAATAAATAAATAAGACAATAATAATTAAAGTTCATGAAAATAAATTAAATTAGGGTTTGAAAGATATAACATACTGCTTCTTGAGAGCAACATATGAATTCAATTCCTTAATCTGCAAAAAATCAAACAGACTGAGTTAAAAATATATCCAATTTTAGATATAATTTGTACTTAAAATGCATCGAAATCCTTGCTGAAAAATAGAATAAAATAAATATTAAAATAAATACCATAGATTGCTTTCTATCACTAAGCATTTTAATTGTGTCTCGTGTATTTGTAGCCTCTTCTTCTTTAACCAATCTCTCAAAGTCTTTTATTAGCCTGAAATTAAATACAACTTATTTAAAATTAATTTATTTAAAGGAACAAATTTCACAAAATTAGTTGAAAAATTGAACTGAATTGAATTACCTTTTGCAATCACGCATTTTATCCGTGAGTTCTTCCAATTGTCGGCTTCTCCTGTTCGGATCCTTGATTTTCTCCAATTTCTGAAACCCATTTCTGTTCAAAATTCAAATCATTTCAAGTTAATTCCTGTTTAATCACAACCAAGAACGAAATCAAAGAAATTCAACAAAAAGCTTCAAAATTCCATTATAAACAATCCCAAATCGACAATTCATAACAAATTTGACTCATTTCCTACCTAAAACTTCCTTTTAAAAATCACCCAGAACCCAAATTTCCTCTCGTTCCAGATCGTGACCCAAAATTACCAAATTGAAAAAAAATGTGAAAATCCTTACGATAATGCGCGAAGAATGTCCGTGATCTGTCCCTCGATCTCCGCCAGTTCCTCATTGATTGCCGACAAATCCATCTCTTCCAAACCCAAATCACAACTTTTAATCAACAATTAGTGTATACCAACACTACCAAATCTACAAAATTACTATCAGCTAAACTCCGGCGAGAAAACTTCAAATGGGCACCCGCATTGTCCGAAAAAACCAAAAGGAAAAATCGAAAGGGGAAGAGAGATTGTGAGAAAATGGAATGGATCTTGTTGGAGACACGACACGCAGCGAGATCGAAGGAAAAAGGAGAGAGAGATTGAGAGAATTAGTCTCGGTTTTTTATTTTTGTAACAGGTTGGATTGGATTTTTTATTTTTATTTTTATTTTTATTTTTTTTGTATTTTATTTTTTCGACAACTGCCCGTAGGCTATTTTTTTTTTTTTTTGTTTTTGTTTTTATTTTGTGTCTTAAATTTATTTATTTATTGTTTTTGTTTTTGTTTTTGTTTTTGTTTTGTGTCTTAATTAACTGGAGGGATAATAGATGTCTGGTTTTGTGTGTTCTCTCGGTTTATTAATAACTGGACACGTCCAGTTTAAATGAAAAGAGTGCTGATACTAAATTGATAGTGAAAATATTTGTAAGTCTTGTGTAGATTTAAATCTTATGTACTGTTTCATCTAATTAGAAAATAGCATATAATATTATGAAAAATTAAATAAAATGACTGTTAGTATAATCCAAAATATTTACCACCACTTAATAATTAATATATGAACTTATAAATTATAATTAGGGCTGGCCCTGAAAACAATCTTGATCAATACAAGGAATTTGTATCAACAATTAGGTATAATTTACCGAAACAATGAAAATGCATCAAACTTATTTGCAAATTGGAAGATACTTTAAAAAATGTATATACTGACAAATTATCTATAGTCTAGTAATTAGTCTAGTAATTAAGTATTTTGCTTGAGATATAATATATTGGAGATTCAAACTCCACAAATTGCATTGGAGTATTTTCTCTTTCTTTTTTTATAAAAATATTTCTCGCATAACGAACTGAAAAAAATGCATATGCTGATAATTTAATCACCAAATTATCATTTATCAATTCTTCTTTCTTTACTCTATGTTTCTCTCTTTTCCCTCATATTTTTTTAAGTCTTAATTTGGTAAATTTTTATAGAGGGAATTCAAAGGAATCCTTATGTAACTATGATAAGTTCGAAAGTATACTGATGAATAATTTTGTCTAATTGATGATTCATCTGCAACATGAAATTAAGGATAAAAAAATGAGGTGTCATAACAATAGAAAGACTTAGTTTTGTTTTGTATTATTCCTTAAATTGAAAATTTATTAGATGAATGGTTTGAAAGAATAAGATATGATTAGTTACTTACAACTACATTTCGGAATGAAATATGTGTGATAAATTATAAAAATTATTCTTATTTTGATTATAATTTTGTTTAATATAAAGCACAATCTATAATATATATTTATCTCATTATAGGATTGTCATTTAAAGTATCTCATATGTTTACTTTATTTAATTTGATTGTATCATATTCAATAATACAATAACTAAGGCAATCGCTTTTTTCCGGGTTTGGGCAAATGAACATGACCGACCCTTCCTAAAAAATTGGCCTATCAATATACATTTTTATCTATTAAATATACATTTATGCCTATCCAATATACATTCCTTGAATATTGATATACAATTTTAAAATATCTAGTATATATTAACACCAATATATCTCTCCACCCAGTGAGTGTGTACATTATTACTTATTAATATATCTTTTAATCTCTGAAATTTTTTATTATTTATTTTTTGAATATTAATCTAAATTTTCATATATTTCATATATCATTCTACAAGTCCATTATATTTTCGTGAATACAAATATACATTTCTAAAGTCATTGTTTGACCATATTAATACTTGATTTGAGAACATATTTGAGCATGGGTCAACACAAATAATATTGACGGTCCGAAATTGTACTGATATCGACAGAGCTTGATAATTAACATATGTTGTGCTGACAATGTTAACACATATCACACATCAAATTACTAATCACACAATTCTTAATGCCATATCTAACAATTATGTTCATGTTATTTTAGATTGACTAAAAAATTGTTTTCTTATCTTAACTAAAATTTTGACATAACATTTCAATTAGAAATTATTATGTTTTTCTGTATATCCATCTACTTACGGATACTAACTTAATACAGTAAAATTAATACATTTTCCAAGGATTTCAGTTCATATCAGAAGGCAAGCCCTGAGAAATGGAACGAATCACAGACTGGAGATGATCATTCAGTCAGTCTATGAGTTAGGCTGGTCTTGTTCATTGACTTCCATTTTCTTAACTAACCTGATTGGTATTTTCCCAATATTCAATGTCCAAATTCAGATCCACATATTAAAATTCGAACAGATAAATTAGCAAAAAAAAAGAAACATATATTAATACAAAAAATAATATTTGAAAAAACATACTCTGACTAATAATTAATAAATACATACTAACAAGAAAAACACCCAACTAAGTCGGCCCAAATCATTTCTCAAAAAAGGCCCACTAAAAGACCCAACTACACTTTAAAACCCAATAAAAATAATTTTTCCGCAATATGTTTTCATATGTCCTGTAAGAATATGTGAAACGAACTATTTTCATCTGAATTCTCTTATGTATATGACTTTCTATACGAACTACTACAAAGTATCATTACAATAGAACAGAATTCCATGAAGATAATAAACTTCATCTCTTTCATTCTCTCCGACCAAAAAACTACCTCACAAAGATGATGAATCTCACAAAACCTCCTCTCACTTCTCCATTCCTCCTCAATCCCTCTCCGTACCGGAACCGGTACCACCACCACCTCCGCCGTACCTCCGCCTCCTCCGGCGATAACAACACCGCCACAAACCAAGACCAATCCCAGCCACCTCTGACCAAAACACCCAAACCCAAGAAGAAGCTCAAGGTGAAGAGGCGGAGAGGCGGGAGAGACGAGCAGGAGGAGAGACTTCTGTCAATGTCGGCCTCGAGTCCGGGCCGGCTAGAGAAGGAGGAGAAGAAGAAGAGTTGGGAGGAGATGACTCTTACAGAGAAGGCAATTGAGTTGTACGTGGGGGAGAAAGGCGCTCTGTTTTGGCTGAACAAGTTTGCGTACGCTTCGATTTTCATCATGGCTGGCATTTGGATTCTGTTTCGGTTTGTTGGGCCCACGATTGGTTTGTACCAGCTCGATAAGCCGGTTCTGCCTCCATCGAGTATGTTTGGTTGAAACTTGAAAGTGATTTTGATTGAGTTGAAGATTCAATTGAGGTTTGATCATTTCTTATCTATTTTGATTTTGAACTTGTAATTTTGTAAATTTAGTTATATTGTAATATTGTATTATAAATGTTCCGACGACGAGTGCAATGTTTGAGGAATTTTGTTATGCAAGTAAAATTAATAGCTAGCTAATCATAAAAAAAATGGTTTGTATTAATATTTTATTGGTTTATTGTGAAATTCTTCAAAAACCCCCTAACTTTTCTGCTATTTATCAAAAGCCCCCTAACTTTTCAATGTTCTTCAAAAACTCCCTATAAAGTGAATTCAATTTTTTTTAGCCCCCTATGGTGTTAAATTCAACTTTTCCATCCAATTTTGATTTTTAAAAAACTAAAATGCCCCATATATATTTATTTTCATGTCATATTTTATTGAATTAAATAAATTAAATTAAATTAATGACTACAATATAGACAAAATCACAATAAATAATAGTGACGAAAATAATATTTTACGTAATATAAAATTATAATTTAAATATAAGATAATAAAAAAAATTGTAATATAACACCATAAAATAAAAACTAACATATCATAAAATAATATCATAAAATTAAAATCGTAAAATATTATATTAAAAAAATATATTTATTTATTATTTTATTGAATATAATAAAATATGAAAATAAATATATGAGGGGTATTTTAGTCTTTTATAAATCAAAATTGGATGGAAAAGTTGAGGTTAACACCATAGGGGCCAAAAAAAAATTGAATTCACTTTATAGGGGGTTTTTGAAGAACATTGAAAAGTTAGGGGGTTTTTGATAAATAGCAGAAAAGTTAGGGGGGTTTTTGAAGAATTTCCCTATTTTATTCAGTTTATTACACATTGTACAGTATGAATAACAAAATATTACCATTACTATACTATCCAAAAAAATAAAGAAAAAGAAAATTTTATATATCAAAAACAATAAAAGAATACATTTCTGAAAGAATACTATAAAAACACAATAAAACAAATTCCAACTTAACTATAATACAATACCAAATTACCCAAAAAATATTTAATTCAACAACGAACCGACCAAGAAAATAACATTCTTTAACTCAAGCTCGTTTTGAGCGAAGAACCGGAAACGAGCCCTGAAAGTAATCCAGTGAAAAGCGCGCTACTATAAGTAGTTGGTTCGCCTTGTAACGCGTTGGATCTCACATCAATATATGTCTCGTTCAAAAACGGACCGCCAACTAGGGCACCAGTCGCGATATTAGGGTTTGGTTCCGTTGAGTCGAGCCAGCTGAAGTCTGTGCAATCAGGGTTTTCATCGGCTGGAATGGACGCTCCTCTGTGGTGCACTTGTTGTGGGTAGGTTCCATATCCGACCAAATAGCTCATTTTTATCGGATTCTTTCCCAATATATAATTCGCCTAGTTAGAGTCACAATGGAAAGTTAATATAGTTAGAATAAGTTTAATGTAAATATTCAAGTTTGGTCAACAAGTTTTGGAGTGTGATGCACCTGTGATGTGGCGAATTTGCGGATATCAGCCGGTGAGAATTTGGTTCCACTGCACGAAATATCAGCTGTTTGTGTTGTGGTCATGTAATCGCTGAATAATACTGCAAGAAACGAACCGGCAACGGTATTTTGGAGCGAGTTCCATTCTTGTAGCCATAGCAATCCACCTAGTAATAATATATTGACATATAATTAACAAAATGTGTGTCTAGTTAACATATATTTATGATTGATTTTCACATAATAGGGTTTAAGTTATGACATTTTTCTAATTACCTGCTGTTCTTTCGTTAGTGGAAACTGGAGAACCGGGAACGAGAACACACATGACGCGTTCTGCTGCAGTTCTATAGTTTTGAAGGCCACTATTTATATCATTTGACAGTGAGCCAGAAGAGAAGAAACTCAACCTTGACAAGAGAACCTGCAGACATATCCATTTCCATTAAAATAAGATAACAAATCTGTCTCGCAATTTATTGTTCGTAAAATAAAATCATACCTGAGCCCCAGGACGCTTTTCGTCCCAACTAAAATACGACGGATCTCCATACCCTACAAATTTCTCTCCATTTTCAACCACATAACTCAAATAACTCTGATTTCCCGTCGCGTGATACAACCAACTTGCGGCCCACAACAACTCATCGGTATATCCAGTCGAATTATAGTACAACTGCAAATCAGGAAACGTTTTGCTGAAAATCCCGGTGTAATTATCAGCAAAGGCGAATAGTTGTTTCGAGTGACTCAAAAGAGTAGATGAATATGTGGGGTCGCTTGATTTGAAGACGAGTGAAGCTGCTGCAAGAGCCGCCGCAGTTTCGGCTGCCACATCAGATCCAGGATTTGTTTGGTTTATTAATAAAAGAGGCCGTTTTTCCGTCATGGTTTCGGGCCTCTCCCAACATTTGTGATCTACTACTGGATCTCCCACCTTACAAAAAATAAGTTTTTTATTTATTTTCAGTTATGCCGAGAATTTTGTACAATAATACTAAAAACATAATTTAGCTTTAGAAATGAATTTAGGAATATAAATAACAGTAAGTCTAATGATTTTGTAATCCATGATGTTCAATTTAAGCTTATTACCTGAATATAAAGCACATCAGGGGAAGGATGAGCGTTGACTAAATAATCAGTGATCCATCTTAATCCATCAGTAGTGAGATCTAAGTCTCCAGCTTTACTCAAATAATCTCCGTATTCAAGAATAGACCATGATAAAATTGTGGCAGTAAATGCCATCGGAAATCCGAATTTAATATGGTCTCCAGCGTCGTACATTCCTTTCGATAAATCTAAATTTGCCTCTTTACCATCACTTAATGCCGAATCGCCTCTCCATGCTATCTTATTGTTCACCAGTTTTCCCGCTTTATAATTGAAAAAAATTCTCAGTTCATTCCAAAAAAAATTGAAAAAAATTAAAATGGTTTTAGGATAAATAGTATTTGTGTTATCTAATTGGTTATCCTTCAAGGCTTATGTTGGTTGAAATGGTTAACCTTTTAAATCAACATCTCAATTATATATATATATATATATATATATATATATATATATATATTGGCAATAAATAAAGAGAAAATATTATGATTTATAGTGATTAAGTACTTTAATTTTGAGTATAGATCGTAACTATACATTTTTGAATTTGAAGAAATTGAAGGGAAGTTGCAAGAGCCTTGCTGAAGTCTACTGGCCTGTCTGGGGTCGAGGGCAAATCCGGGATTGGGGAAGGTTTAACTTTATTCCTTATAACACCTAAAATAACACGAAAAAATACAAAATATCATAAAATAACTCGATATGTGAAAAGATGTTGAATTATTCATAATATATTCATATAAATACCAAATATCGCTCCTGCAATTGCCACAAAGATCAACGGCACCACGATCCACCGGCAAACACAACCCCTTGAGGCGCCCATCTTCTTCCCCTAGAATCTCTTTCTCAAGGATTCTCTTACAATTTAATCTCCTTTTTATTTCTTCAACTTGTTATTCTTTTTTGGAAGAAGAAGAAGGATGTTTTATGCATGGAAGAGGAGAGGGATTTTGACCTTTTCCTTAGTGGGAGACATGAATATATTGGAACGTTTCATATTGGGTTGCATGTATCAACAAGCAATTGGAAGAAATTACAAGAATGCCATTGAGTTTGACAAAATAACAAAAAAATATATACTTGTTTTATGTTAACATCATCTCCAATTTAGAACGAACCGGAGAAGAGAATAATTTTAAATATTTACAAAAATATCTTACAAGGTTACAACAATTGGTTATTTTGCTCTAGTTTGATCTAGAATAAACTTTCATCAAAATAGGTGCAAAATTGAAAAAAAATTTATATAATTATTCATTATACATTGCCTGTACTCTCCAAAAAATAAAGTAATAAGAATCCATCGTAACTACTACAAAAAAGAACATATATTTCTGGAAAAAATATTATTACAATCATAATAAATCAAATATCTACCAACCAAATCAACAAAACATAAAAAAACAAATAATAATTGACTACAACCCCACAATATTCCCAACAAACTGATATATACTTTTTAAAAATAACAAATTAATAATTTTTAAGTAAAGCTTGTTACCACAGAAGAACCGGAAACGAGTCCTGAAAGTAATCCAGTAAGAAGTACACTACTGTAAGTAGTGGGTTCACCTTGTAACGCGTTAGTTCTTACATCATCATATGTGTCGTTTAAAGACGGACCACCAACTAGGGCACCAATAGCTATATTAGGGTTTGGGTCTGGCGATAAGAGCCATGTTTGATCTGTACAACTAGGGTTTTCATCGGCTGGAATGGACGCTCCTCTGTGGTGTACTTGTTGTGGGTATTTAGACCCGTATCCGACTAGATAACTCATTTTAATCGGGTTGTTACCCAATATATAACTTGCCTGTGTAATTATACTGGTTCAATTAACAGCTCAAAACACTTTCGTATAAAAGTAATAATCTCATTGAGTTTTAGATCGTAAATTACCTGTGACAAGGCAAAATCACGCAGATCATTTGGCGAGAAGTTGGTACCATTGCACGCGATGTCACGTGTTTCTGTTGAGTTCATATAATCGCTAAATAAAACTGCGAGAAACGAACCAGCCACAGTATGCTGAAGCGAATTCCATTGCTGTATCAATAGCAATCCACCTGGATAATAACACATTTAACATATAATCAACAAAATTTGTGGAATTTAAAAGTTAATATTTGTCAAATAACTAGGTTTTAGGTTGTTGGCATTATTCTTTTCTCTAATTACCTTCGGTTCTATCAATGGTAGAAACTGGAGAACCCGGCACGATAGCGCACATAACACGTTCGGCTGTATTTCTATAGTTTTGTAGACTACTACTTATATTATTTGTTAGTGAGCCCGAAGAAAAGAAATTCACCCTCGACAAAAGAACCTGCATAAAAAAACCCGCTTCATTTTCATTTAAAAAGATAATTAATCAATCTGACAATTCAATGTTCATAAATAAAAATCACACCTGAGCTCCTGCACGCTTATCATCCCAACTGAAGTACGACGGATCTCCATATCCTGCAAACGCCTCTCCATTCTGAACCACATAAGTTAAATAAATTTGATCACTAGTTGCATGATACAACCAACTTGCTGCCCACAATAACTCATCCTTATATCCGCTCGAATTATAATACATTTGCAAATCAGGAAACGTTTCACTATATATTCCCCTATTAGAATCCGCAAAGGTGAATAGTTCTTTCGAGTGACTCAAAAGGGTTGATGAATAAGTGACATCGGTTGATCTGAAAACAAGTGAGGCCGCTGCAAGCGCGGCTGCAGTTTCTCCTGCCACATCTGATCCAGGATTTTTTTTGTTTATGTACAAAAGAGGTCTTTTTTCCGTCATTGTTTCAGGTCTTTCCCAACACTTGTGGTCTTCTAACGGATCTCCTACCTTCAAAATAAAAATTAAATTTTTCTTAAGAGTTATTTTTCGTCATTAATATGTATCTTTTCAAGAACAATGATATATTAAAAAATATTAGAATTAGTATTTCACATTGTCGAAGTTAATTACCTGAATATAAAGCACATCAGCAGAAGGATGAGCACTGATTAAGTAATCAGTGATCCATCTTAATCCATCAAGAGCGGGTTCTAAATTTCCAGTTTTACTCAGATAATCTCCATATTCAAGAATAGACCATGATAAAATCGTGGCAGTAAACGCCATCGGAAATCCGAATTTGATGTGGTCTCCTGCGTCGTACATCCCTTTCGATAAGTCTATTTGCGCCTCTTTTCCATCATTTAATGCTGAATCGCCTCTCCATGCTATTTTGTTGTTCACTAATTTCCCCGCTATATAATTATAAAGACATATATAAAATATCTTCATTATACATTTATGTAAGATTTTCAAACTAACCCAATTTGTTTTTGAAATTCCGGAACTAACCAACTTTTCATGTTTCATTTTTCAAAGTAAACTAAAATGAACTTGATCCAGCTAGTTAATTAAAAAAAAGTACTGGGCTTTGAAAGTCTAGTATTTTGTTTACATTTTTTTTCTTTTAGTACCCAAACAAATAACAAAAACACATCGAACTCTCAGAGTCCAGTGGAAAGGAAAATAAAAAAAGAGTGCCTATGTATTCGCTACCAGATTTTCGAACTCTGTTACTATTTTCAAGAAGAAAAGTTTCGGACTTTTAAAGTCAGCTTTAGCTTAGTGTGAAAATAAAGTTGAAGAATTAATTAGTTACTTCTTAAAGTTAGTTTAAGAGTCCTACCACATATTTATATATTTGGACTTGCAAAAATGCGATATGTACGATTGAATTTTGAAATGTAAATTAAGAGAGTTTATTACTAAGTACATTTTTGAACTTGAAGAAACTTGAGAGAAGTTGTCAGAGCTTTGCCGAGATCTGTATCATCTGCAACCACTGGAACTGGCGGTATTAGCGGTAAAGACGGTATTGGAGACGGATGAACCTTATTCCTTATGATACCTAAAATGATACGAAAAAATACGTGATATAATGAAAGAATTACATGATTGAGAGATAATTGAACTGAATCATTCGTAGTAACATATTTAAATTTTTTTTTTTAGGAAACATATTTATAAAATTACCAAATATCGCTCCGGCGATCACCACCAAAACCAACGGCACCATGATCCACTTGCAAACGAACGTTCTTTTGACCCCCATCTCTCTCTCTCTCTCTTACTTTGAGTTGGTTTATTTCGTTTTAGTTTTCTTCGAGATTAGAAGAACAAGGGAGTATTTGATTGAAGAAGAGAGAACGTTTATACCATATAGAAAATATCAAGTTGGGACCTATATTTATAGATGATGTGATCTCAACGGCTACTCCTCTCCAAAGTCTAAACCATTTATCAAAATATATTTTTGTGGGGAAATGAGGGGCCAAGTTATACTTTTCCTTCAAGAAATTCATTTTCCAACAGCTCAGTTGTCCATTGTTGTTTTGAGAGGTCTTTAAAATTTTCTCTAATGTTGGTTAGTACTTAGTGCTTAGACATGAATGGGAAGGTTAATTCCTAAAGTATTACAATTAATGTCATCTCCATTTCGAACTAAAATTGATCAGAAAACAATAATTGTAGATATTTTTTAGAAAGACTTTGATTCTTCTAGTGTTAGGATATGACTGGTGAGGATCACTAAACCCATTAAATATTAAAACAAGGTATTTATTTTATTTTAATTGGTGCACTATGTTTTGTGATGGGCACTTTGTAATACGCAATTATGTGACCGAATGTTTTTATTATTGTGTATGATAGCCAACTGTTTTATTATCTGTGGTGTAATACTTTATAGTGGAGGTTTTCGTTAGAATATTAATGTAGGTTTAATAAAATTCTTGATATATTCTAATAAATTTAGTTTTGGTATAGTTCGATGTATTCTTTTTCATTGTGCTCTTTTTTACTGTAGCAAATTCAGAAGGCTTTCTTATTTCGACATATGAAGATATAGGTATAATGGATCATCAAAAATACTTCAAATACTAAACTTGAACTAATAATAATTTGCAAACAGGTCTGAATTCTTAAAACTTTATATTATTTCTTATCATTGAGTTTAATAAAAATGTCACATGTATGGAAGGCGTGTACGTGCCATGGACTAACTCAAATAATAATGAATGCATGTTATTGTTGAAAATAAAAGAAATACAAAATTCTTACCCTGATTTTCTTATGTCACCGTATAAAAATACGGGTGTACAACTTTCCTAAAGCTAAGACTAGGAATCTTGGATACAGTTCTATATCGATCTTCTCCATTTTGGTATTTCAAATTTGCCTTTTCAGTGGATTTTTTATGTTTCTATTGAAGACCTATTGAAACTAAATTAAAAAAAATCCATACAAGAGTACAACAGAAGAGGTGGTTTCTTTTCTTTTTGTGTTGTCTATTGTCTTTCATTTAATTAACTATTTTGTAAATATTTTTTCTTATTTTTGTAGCTTGTTATGCTAAAAACTTCAACAACAAAAAAACAATCTTTTGCCATTACTATCCAAAAATAAAAGAAAAATGAAATTCAAATAATTACTAAAAAAGAATGCAGTTCTCCAAAAGTAAAATATAACAAATCAAAATTCTTGAAACAGCTCAAATTTGACTACAACACCATTATATTCCCAAAAAATTTAATCACAAACCAACCAATTAATAAAGGCCCTTTTGAATAGGCAGATTAATATGGTCATGTAAAACTTGTTACCGTCGGAGAAGTCGAAGCGAGCCCTGTAAGTAATCCAGTAAGTAGTGCATTACTATAAGTAGTGGGTTCACCTTGTAACGCATTAGTTCTCACATCATCATACGTGTCGGTCTGAGACGGACCTCCAACTAGGGCACCAATCGCGATATTAGGGTTTGGGTTTGAAGACATGAGCCAGGTTCGATCTGTACAACTAGGGTTTTCATCAGCTGGAATGGAAGCTCCTCTGTGGTGTACTTGTTGAGGGTATTTAGTCCCAAATCCCACTAGATAGCTCATATTTAATGGGTTGTTTCCCAATATATATTCCGCCTGATTAATTATAAAAAGATCATATATTTAGAATGATTTATCGGTAAAACTAATTTGAGTTTAGATTTTTGCTTGATATTCATGATAAAAGTGGTTGGTCTCATTAACTTTTGGAGGGTAATATACCTGTGATGTGGCGAAATTACGCATATCATTTGGCGAAGCATCTGTACCATTACATGAAATAATAGATGTTTTTGTGGCAGACATATAATTGCTGAACAATACTGCAAGAAACGAATTAGCCAAAGTATTTTGAAGCGAATTCCAGTCCTGTATCCATAGCAACCCAGCTGAATAATATTATAAACATTATTAATTAATGAATAAAAACTGGTATTACGGTTCATTTTCACATATTTTGAGCTATTTTTTAATTGTAATTTTTTTGGTATAAATACATTTAGTTCTATCAGTGGTTGAAACTGGAGTATCCGGTATAATAACGCACATGACACCTTTTGCTGTATCCATATAATTTAGAAGACCGTCATATATATCATTTGATAGTGAAGTCGAATTAGAAAAGAAATGCACCCTTGACAAAAGAACCTGCATCAAAAAGATAATCACTACTGGAAATACAAATTTTAGCAACGATAAGTAATCAAAGTCACGATTCATAATAAAATAAAAAAAACCATACCTGAATTCCAGCACGCTTATCATCCCAACCAAAGTACGAGGGATCTCCATATCCACTAAACTTCGCTCCATTTTCAACAACATATCTCAAATACGTACTATTCCCAGTAGCATGATAGAGCCAACTTGCAGCCCACAACAACTCATCTTCATATCCGGTCGATTTATAATACAATTGTATATCAGGAAATGTTTCACTATATATTCCTCTGTTAGAATCCGCAAAGTTGAATAGTTGTTCAGAATGAGTCAAAAGGGTCGATGAATAGGTGGCATCGGTTGATTTGAAGACGAGCGAGGCTGCTGCAAAAGCGGCTGCTGTTTCTCCTGCCACATCAGATCCAGGACTTGTTTTATTTATGTATAAAAGAGGTCGTGTTTCCGTCATGGTTTCAGGTCTCTCCCAACAGCCGTGATCTACTACCGGATCCCCTACCTTCAAATGAAAATAATATTTCATTATTTCTAATCTATAATAATTAAAAGCTATGAAAATGACATTCTATCAAAGTTAATTACCTGAATATAAAGTACATCAGGAGAAGGATGAGCATTGATTAAATAATCAGTGATCCATTTTAAACCGTCCATGGCGGGCTCTAAATTTCCAGCTTTGGCTAGATAGTCTCTATATTCAACAATAGTCCATGATAAAATTGTGGCGGTAAATGCCATCGGAAATCCGAATTTAATGTGGTCTCCCGCATCATATAACCCTTTTGATAAGTCTAATCGTGCCTCTTTTCCGTCATTTAGGGCCGAATTGCCTCTCCATTTTATCTTGTTGTTCACCAATTCACCCGCTTCAGGATAACGAAAAAATATATAAACATAGATTAGAACAAAACATATTTTGTTGCGGGTATATTTGGTTCACGGTAATGTATATACCTCATTAGAATGGGGTTAATATTTTGAGGAATATATGATGATATTATTGTGTCATAAGAATATTATTGTTTAATATGCAAATTTAAATCTTTTGGGAATGTAAAACTCTTAATGTTTTACTCATATATGAAATGATCAAATATCATTGATTGTGATAGTAGAAATCACTAAATATAATCATCTAAATATTAAGCTAAATGCGATAATATTAAGCTATTTCATATATAATCTTAGTAAGTCATCTTTAGCAAGTCTAAATATAATCTTAGTAGCAAATTGTGATAATCATCATTTATAAATGATTAGTAATTATATAAAATTGTATTTAGTTTAATTATGTGGTAACTATAGATTTTTGAAATTAGTTTAAATATGATTGTTATCTCATAGTTTTATGAATTGTAATATAGGATAACAGTTATTTAAACTGAAATTAGTTTTGTAATCTAGTTATGGTTCATTTCTCAAATAGTTCTTAGAAAAAAGCTTTTTTTCTAGTTCTTTATCAAAAGTTGATGAGCATACGATTTGATGAGCATCCCATTTGATGATATTTATAAACAATGTGATTGCCATACGATTTGATGAGCGTCTTATTTTCATGTCATTATTGTAGGATTTGTACGTGATTAAACATCAGCATTTTCATGATAATGTAAAATTCCACATTGTAGGATTTGTACGTGATTAAAAATCAGCATTTTCATGATAATGTAAAATTCCACAAACTAAATTAATTAATATTACCGTACCACAAACTAAATGCACCATAAAAGTTTACTTTGTTAAGGTAGTTAATCTATTAAATTCATGCTACAAAACGCCAACTAAATTATTTATTTGGATTTATTTAGAAAGAGATGTCGACGGATTGAATATTTGAAATGTAAATTTTCATAAAAATCAAGAATTACATTTTTGAATTTGAAGAAAGTTGAGAGAAGTCGTCAGAGCCTGACCGAGAGTCGAATTGTCTATTACCACTGGCACAAACGGAGTTGACGGTGCATGCGGTATTAGTGGAATACGCGGGATCGGTGAAGGATGTACCTTATTCTTCACCATAACTTATAAAGTGATGTGAAAAAGATACAATGTATATAATGAAGTTAGAACATAAATGTGATATGATATAATTGAACTGAATTATCCATTATATATAATACGTAAATATTACCAAATATTCCTGCCGCAATTACTATTAAAATCAGCGGCACCACGATCCACCGACAAACGAACGTTCTTTTGGCCCCCATTCCTCTCTCCTCTAGAATTTTCTTCTCTAAAACTCACCTACAATCTCTCTCCCTTTTTGAGTTGGTTTAGCTTTTTAAGGTTTTTTTTGAAGGAGGGAGGAATTTGGACTGATCAGATAGTGAGAGGTCATGGAAGGGTTTAAATACTATCAACAAGCAGTTGGAGGAAATTACGAAACTGCCATTATAGGTATTGTCAAAACAACTGACAGGGTGGCGGGAATTTAATTTGATTTATTTACATCCTCTCCTTTTAAATTTAACTGGAGAAGTTAATAACTACATATATATATATATATATATATATATATATATATATATATATGAAATTCCATTTTTTTTAATAGGAAAACTTATTTTGTTACCATACTTGGTTATTGAAATATATATTGTTTCACTGACTTATGGGACCCATGTGTCATTTTTCTTGTTTAGAAGTTCGAGTTTTTGACAATACGATGACATTTGATATATCCAGTTTTGACGTAACTGGAGAGGATTAAATCCGCTGTTGTTTACTTGCAAGCTCTTTTATTATTTTATTTTCCTAAATAATATACTATTTTTCTTAGTATGTTTGTTTTGATTAGTATATACTAGGTTCTAACATTGGCACTTTGTAATGAAAACATACGTCATCTTTTAATATCAGCTGATTGAAAGTTTCTTTCCACTTTATATATATATATTTTTTCTCGAGACAACTCATTGATTTATTTAGATTTATTAAATATTAAGTCAAATGTGTTTGTTATGACTTGAACTTGAGTTTCTGTCAAATTTGACAAGATGTTTTACAGCTTGAGTTAGTAAGTTTGACTTCTTTTCGCTTTATAATAAACCCAAAAGGGTCAAATTATTTCAAAAAAGAAATATTCAAAGAAAAATGTTGTACATATCAAATAAAAAAAAATTAGATTCAATGAACATTCTAGCAAAAGCCAGTTAAAATTCTAATTTTGAAAACTTTTTTAGAGCTCAGCATTATTTCCATTTTTTTTTTCAAAAAACAAAAAAAAATATCTTTTTACTTTTTATTTAATTTTTGCTTTGAAAGTAAGCATTCTCAAGTCAGAATGATAATAGATTTTTTGCTCATGCCAATCGAATTCAAAATTTAAGTAAGTGAAATATTATATACTTTACATAAATAAAGAAATAATAATGTATGTTTTTAGAATGAATGTCTTTCTTGTGTATAGCATATATATTTTTATTATTTCACATTTTTAATGTCAATATAACTTTTTGTAATTATCAATGCTCCATTGCAAATAGGGTATATCCTAGTTGGTTAAAACATATATATGTGTAGGAAGTCTCAGTAAACAAAGTTATATAGTACTTATTTAGTAAAATCTCTCAACTTAATAACTTAAACATCAATTTTTTTTTATCAATGCTCCATTGTGCTAATATATCACTTTTAATCTTAATATACCATCATCATATACATTTTATAAATTTTACATATCACTTACTTATAAGCACCAATGTATTATTCAGTCACCAATGTATCTTTCATTAGTCTCTATGTCATTAGAAAAATATACAGAAATTAAATAATATTAATAACACCAATGTATCGACATATTTTTTTTATTTTAATATACTGACTATGAGATTTTATACAAAATTTCAGTGTCAATATGCAAATTATATTTCTAATATATGCTTTAAGTGTCAATGCACTCATTTAAAGCTCTAATACACGGTCTTCAGTTCCAGGATAAATTCTCACTTCTCAGTCTCAATATACTATATCATTGACAAATGACAATAAATCTTTCTAATGTGCATAATTGTTTATGATGTTATTTATCTGTTCTAATTCATTTATTTTTTTTGAATTTTTTAATACAGTGGCTCATACGTCCCAATGTATTTTTTAGAAAAAAAAAAACCCCGGCAAGCCGGCCTCGAACTTGGGATCTCTCCCTTACTCGAGTTTTTTGTGTGTGGCCAACTGCGCTAGCAGTCTTTCAATTATCTGTTCTAATTCATAATATACCTTTTTTGAGTTTTACTACATTATTTTTCAAGATCAAAACATAATTTTTTTAGTAGGCAATCGCCTACTAAGATACTTAATTTAATAAAATCAAATCTCTTTACAAATTACAAGAAATTATAATAGTTTGCCGCGTCTGTGTCAAAACAGAATTACGAGGCTTAAATATATATATATATTTCAATTCTAATCTGGGACAGAGCTTAATAGGGATTTGAGGGGGCCATGACCCTCTCAAGATTTTGACGGAGTAGTATATATCAGTAGTGCTTTAGTGAAAAAAATTTGAAATACATGTATTTTTATGCATATGCTTCCTCTCCCAAATTTTTTGTATATTGTTAATCAGTAAAAATTTTTTTTTTACCCCCCAGTAAATCCAGTCAAGTTTCGTGCCTGGTTCTAATATGCAATCATTTCTATTTTTGAATTTATTTTCCTAATGTTGATATACATCTTCATCTGTTAATGTACATTTTATATCTTTAATATACCTTATTCATTTTAATAAATGCATTAACTATTATTAACTTTTTTGGCATATTAGGTAGAGAATAAATGTATGATACTCATGAATCTTTGGTTTATTGTATTTCATATGGTTAGAAAACAAGGTGATGATGAAAAAAGAAAAAAAAAGAAATGAGTGCCTTATTTGAAAAAGAATGAAAAACGTGCTGGAGACTAAATGAAGGCATGTAGTTACATGATTTTGTTAAAACTAATATTAGAAATTATACTATTTCATTACATTTATTGTGTTTGTTTTAGTTAGTATATACTAGGTTCTGTCGTGGTCGCTTATGGCATTAATATATATGTGACGTAATATGCTCGTTGAATTGTTTACGTCAAGAATATAAATTATTAGAGTTTAAGAAAATTATTTGTGGAAGATTCTTTCGATTAGGGTGTTCATTCGATCGGTTCGGTCCAAATCGAACTGAATAAGACAGAATCAAATTAAACCGAACCGAACTAGATTAGAACCGAACCGAACCGAACCGAATAAACCAAATTTTATTTCGGTTTATTCGGTTGAACCAAATTAGAAAGAAATCTATATAATATTAAGTCAAATTAATAATTTTTATACTAAATAATGATCATACTTATTAATATTTATATGATTAATCTAAAATTAAGACTATATTAATTATAAATTAATAATTTTATATATAATTCGGTCGGTTCGGTTTGTTCTATTTTTCTAAATAAAAAACCGAACCGAATTAATCAAATAACTCAACCATTTAAACCGAACTGAACTGATTTGACTGAAAAACCAAACCGAATTAACTGAAATCGACCAGTTTGGTTCGGAAACCGAATGAACACCTCTACTTTCGAAGTATATTACTTAAAAAAACATTTATTTTGGGCAGTTTGATATTTTCTTTTTCATTACTTTTGAGGCAGCTGACTGAATTCTTTTGCTTCTATAAACAATCCCTAATTATTTTTTACTGCTTTTATTTTATTTTTATTTTTATTTTTATTTCTCTAATTTTTATTTCGGTTTTAATTTTCAATTTGGGCCAATTCTCTTGGCATACTTGTAATGATTTTTTACCTAAATATAATTTCAGTTGAAGGCTCCCAGGTAAAAAAACCTGGGGTCTAACCTTCAAAAAAAAATCCCTAATTATATAGTTCAGTTGACTATTTTCTTTTTCAGTTATTTCGAAAAACATACTTATTCGGAGAGATAATGTGATACATGATCTAATTATATAGTTATTCAGTGAATAACTCAAAATACTTGAAATAACTTGTATCAATATGCCAGTATAAAAGCAATTCTTTTTCAGTATTGAAGCATGAAAAAGACAGCAAACTTGTTTATTTGTTTTGCTTTGTACATATATGTGGCGGCGTTTATTTTTACTATCAACATACATTCTGATCATAGATTCGTCATTCGTGGTACGCGAATAATACGGTGTTCAATATGTTCGTGTATAATTCAGACCGAACATTTTTCAAGTCGGTCAACTATTCGGTCAAATAAAATAGAAGACGCCAATTATTCGTGAATTATACGAGTATTATTCGCGGACTGAACAACTATGATTCTGATTCACCCTTGTCTAAGTCATACTATAATATTTCTGAGTCTCGATATTTTTTAAATTAATGCGGTAGGCTTGTTGTCCTACGCGCAATTCGCATTAATTGGAAGAATAAAAGGTAGATTTTGTTAGAGTCTAGTATATTAATTGATCCAGCCCAACATTCAGTCTCACACCATATTGTCCTGAAAAAGGCTTAAGCTTGGTTGGTGTTAGTAGTTAATGCACTAGCCTATTCAAGTAACTCTAATTTTTATTCACTACTCAAGGTGAGACTAATCAACTAGTCCCCTTTTCCACTATTTGGTTCCGGGGTGTAACAAACTCCTCAACTTACATTTCTGACGTCCCAGTCAGAATTAGTACTTGGTCCCAGTCTAGCATATTTAAGTAATTCCAATTTTGATTCACTACTCAAGATAGAACTAATCAACTAATCCATTTTTTTCACTATTTGGTTCCGGGATGTAACAGATTTACAATTACAATTAATGACTTGTAGAAATTCAAAAGAAAAATAAATTTAAAACTAAAAAAGGAAATTAAAAGGTGGTTTCTGCCACCAGTAGTGACTTCATTCCACAATCTCGAAATCTTAGTTCGTTGTATTGTCGTTTCTTATGGTGTTTCTCAGCTGTCATTCTTGATACTCCTGTGTTACGATTTGAAGTACTGAATTTTCTGTTTGTGCGATATCTCTAGATATTCGGTTGCAACGCTCTCTCCAGATCGCCAACGTCAAAAAAGCGAAGAACACTGTTTGACTACGGTGTAATGCTGAGTCTCGATATTGATTTACTGGTTACCATATATTTTAGAGTCTTATTATACAACATAAAGTGTTGATAAATCATTTATTTGTATCAATATATGAGTTTTAATGTATCTTTCAAAGTCAATCCTCTAACATTTTTTAATATATTTAATAATGTTAAAATGCATTTACTATTAATGTCTTTGGTATGTAGACAACAAATGTATGGAAAAAACTTTTGATTTGATTTACGTAGTTAGAGACACGTATGAATTTAAAATGTGAAAAAAAAAAGTTTTCTCACTTTCTAAATCTCTTTTTTTTTTAATGCTTCTAATTTCCGGTAGTTGGATCAAAGTAACTGAAAAAAAAAACTAATGATTCAAACATATTTTTTATGAAAGGAAAAATAGAAAAAAAAAACTATAACAAAAGAGTTAAAAGACTGTTAGCACAGTTAATCACACACAAAAAAACTCTAGTAAGAAAGAGATCTTTAAGTTCGAGCCCGCTTTGTCGAGATTTTTTCTAAAAAATATGTGGTGACGTATGAGCCACCGTATTAAAATAAAATAAAAAAACTATAACAAAAGAGACCATAACGCAAGAGTTTAATATTATTTCTCATTTCATGAATGAAATGCGTGCCCATGTGCCATAGACTACATGAACTTCTGATTTTATTAAAAATAAAAGAAATCAAGAATTCTCACCACTAATTTCTTTATTATTCATCTTATTCTACTTATGATACAACTTTCTTTTTTTCCTTAATTATTTCTTTTTTTTTACGATAATTCTATAGGTAGAGCTTTCCTACAGCTAAGAGTAAGACTAAGAATCTTGAATATAGTTATACTGTTTTTATATAAATTTTATATTTATATATACTCCAAGAGTTTTTTTTATGTTGAGAAGAAATTCTTCATAACATTTATAATAATATATAATTTGATGATATGAAAATCCTATTGGTTGAGACTGCTCATCCATGAAATCTTTTCATTTGTAGGCAGTTGACCTCATATACTTTTATTTTCTATTTTTTTTATAATACATAAACATATGGAAAAGTTCAGTTAATTTAGAAAATTACATATTACGAGAGATAATGTGATATATGATCTAATCTAAATCTTTTAAAACCATATAAAATAATATGCCATTTATATTTTAGTTTATTAGTTTCATATATATTCTGTTGTCACATGAATGAGGTAGGGGTGTAAACAGTTCGGATTCGGTTCAGATAGTAGTTATATCAGATTCATATCCATGTATTTTTCGGATCCGAATCCGGAACACCCTGGATTCGGATACGGTTCGATTATTAAATGGATTCCAATACAGTTCAGATATTTCGGATACGGATTAGATACAGATTTTACTCGGATAATTAAAAAGGATATTTAATACTTAATATAGATATTTATTTTAAAATTCTCAAATATCATTATACATAAAAAATACTAAAAAAGTGCATATTTTTTACTTCATAAGAATTATCACTACTTGATAAAACTATATTAAATAACAAAAAATCATCAAAAAAATATAAATAGTTAAGGAAATATCATAAATTCTCTTTATAATGTCTTATCATGTAAACTAGTAAATTATTATTTTTATAGATATATAAATATGTTGTATTATTTGTTTTATGGTCAAATAATGGGTATCTGTATTTGAAAATGTGGGTCAAAAAATCAGTACCAATTTTTTAAAAAGACCCGGATCTGGATCTGGCCGAATCCAGATTTTTTATTTGGATCTGAATATTTTTGGATCCGGTTCGGGTCAGGTTCGCATAATATCCGAGTCATTTACATCCCTAATGAAAGGCGTGCCATACACTAAATCGAATGATCTGTATGATTTTGTTGAAACAAATAAAAATACGAATTTTGCACTATGGAATTAATATTTCCTCGTATTTGGTGTTGCACATTTTTCTTTCTGATAAATGTGATGCAGATTGTTTTTTTATTTGAATTTCTTATAATCATATACAACTTTTCGACAACCGAGCTAAAGAGAAACACTATTCATTAAAAAAAAAGAATCTTGAAAATAGTTTCATTGATCCTCTCCATTTAACAGAACCTAGAGAGTCCACTTATTCGCCAAAAATACAAAACTGAATTAATTTTTCCCATTTTTTAAATATTAAGAATTTAAAAGTATGTTAAAAAAAGTATTATTTTTCTTCTTGACTTAGAAATATCTTAATTTCGGCCTAAATTACATATTTAATTGGGCTTGAATTTGGGTCTCATTACAAAAATAATTTTATTACTACGCCCAGCCCAAATTTCAGATTTTTTTTGTTCATGATACCAAATCCATTAAAATTTATTCAAACAATAAACAAAGGAAGGATAAAGTAAAAGTAGATTAAAAAACAAAATAGGAAAAAGAAGAAAAGCAAAAGCGATGGAGGACCAGAACCAGACCGACTTTTCTTCGTTCTTCCGTTAAACACATACGATCGATTTCTGATCCCCAAACCCTAAATCGATCCCTCTCTGCGTCCTAAGTCGACGAATTACAAGGTTCATTTTATTTATTTCAGGATTGTTTTTCTTAGTTTTTGTATGGGAACGATCTTTGGTGGTTAATTATGACGGAATGGAATAATTAAAGTAAAGTAAGAAAAGCTTTGATTTGACGAACTGAAGTATTTTTGTATATATTGAATAATTTTCAACAATTTCACAGTTGATTTAGGGGCTTTTTTGTTGAACAGTTAGATTCAATTATCTCAAACCAGTTATAAACCTGAAAAATCATTTCCATTTTTGTCAATCAACAGCTCTTTACACACAATGGAATCTACTTCAGAAGAAATCAAATCCTCCACTCAAGACCCCGAATGGAGCGATAATCCAAAATCCCAACAATTGCAAATCGATGCAATTTCAACCAAACTCTCCAATCTAGATTCAAATTCAATTTCAAATTCGAACCAAGAACTCGAATTCCTCAAACACGGAATCAAAACCATCTCATCTCTCCTAACCCACTTAACCTCCAAACCCAATCCGACCCAAACCCTAGAACCCCTCGAAACCCTAGAAACCTCCTCCACCCTCTCTCTCATCTCCCACTCCTTCCAAACCCTAATTCCCACAATCGAAACCCTAACCACCCGCCTAACCCTCGCCGAATCCGATTCTGAGACCTCCAAACTTAGGGTGAAACTAGGGTTAGAAGAGCTCCAAAGGAAGTCCTCCCAAATCCACTTGCTAGAATCTAGGGTTTTCGAAATGGAGAAATTCTCTCTCTCCACCACCGAGTTATTGACCGAGATGAGAGAGAGAGTGGAGGAGATGTCGGCCGAGACGGGGAGACAAAGAGAAAGAGCCGCGGAAAACGAGGCGGAGTTAATTAGGGTTAAGAGGGATTTTGAGGGTTTAAGAGGGTTTGTTGGCACGCTTATCGATGCGAGGGAGAGTGTCTTGGATTCGGAGAAGACTCTCAAGTCGGTCGAGAAGGTGTTTGATAGGTAATGACGCTCCATTTCATTATGATTTTATAAAAATTTAAACGGACACCTCTGTTTTGCTGCATTACGAACAATTAAAGAGGGATTTTGAGGGTTTAAGAGGGTTTGTGGGGGCATTGATTGACGCGAGGGAGAGTGTGTTGGGTTCGGAGAGGAGTTTTAAGTCCGTCGAGAAGGTGTTTGATAGGTATGGATTTTGGATTTATTTACTTTATGAACAATTAAAGTGGCAACTCCGTATTGTTACGTGACAAACACTTAAAGAGGGTTTAAGAGGGTTTGTGGGGACGTTGATTGACGCGAGGTAGAGGGTTGGATTTGGAGACGAGTTTGAAGACGCTCGAGAAGGTGTTTGATAGGTATGTGATGGGATTTTAGGGTTTTGGGGGGTTTTGATGGGTGCGGGTTTGGATTTTCGGGTTTCTATTATATCTTTCTGAATTCTGACAATGCTGGTGATAATTCAATTGGGTTTGTGGGGACGTTGATTGATGATAGCGAGAGTGTGTGTGTGTGTGTGGGGGGGGGAAAAGGGTTTGAAGTCGGTTGAGAAGGTCTTCGATAGGTTTGTGATGGAATTTTAGGGTTTTGGGGTTTTGATGGATGTGGGTTTGGATTTTAGGGTTTGGGGGTTTCGATAGGTATTGATTGTGAATTTTAGTGTTTTGGGGTGTTCGATAGGTGTGCGTTATGAATTTAGGGTTTTGGGGTTTTGGTTGAGGGGGGACTTTTGAAATAAAAAAGCCATATTTTTTTTAAATATTTGAAAATACCCCATCGTTTTAGATTCTTTAAGAAAGGCCCATTAAAGTAAGGGCATATGAAAAAGTAGTCCACTTTACAGTGTGCCTTTTTGGAGAATCTAAAAGTGAGGGTTCTTTAAATAATAAATATTCAGAAAAGTCTGTTAAGAAGGTCTTTGATAGGTATGCAATGATTTTTGGGATAAATGCATCGTTAGTCCATGTATTTTAGTTGGATTGTAATTTAGTCCCTGTTCTATTAATTTGAATTTTGACTTGCTTGGTTCCTGTACTTTATGAACTTATATGCATGCTTTGTCCCAAGTTAGGACTTAGGAGACTAATTATGCACATTTATTGAAAGTACGGGGACCAAACATTACAAATCAGCAGTACGGGGACTAAATTGCGATCCTGTTAAAGTACAAGGACTAATAGTGCTTTTATCCCATGATTTTTTATTTTTATTTTTTTGGTTTGGTTGTGATAAGTGGTACAGTGTGATACAGTTCGTTTAGTTTAGTTGGATTGCAGTTTGATTCTTGTACTGCTTATTTATGAGCAATTGCCATATAGAACATACACAGTTATTTTTCCTTTTTTTTTTTTTTTTTTGCATATTTCATTTTATCTATTTATACTTTTTCGTTTTTAATAGGATGATGGTGAAGAATTCTCAATTGGAGAATGAAAAGGCGCAAAAAGACGTTGAAATTAAGAAATTAATCGAAGAAAATGTGAAATTAAGAGCGAAATTGGATCAGAAAGAAGCGCAACTTGCCGCCATGAATGAGCAGTTCAAATTCATGGCATTAAATGATCGCAATTTTTAGGTTTTGTTTTCTTATTGATCCTTTGTATGAAATAATAAATAATGATAATAATAATAAGTGATATTTGTAGGGGTCAGTTTGTATTTACATGCCCTCATTATGTTTAGGGATAAATGGGATTAATCACGGAAATTATGTATTATTTTTCTTGTAATAACTCGTGAATTCATTTTAGACGTTATTTTTGTTGAGATCTAGGAGTAAATCTTAGGGGAACTGCAAAAAAACTCCTACATGTGCTTAATGCATGAAAGTCCTTGCATTATTAAAATTAAAAAAGGTATCTTTAGTTTTCAAGAAATTAGAAGTGGATTTTCATAATTCAAGTTTAAGCACAATATAGGCCCTTTCTTGCAAATTTGTTAAATTTTGGAATAAAAAAAGAATGTGGACAAAAAGAAATCTGAGTTTATAATGGGCCTGATTATGCGCCGTCAGTGAGAAACGAAACGACGAAATAAATCAAGGTTGTTTTTGTGAATTTCATCTTTTGTGGGGATTGAAATAAAAAAATAAGATAAGCAGGTAGATTAGAAAACGTAATTAATAATTACTAATTAGCTTAGAGCCTATGCTGCCTATGTTCTAGTGATCTAGGAAAAAAAACACCATCTATTCTACTTTCAAAAGATCAAAGATCAAAGATCAAAGTAATAATGCAAGCAAACACTTTTGGCTCTAGCTTCCTGTTTTTGGATCTGGAAAGAAAGATGTGGACGAACGTTCAGAGAAGCTGCACCACACCAGTTGCTCGAAATATACAAGACGAATTTAATATGTGGACGCGACGGCTTTTTCACTTTAAATTCTCCCTTTTATTTCCAAAATTGCATCTTTTTTTTCTTTCTTTTTTCTCTTTTTCAATGGAGGGACAGCTCTCCTCAACCTCCCTTCCCTTGGATTTGTACAAAATTTCCTTTTCTTCTTTATTTAGACTTTGTGATCTATTTTCAATTAACAAAATTGGATGTCGGATTTAGAGCATACTCCTCTTGATAAAACAAAAAAGCTTAGACCTATGTTTGTTAAAAGAATATGTAGAATCAGTCTTCGTTATAATGTTCCTTTTTGAATTACCAAAAAGAATTTTTTTCTTTTATGTTTGTATGGCAATAATACAAGTGCAATACACGTTCGGCTGATAATAAATTAACAATACTATAATGATAAAATGGTATATTGATTTATATACTTTATCAGACTGGAATAGTATCCACCAACCAAGGAGACATACTTCACTTACTTTTCGATTATGTGCATAAAAGTCAAATAATTTTCTATGCCTTGTTATACTTGATTAGCATTTGCTTAATTGAAAAGTCAGAAATTTTTTTTGACTGCCATGTATATATTACTCTTTTTTTTATTGCAGCGATTCCCATCCAACCCTTTCGAAGGTGCTAATTTGTATATATACTACTCTATAAAATCAAATTAAAAAATACTCCCAAAATTGGATATATCAAACAGTATTTTTGAGTTTTAACAGGGTAAATTTCACATTTTTTTTAGTTTCATAATAACGATTGATATTTCAGTCTAAGAAGCATATGTTTCATATTTCTTAAGAAGGATATATTTGATATTTCTTAAATTCTGTAAGGGTAGTTTTTAAATTAATTACCTCTTTTTCCAAAGAAACAGTCAATACTTAATTTCCTCTTTATATACATGCCATCTCTGTCCACTCTTCTTCACATTAACTCATCTTTATCTTTTTCGTCTTGTAAACCAAATAAAAAAACAAATATTTCCAATTAATGGCTTTCCTTGATGGCACATCATATATTCCTGATTCTTCACATTGGAAGAAGGCAGCAGAGGCGATGAATTGCAGTTTTTCTGAAGAAGTTTATCGCATGGTTTCTGAGTTTTCAAATCTTTCCTCTCTCAGTCTTTCAGGCGCCAAACTAAGTATCGGTCAAATCACAAGTATTGCTCGCCACCCAAACCTTTTAGTATGTACTTTCATTAATGAAATTCATTGAATTTTTAGTCAGACATTTGATAAAAAATAGAAGTTTGAGATGTAAATATTGGACTTGGAAAATAATATCTATATATATACTATTTTGTTTTTTGAGGAATAACTACAAGCAATTGCTTGATATTTGTTCTCTTTTTAAGTTACCTCATATGCTTTCAGATAAATTTTTAAATCAACCATGTGGGGTTAGTACCATGACCACTAGGCTAACCAAGCCTGATCTATATATATACTCTTTTAATTTAACCAAACCTTTTGGTTGTTATTCTTATTACAGAAATACATGGAGTTTTTAATCATAGACATTTTAAAACAAAAAGAGAAGTTTGAGATGAAAATATTGGACTATAATATTTATATACTCCTTTAAGTACTATTTTCTAAAAACTATATATTATTGTATTTTCCAATATAGATACATCTTGATTCTGATGAAGCTCAAGCTCGAGTCGATGAGAGTTTTAAATGGATGACAGAGAAAAGCCATACTGGTGCCAGCACGCATGGCGTCACAACTGGGTTTGGTTCCACGTCAAACCGTTGCACCACAAAAACGTCAGATCTGCAAGACGAGTTGATTCGGTTCCTAAATGCCGTCGTGATAGGAAAGGACTATTTGCCTGTTTCGTATGCCAAGTCAGCGATGCTTGTACGCACCAACATGCTAATGAAAGGGTAATGCTATAATATGACTGATATATTATGTTTAGTTATCAGCTTAAATTTTTTAAGTTATAATAATAATAATAATAATAATAATAATAATAATAATAATAATATAAGTAACAATTTTCTGACAGATATTCTGGAATCCGATGGGACTTACTTGACGCTATGGTTAAACTTATGAACAATAACCTGATTCCCAAGCTTCCTCTAAGAGGCACTGTATCGGGTGATCTAGTTCATCTATCGTACATTGCAGGCGTACTAATCGGACGTGATAACTCAAAAGTTATCACCCCAAAGGGCCAAGAGATCTCGGCCATTGAAGCATTGAAGCGGGTCGGGATTGACAACCCGTTTGAACTCCAAGCTAAGGAAGGCCTCGCGTTGGTCAACGGTACATCTGTGGGATCTTCTATGGCAGCTATTGTGTGCTACGATGCAAGCACTCTCGTGCTTCTGTCTGTCATCCTTTCAGCCTTATTTTGTGAGGCCATGCAAGGGAAACCGGAGTTTACCGATCCTTTAACTCACGAGTTGAAACATCACCCTGGCCAAATCGAGTCAGCCTCTATTATGAAATTCTTGTTAGATGGAAGTGACATCATGAATGAGGTAAAAGTCCGACAAGCCCGAGACCCATCGGCTAAGTCAAAGCCTGATAGATATGCCTTACGCACATCACCTCAGTGGATTGGACCACAGATTGAGACAATCAGACAAGCGACTCATTCAGTTGAGAGAGAGATCAATTCGGTCAATGATAATCCGATCATCGACGTGTCTCGTGATATGTCGATCCGTGGAGGCAACTTTCAAGGTATTATTATAACATGAATAATTTAACATTACATGTCGAAAGGATCATTAGTTTATCTTAATTAACACAAGAAACAAAACAATTACAAATAAGTTTATAAAGATTGTTACGCCCCAAATCCAAATTACGGACTGAAATGTAACATAGGTCAACAAAATACAAATAACATCCAAAATAATATCTAAAACCTATTTATTTGATTACGTTCAATAATAGTAAAAAAGTTGAGACTAAATAATTCTCTTTTATTCAACATTATTTAAATAACATTTATTAAAAATATACACCGTCACTCCACCAGCAACCCAAATCTACTGACCCTAACATGAGCACAAATTCAAAAATCAAAATCAGTAGAAAGATGCACTCAATAATGATATGAATTCAGTTTTCATATGTTATACATTAATGATAAAATATTAGACAAAAAAATATATTTATTTTTCTTTTATTGAGAATTTTATTCTCTCTTTTAGCGGCCATGGTTCATCATCCCATATGCAGCTATGTTTTCATTTCCAAATCAGTGGCCACGATTTCGCAATTTGTGACTTTATTTTTAATATTAAGGGGCCATGGTTTCACAATCTCATGTGCGGTTACACGGTCACGGTTTCACAGTCCCGTGTACGACGTTATTTTCAATATTAAGCGGTCATGGTTTCGTAATCACACGTGTAATTACGCGGTTTGGCAATCCCATGTGTGGTTTTATTTTTAATATTAAGCAGTTATGGTTTCGCAATCCCATGTGTTGTTAGGCAACCACGATTTCGTCATCCTGTGTGCGGCAATATTTACGACTCAATTATTTTCCAAAGTAAATAATTTCTTTATATTTCCATAATATAGTTTATAAAAAAATTTATCGATTTGAAATACATAAAAACATAATCGTATGAGAAGAAAAATCCCTTACCTCAAAGAAGCATGGCATTACTATTTGACGGTCGATACTTTGATTCGCTAGGACTCATACACATAATTAAACTTTTCTCTTTTGTTTTTGCCCAACAGAAAATGCAAAGTAATATTATCATTGGAATATTAGATTGTGGTAGCTAGAGTGGATTATTATTTGTGAGTGTATTATGTTTTATTTATAAAGATATAAGGGAAATTTATCAAAAACCCCCTAACTTTTCTCAATATTATTAAAACCCCCCTATATTTTTAGATTCCCTGTTTTAGTCCTTATAAAGTAGTTTGAATTTTTTTTTACCCCCTAGAGGGATTAAATTTAACATATAAGTAGTTAATTTCTTTTATTGACCAAAATGCCCCTTCTTTTTATATTCGATTTGAAGATATAATTAATGGATAAATAATAAATAAATAATACATAATTAACATAATTAAAATATAATAAATAATAAAAAATCGTACATAATTAACATAATTAAAATATAATCTATATAACTAAAAATTAATTAGGTAAAATATTATTACTTTCTTATTCTTGCGTAAATATTATATTTTTTTGTGTAAAAATATTATTCTCTCATTTTTTTACTTTTTATGATTTTATTTATTTATTTCTAATTTTATATTTATATTTTATGTAAAACATTATTTTATACTTTTTATGACTTTGTATTATGTAAAATATTTATTATTTTATCTAAATATTTATTTTATTTTATCTAACAGTGCTATTTTTCCATTAATTTACTTTTTTTTATGATTTTATTTACTTTTTCAATTCCCGTATATAAAATATTATTTTTTTATTTATTATCTTGTTGTGTAGAAATTAAATTATAAAAATTATTTTAAAAAGGGCATTTTGATCCATATAAAAGTTGAGATGGATTGAATGTTATGTTTAATCCTAGTAGGGGGTAAAAGAAAAATTCAATATGCTTTATAGAGACTAAAAGAGGGAATCTAAAAATATAGGGTGTTTTTGATAATGTTGAGAAAAGATAAGATAGGGAGGTTTTGATAAATTTTCCAAGATATAAACTTGCATGTCAAGTTTATACACCTTAAATTGCAATTATTTTCCCATTTAATGGGATGACAAATGGACTTTATTACATAACTTATGCCCGTTTTCTAATCTGTACATTAACATGAATTGTTGACTATGCCAATGAATTAATTGCTCAAGTGACTGTAATATTATTTATTTGACTGTCAAAAAAATGTTAGCAAAGCATGCAAAAAGAGTTACAAACCGAAATATCATGCTAATATTTTATCTTATGCATGAAATAGTTACTGATATTAGGGGGAGTTTCATATTTACACTTCCAAAAACCCAAAATATCATATTTACCCTTCCAAAATTTAGAATATCATATTTACCCTTCCAAAAACTTGAAATATCATATTTAACCTTCCAAATTTTAAAATATCATATTTACCCTTCTAAAAATCTAAAATATCATATTTACGCTTCCAAAACTTATAAAATATAAAAAATGCCCAAATTCTTAATTCCATCCAAATTTCCCGTTAAAGTTTTGTTCTCATTTCAAATTACTATTTTACCTTCTCATTCTCTCTCACATCATTTTTCTTCAACTAATTTGTTATTTTTTATTCCTTGCATGATAATTTATGATTATTATAAGGATAAAAATCAACCTAGTTTCCTAAAAACTTTCACTCGGACTTTGAAGGCTATGGTTCTATATTTTTATTTTTATTTTACTTTGTATTGTAACTAATATGCCCTTTAGTTATTATGAATCTTTTGAGTTAATTAGTTATATTTGTAATCCTTATAATAAATATAAATTATTATCTAAGAAAAAAAAGATAATAAATTAGTTTTAATAAAAATGATTTGAGAAAGGAGAGGGTGAAATAGTAATTTGAAATGAGAACAATTAACTTTAACGAACGATTGGATGGAATTAGTAATTTGGGGCTTTTTGATATTTTATAAATTTTGGAAGGATAATATGATATTTTGAATTTTTAGAAGGATAAATATGATATTTTACATTTTGGAAGGTAAATATAATATTTTGGATTTTTAGAAGGGTAAATATGATATTTTGGATTTTTAGAAGGATAAATATGAAATTCCCCCTTGATATTAGGACTCTTAAATGCATCCTTACGTGTAGAATTTGACTATGAGCAATTATGTAAACTTACAATGGTACCCCCTAAATTTATAGTGATTGTAACTTTTATAACATAAAATGTAATTTTAGTTTCTAAATTTTTTCTGAGCACTTCCGGATTATAACAAAGATTCACATTAATTGGATTTTACATCTCTAACTGATATCTTTAACTAATAATAATAGTGTAATTATCATACAAAAAATAATAGTGTAATTATCAGAATGGTACTGAGTATTTACAACATTATTTATTACAAATTAGGTACACCTATCGATGTATCAATGGACAACGTCCGTATCGCCCTTGCAGCGATTGGAAAACTCGTATTTGCTCAATTTTCTGAGCTGGTATGTGATTATTACAACAATGGATTGCCATCTAACCTAAGTTTTGGTAGAGACCCGAGTTTGGACTACGGACTCAAAGGGGCGGAAGTCGCAATGGCATCATACTGCTCTGAGTTACAGTTCTTAGCCAATCCGGTGTCGACACATGTCCAAAGTGCTGAACAACACAATCAAGACGTTTATTCGCTCGGACTTATATCCTCCCGAAAGAGCGCGGAGGCGACAGAAATTTTACAATTGATGGTTTGTACTTACATGGTAGGTCTTTGTCAAGCCATTGATTTGAGGAATTTGGAAGAGAATTTACATGAAATAGTCAAAAACATCGTCGCACAAGCTATAGAAAATGTATTTAATACATCAAACGATGGGCATTTATCGAAATTATTGATGCAAATTGTGGAGAAACAAAATGTATTTTCATACATCGACGATCCGAGTAACCCTAAAAATGCACTGATTTCACAATTGAGAGAAATTTTGTTCGGAAAGGCGCTCGAAAGGAGCGATGATGTGTCGATTGAGAGCATATCAAAGTTTCAAGAGGAGTTGAAAGAGAAGTTAGAGAGTGAGTTGAACAAGGCGAGAGAGAGGTTCGACAATGGCGATTTTACGATTGGAAGAAGGATTGAGAAGTGCAGGACGTTTCCAGTTTATCGGTTTGTGAGAGATGAAGTTGGAACGGAGGTTTTGACTGGAGAGAAGAAGGTGAGCCCTGGCGAGGAGATAGAGAAGGTTTTTGAGGCGATAAAGAAAGGGAAAGTTGACTCTGTTTTGTTGGATTGTTTAATTAGAAGAAATTGAATAATGTTTAGAAAGATAATAATTTGTGTTTGGGAGAAGAAAATAAAATGGATTCTAAACAATTACCATATTTGTATTTGTATTTAGAATTACTTTTTTAGTAGTTTATATCATGTTTTTTGGTTTGTTGTAACTTGAATACTTTTCTTATGAAGTTATAATTCTAATTCTTGGTAAGGGCATTCTTATTTTATACTATTATATGTATATATTTTTTTTGCATTAATAAGAGATTGACAAACAAGAAGAGACGGAACTTGACGGTATTACTTGGGGGGTCAAAAAAAAATTTCTACATTGATTAACACTTAGCAAAAAATTTGGGAGGGGTCAAATACATAGAAATATATGTATTTTAAAAATTTCTTCAGTAAAACACTACTAATATATACTACCCTTTTAAAATCTTAGAATAGTCATGGCCCTTTCTAGTCCCATATTAAGTTCCGTCCCTGCAAACAAGTAGAGTCAGGTTGGTCAATTCCAAACTTTTTACACTGCCATACAAAAGGCGTGAGGCCCCAAATTGCTACACAAACCAACATTCAACCACAACAAAATCACAAACTTATAAAAATGGTAAATAAATGAATAATGCTTTTACAACAAATTATATTTTCTAATTATTCAAAAATATCCAAGCAATAATAAATACAATTTAAACAATTTTCAAAAACGAAAAAGTTAAGCATTAAAAAATAAATAATTTAATACTCTATTTTATGAACCTTGTTAAATCTAAAATTTTAGTTGAAACAAAACACTTAAATTCATATTATCACACATTTATTTACTAAAAACATCTAACAACATCACTTCATATTGATAAATGTTATATGAGACAAAATAGTAATTAAAGATCTTGCCTAAGAAATCTTAGAATCACCACCGCCACTCTCTTTCTCTCTCACTCTCCGGTTCGTCCTTTCACAAAACGATTTTCCAAGTAACTATCTCCAATTCATCCTTTCAAAAATCGATTTTTCATGAAACTTCACCATTCGTCAATACTTACTAGCTCAAGCGGTAAGACATATCGCTAACTATAATAGAGACCCAAGTTCGAGTCACGCATAAAACATTTATCTGAATATTTAGCAAAATCTATTAATCAATGGTTTGTCTCATAAAAAAGAAACTTCACTGTTCATGAACATTTCTAATACAAATTAATGTTCAATTTTCACAAAGGGATGTTGATTTCATCCTATAAAACCACTATTCATCCCATGAAATCACTGTTTATCCCATCCGATTATTCCATAAAATCATTGTTTATAAAAGAAAATTAAATAAATAGATATTCTCTTTCTCCCTCTCTCTTAATTATGTCTATTAATTAGGGATTTATCAAAACTCTGATTGAGAAAATGAAGTAAATAAAAATATTAATCAATTTATGGCAGATGGGGGGAATCAAGAAAATTATATTATTAATTCTACATTACTAATTATAACATTAATTCTTAAGCTTAATAGTTTTCACAACAACAAATAATCCACAACTCCTATGGCGCACCCATTCGGAGTACCCCAACCAAAACCCATCTAAATATCACATACCTATCTCCCACAATAAAACAAGCAAAACTGAAATCACATCTCCATCCAATCAAACAAACAAAGAAACAAATCAATACAAAATCCAATCCAGTCCGTCCATAATCAACTCATCGAACACGTGGCCGATTCTAATCCGTCGATGGGGACACCGGGGTTCTGCTAACCCTCCCCTGATATTTCTCCGTTTGCTTCTCTAACCACTCTCTTCTCAGCGTGGAATATAAACATAGAATGAATACACAGTAATCATCATAAATTCGGGTATTGTTGGTATGTGTTAGTGACAAATTAAAGTTGCTCTTAACAAAACAAAATTAGCTCTCAAGATACATCGTCCAATAATTGTGGGCTGAAAAAAGAAACATTTAATTTTAGAATGGGCCTGAAAGGCCCAATAATTTTCCAGAGCTGTTTTTTTCTTTGGAATAAGCATTCACCGACTCTTTTTTTTAAATATCATTTTTTAGAAAAAAAAATTCAACAATTGCCATTGGTTTGAAAATAATGAAATATCTGCCATTTCCGCCACTAGTAGTGGCGAAACACATTATGTTCCGCCACTACTAGTGGTGGAACAGATGATTTTTAGTTTTTTGCAAAAAATTCTCATTTGGGTGACTAAACATGATTAATTAGTATAAAAAACAATGTTCCGCCACTACTAGTGGCGGAACAAGCCCAATTTTTTTTTAACCAATTTATAGCTAAACAGATCTAACAGCTGACTAATTAACCCAAAAATTTTAAGAATTAGCCTGTTCAGCCACTACTAGTGGCAGAACAGACCAAAATAATTTTTTCCCAATCCGGAGAATACGAAGAAAATAATACTCTGTTCCGCCACCGTTACTGGCGGAACAGATGAAATTTTACCTGTTCCACCACTACTAGTGGCGGAACAGGTGAAAATAAATTTTTCCTCCTGACTGGAGGAATGCAAAAAATAATATCCTGTTCCGCCACGAGTAGTGGCGGAACAGTAATTTATAGTATGCATCCGCCACTACTAGTGGCGGAACAGATGAAATTTAACCTGTTCCGCCACTACTAGTGGCGGAACAGACATATTTATATAAAAACGGGCCCCTCATTTCAACCCGTTAAAACCCATTAAACCCATTAAACCCGACGGTTCAAAAGAGGGGCGATTTTCTTGCCAAAAATACCAAAAATTGGTGGAGATTAAAGGAGAAAAGAGGAAATAGGAGGAAGAAAAAGAGAAAGATAATTGATTTGGTTTTATTTTGAGTTTAGATTTATGAATTGGTGTTCGTATTTTTTTTGAATTGATTGAAATTAGGGTGAAATGTGTTTGAATTGATTGAAATTAGAGTGAAATATGTTTGAATAGATTGAAGTTAGGTTGATTTTATTGATTTTTTTGAATCAATTTGTTTGGAATAATTGATTGAAGTTTAGGGTTTATGGTTTATATTTTTTTTATTATTTAGTAATTTGAGTTGTTAAAATATTATTGCAATTAGGGAGAAGAAAGAAAGAGTAGATATTTGAAAGATGATGGCACATAACTCAGCAATGTTTTTATATTACGACGGTCGGATTATTCAAAAACCGAATGGCTGCAGTTACGATCCATATGAGCCGGTTGTTCTACCAGAAAGCACAGCTATAAATAGAAATTATGTACAATTGTGTTACGAAATTTGTGAAAATATCGGTTGGTCGTTTAATGATACTCTTTTAATTCAAGGTAAATATCCTTACCTTAGCAGTGACGAATGGCATTTTAGAGCAGTGAGAATTACCAATGACAGACAACTTATTCAATTTGTTGAGCGTGTCAGAAGTGTTGGTATGGAATTAGAAATATATGTTGATCGACAACCAAGTAAAGAATCTCATATATGAACTAGTAGTAGAACAACTGTAGTTACAAATGCGGATGAGAATGAGAGATTAGAACCCGTAAATAATGAAATCAATAATGAAGATTACGAGGGCGATTTGTCGATATTTGATAGAAGGATATTAGAAGATGAAGATGATGAAAATGAATTAGATGAGGAACCAGAAATGGGTCCAGAAGACGAAGATGAAATATATGGAGATGGTGAAGCAGAAAGGGAGGGAATGAGGCATCAGACGGGATTTATTTATACGGAAGAGGGACAGATGGTTAGTGTGGGGACTTTCGGTGATCCGCCGGCGGCAAAGTTCGAAGATACTTCGATGTGGGAATTTGCGAGAAATGATGTTATATCGGGAAGTAGTATGCATAAAGGGGATGGAATGTTGTATAAGGGTCAAGAAATTTGAAACCAAATCAGAGTTGCAATCGGCTATCAAAATATATAGTGTGATGTGGCACCGAGAAATTGAAGTCGCTAGTTCAGACAAAGAGACATATATTGTGCGCTGCAAGCTTAGACATGAAGCCGACAGATGTAATTGGAGGCTGCATGCTTCGATAAATAAACAAAAATTATGGCAGATTAAAACATTTATGCAACCACACATATGCAACCACCAAACACCTATAAAAGACCACAAACAATTAACCAGTGCGCTTGTTGGGGGGTTAGTTCTAGATATCGTTAGAGCGGATTTAGCAATTAAACCCGTAACAATAATAGAAACCGTTAAAATGAAGTATGAATATACAATATCATACTGGAAGGCTTGGCATGCGAAGCAACACGCGCTAAGATTCTTATACGGAGGTTGGAAAGATGCTTATAATTTGCTCCTGAATATATGGCGGCAATAAAAGCAGCAAATGACGGTACTCGTTACTCATTTAAAATTGGTGCTATAAATAGTAATGGTGAGACCGAATTTGAAGGACTATTTTGGGCATTTGGTCCATCACTTTATGGTTTTAAATTTTGCAAGCCTATTTTAACAGTCGATGGTACATTTCTAACCGGAAAATATCAAGGAACCTTACTGACGGCAATCGCTAAAGACCAAAATGGTCAGTTATTTCCTATAGCTTTTGCTTTAGTTGAGAGGGAGAAAAATGAAATGTGGGAGTGGTTTTTTAAGCTTTTGCTTTGGTAAAATTTCACCTGTTCCGCCACTAGTAGTGGCGGAACAGACATAAATTTACCTGTTCCGCCACTACTCGTGGCGGAACAGGGTATTATTGTTAGTAGTATGCCCTAGGCCAATGTATTTGAGACCTAGATGTATGGATTGTGTTAAACAAACATTATTTTTATTTAGAGATATTTTATATAATAAATGCGTATTGGTTATTTTATTCTTATTACTAAAATGAACCTTGAATATGATATTCAGCTTTATATCATCAAAGTATGTGACTTTGATAGTAAAACTATAAAGTATTATGAATGATATTCTAAACTGTCCCTGATCATTCATAGGATGTTTGTGAGACAAACATACTTTATGATAAGCTATAAATGATGGTGTTATGCCCTAGGCCAAAGTGTTTGTAACCTAGATGATGGATTGTAATAACAAACATAATATTTATTCTAAGATATTTCATATAATATGTGCGTATAGGTTATTTTAATATAATTAAAATAGACCATGAATATGCAATTCAGCTTTATATCATCAAAGTGCGTGACTTTGATAGTAAAACTATAAAGTGTTATGAATGCTATTCTAAATCGTCCCTGGTCATTTATAGGATATTTGTGGAGACAAATATACTTGCGAATACATATAAATATATATTTATATACAAGCTATGAATGTACACCGAGTATGTTAGTTGACTGATGATTATGTTTTACCGATCATGGATAAATAGTTATCAAGTCATTAACATAGGTATATGTTAGAGACCATATACTTGGATCGACCCGCCATAAGAATGCTACATGTTTTACGTCATTAGCGATTCTTGTAACATAAAGTATTTATAGTCCTTTGACCTGAGATTGTCTCGGTTACCAACATGAGTAATTTTATACTTTAATATAATCTAGCACTGCCTTTAACCGGGTGGTCATAACGGTTCTGATTAGGTATACAATGAATCATGTAGAGGGATGAGTGCAATCAAGACGGGATTTGTTCCTCTCATAAATGAGAGAGATATCTTTAGGCCTCTTGATGAATTGAACTGAAGAAATGTATGGCCATACTCAAATGAATTAATAAGAGTTATTAATGTCATTTGCTCTTGTTCAGTTTAATTTGGGATCAAGAAATATTAATCGATTAATATAAGGATGGCGTATTACATGCCTTATGATCGATATTGATATCGCACGACAAAGGGACTAAATACGTGATTGTTGATTAGGTAAATCGGATCACCGATATTCACTTAAATTGGGTAGTTATGATGTCTTGCTAGAGTCTGCTCATGATTTATAGACTGTCAAGTCTATTGCCAACATTAAGTGAACCTACATGGTCACACACAAATAACAAACCGAAACGGGCGCAGAAAATCCTAGCGACTTATATGATGAGTTGCATAAGAATGTCACAAAATATATTGTCATCTTATGTGATAAGATGTGATATATATGTATATAAAGACTATGAGCACAAAAGATCATGTAATCTAGAAGAGTCTAGATGATGGCATATGGATAATGATGAGTGATGTCATACACATCTTTTAGTGTGAGGAGACATGACTCTTCACCTCTATATAAAGATATAGAGGGCTCCAAATTCAATAGACCAAATCATTCTTTCTCTCATTCTTTCTCATTCTCTTTTGTGAGACAAAAGAGAGAAAAATATCCTTTCTCATTTGAGTGACAAAATTACAAAAGGGTGCTTTCCTTTTTGTATAACTACAAAAGAGTGCCATCTTTTGTATGACAAAATGAAAAGGTGCGATTATATGAGAGGAATTATATACATCTTTTGTGAGATAAAATAAGAAGAGTTTTCTTATGCAAGAGGAGAACAAGTTATTAGCATATATATTGTTCTTCTTCCCGTTTTAAGAAGTTTGTTCGTGTGGACACCGGTAGAGGCGTTCGTACTTTCGGCGCTTGTGATCTATTTGGCCTAAAAAGATGATAACGATTTGTTGAGAGTTTTGGTGGAGACCGATTGTGTGTGCGGTAGATGACTTCCGCACGATCCGACCAAGACGGCCTAGACGGACGTAAAATCGATTAGGACGGTAACCGGTTTAGAGGCGCATGGACAGCACGCATGGTTTGAGCGTCACGGATTAAGTGTAATCCGAAAGGTATCTTTAAGATTTATTTCTTTGATTTAACCGATACGCACGGATCCTCGGATTGGTTTTGGACGAAATTTTTGTTTTCCGCTGCGTTATGCACGTCTGAAACCCAACAATAAATGTACATCTGTATGTTAGTTGACTGATGGTCACGTTTTACTGATCATGAATAAGAGTTATTAAGTCATTAACATAAGTATATGTTAGAGACCATATACTGGATTGACCCCACCGTGAGAATACTACATGGTTCGTGTCATTAGTTATTCTCAGTAAAGAATGTATCTGTAATCCTTAGACTTGAGATTATCTCAGTTTCCTACATGAGAAATTTTATACTTTAATATGATCTAACATCGTCTTTAACCGGACGGTCATAAAGATTATAATTAGGTATATAATGAATTATGCGGAGGAAAAAGTTTAATTAAGATAGGATTTGTTCCTCTCATAAATTGAGAGAGATATCTTTAGGCCTCTTGATGATTTGATTGAAGAAATGCACGGCTGTGCTCAAGTGAATTAATAAAGAGTTATTAATGTCATTTCATGTTCAATCAAATTCGGTGTCAAGAAATATTTATCGACCAACATAAGGTTGACACATACCATGCCTTATGGACGATATAGATATCGTGTAACAAAGGGATACAATGCATGACATAAATTAGGTTTGATCGAATCATCTATATTTCCTTAATTTGGGTAATCATGATGTCTTGCTAGAGGCCGCTCATGATTTATAATCCGTTGTTATTATTGCCAACATTAAGTAAACCTACAGGATCACACACAAAGAACAACTATTGAGACGTACACAGAAAAATCATAACTTATGTGATAAGTTGTATGGAGAGCTACATAGTCAAGTGACACATCCAATCCTACATCTTATGTGATGAGGTGTGTTGCATATATGGTTAAATAGTTACCATGCACATAGGATATGAAACTTATGGACTATGTAGGCACAAGAGACACCCCAAAATCAGAATAAGGATCATAATATTTTCGTCCAAATTTTGTGAGACAAAAAAAAAGGAGAGAAAAATCCGAAAATTATTCTCTTGTTATTTATGTGAGAGAAATGAAGAACGGATACTAGCATATATCGTTCTTTATCCATTCAAAGGGGTTGTTCGTGTGGATACTAGTAGAGGACGAAGTGAAGTGCGGCGTCTTTGTGATTCGGGTTGAAACCGTGGTTTTGTTTGGAGAATCCGTTCGTTTGGAGATCGGTTTGTTAGACCGGTTAGGCGAAATATACAAAGGATCGATTTGGAAACCGGTTTGGAATCGGGCAACTAGAAGCGTCAACCAAATTCGTTTTTGATCATCACGGATTAAGCGTAATCCGAAGGTATAAAGTTATGAACTTTTCTTTGATTTAATTGTAATTCACGAATCCTTCTTTTGGGTTTCGAATTCGATTTTGTTTCGTTTTGTATTTTTCGCTGCGTTATGAACGATAGAAACCCAACAGTGGTATCAGAGCCAAGTGAATTCCAATTAAATTAAGACGGATAAACCATTTTCAAAATATTTCTTTTGATTTTGAGGCGTTGTTTTTCAATTTTTGAATTTTGATCATGAACGGTTGCGATTTCATGAAAGGATGCGACTTCATGAAAAGGTGCATGTGATGTATCTTGATCATGAACGGTTGCGATTTCATGAAAGGATGCGACTTCATGAAAAGGTGCATGTGATGTATCTTGATCATGAACGGATGCGACTTCATGAAAGGATGCGACTTCATGAAAATGTGCATGTGATGTATCTTGATCATGAACGGATGCGACTTCATGAAAGGATGCGACTTCATGAAAGGGTGCATGTGATGTATCTTGATCATGAACGGTTGCGATTTCATGAAAGGATGCGACTTCATGAAAAGGTGCATGTGATGTATCTTGATCATGAAAGGTTGCGATTTCATTAAAGGATGCGACTTCATGAAAGGGTGCATGTGATGTATCTTGATTATGAAAGGTTGCGACATGATTAAAAGGGTGCTTTGGGTATGTCATGAAGGGATGTATGTGATGTATCATAACCTTAGGATGGGTGTCTAAATTTTATGAAAATGTGCGAAACTACGTATATGATACACTAAATAAATTGAAAGGATGTATTCAACACATCAAGTTTTTTAAAGAAATTTTGAGTTTCGGCACCGTATAAAATAAAATTTGTTCAGGGGCGCTGCCCCTTGAAACCCCGCAGGGGTCTGCCCCTTGACCCCGCACTCACGCATAGATTAATCGTAGACCCCGAATTTCATATTCGTAACGCCTTATACATATTTCGTAAAATGGTTTTAAAGTACAACTTAATGCATATAACATGGCATATTAGATATGTGATGAATGATTGTGATTTGTGTGTGATGATGTGATGTGTGTAATATATGTATGTATGTAAAAACGGGCATGGTTCCGCTCTTGGTTGATGTGATATAATTTATTTTGATGGTTAATTGTGACGAGCATGGTTCCGTTCATTTTATATATAATATAACTACCACGATCATACACATCATGGAGATGAAGGAGTTCACCATCCACCTCATATGCATCATGGAGATGAAAGAGTTCACCATCCACCTCATACACATCATGGAGATGAAGGAGTTCATCAATGCCTTGTGGTTGAATGTATCTTAGGAAATGATCTTAATGATTGGCTCATTTAGATCATCAAGGCCATGTTATATCATATCATATTTATTTTATCTGTGCATGTGATGTTCTATGATGAAATACATGATAAAATAAAACAACAAAACAAAAGATTAAACATAACAATCCCTCATATAATATTGAATCATAGAAATGCCTCCCATGTATCTATACTTATTATCCCTTCGATCATGCAAAATTTGGGTATACCAAAGCATAGTGAATTAGCATAATCTTAGGGTGATAAGAAGCGAGAAATGGTGATTCTCGATATTTAAACATGGTTAGATTCAACTGAACTATCAAGTCAGACTTGGGTTCGGGGCATATGATAGGATGCATACGCCGAGCATATGATGCTCATCCTATGGATTAAACGAGAGTTGTATGCGATACAATTGGAAATGTTCCTACCTAAATAATTAGGTTCTAGGCGATGAGCCAAAGCTCACTTGGAACTTGATGAAATATGGATCTTGGCCCACTATGAAATTTAAAGTTAAAATTTCCGAATCAATACATTTGAGGGTTATTGATTTGAATAAAATATTGGGAGTTAAAATTATATTAAAATATCTCAAATCACATATTAATATAAACCTGCATTTAATTCTGTATAGAAAATGGCAACAAACAACACATCAACTTTAACATTGCGATCCGTCCTTGAGAAGGACAATCTCAATGGGAAAAACTTCCTTGACTGGCATCGGAATTTGAGAATTGTTCTCAAACAAGAAAGGAAGAACTATGTCCTTGAAAGGCCCATTCCTAACCAGCCCGCTGATGATGCTGATCAAGAAATGATAAACACTTATGCCAAGCATACAAGCGACTCTAATGATGTGACATGTCTCATATTAGCCACCATGGATGCCGATCTTCAAAAGCAGTTTGAAAATTTAGAGGCATTTCCAATGTTGGCACAGCTCAAGGAAATGTTCCAAGAGCAAGCTAGAAATGAGAGGTATAATGCACATTGTGCATTAGCAAGTTGTAAGATGGTTCCCAACTCCTCGGTGAGTACTCATATTCTGAAAATGAAAGGGTACCTTGATCAACTTGAGAAACTAGGGGCAAAGGTTGGCGATGAGATGGCTACATATTTGATCCTTAGGTCTCTTCCTCCGAATTTCAAGCCATTTATAATGAACTATAATATGCATAACATGGACAAGAGTATCACGGAGTTGCACGGCATGCTGAAGAACTTCGAGGGGACTATGAAGACAAATGTTGTCAACGATGTTCTCTTGGTTCAGAAAGGCAAGGGTCAAAAGAGAAAATTCAAGGGCAAAGTCAAAGGAAAAGGTAAGGGCAAGGTGTTGTCCGAACCTAAGAACAAGAAACCCAAGGAGGGTGTTTGTTTCTTCTGCAACAAACCAGGCCATTGGAAAAGAAATTGCCAGGCATACTTGGAGGATCTAAAGAAGAAGAAGAAGAGTAGTGAGACTACTACTTCAGGTATTAATGTTATTGAAATTAATTTATCTACTTCTTCATCTTGGGTATTAGATACTTGGATGCGGTACTCACATTTGTAATAATGTGCGGGGGCCGCAAAGGAGTAGAAGATTAGCGAAAGGTGAAGTGGACTGCGGGTGGGAAATGGAGCAAGAGTTGCTGCATTAGCCGTGGGCATTTATTTATTATCTTTACCTTCTGGACTTGTAATAAATCTAAATAATTGCTACTATGTACCTGCTGTGAACATGAATATTGTATCTGTGTCTAGATTGGTTTTGGATGGTTTTAAGTTTGTTATTGAGAATAATAACTTTACCATAAGTAAAGAAAATATTTTCTATGCGAATGGTCAATTAGAAAATGGTTTTTATGTTTTAAATCTTGATCATGAACATTACAAGTCTATCTATAGCATTAATACAAAGAGATTTAAATCTAATGATTTGAATCCGACATATTTCTGGCATTGTCGTTTAGGACACATAAATGAGAAACGCATTTCTAAACTCCACCAATATGGACTTTTAGACTCATTTGATTTAGAATCATTTGAGACGTGCGAATCTTGTTTATTAGGTAAGATGACAAAGACTCCTTTCACAAAGAGAGGTGAGAGGGCAAGAGAGTTATTGGATCTCATACATACAAATGTATGTGGACCAATGAGCACACCCGCTAGAGGTGGTTTTCGATACTTCATTACTTTTACTGATGACTTGAGTAGATATGGATATGTTTACTTAATGAAACATAAATCCGAATCTTTTGAATTGTTCAAAATTTTCAAAAATGAAGTAGAAAACCAGCTAGGTAAGAAAATAAAAGTACTTCGATTAGATCGAGGTGGCGAATATTTAAGCCTAGAGTTTGATAATCATCTTAAAGATTGTGGAATAGTTTCACAACTTACTCCTCCTGGAACACCTCAATGGAATGGTGTCTCGGAAAGGAGAAACCGAACTTTACTAGATATGGTTCGGTCTATGATGAGTCAAACAGATCTTCCGATATCCTTTTGGGGTTATGCCATTGAGACTGCCGCATTCATACTAAACAGAATACCATCAAAAGCTGTTCAAAAGACTCCATATGAGATATGGACTGGGAGGAGTCCCACATTGTCTTTTCTAAAGATTTGGGGTTGTGAAGCTTATGTGAAGTGTCAAATTTCTGACAAGTTAACACCGAAATCTGATAAATGCTTATTTGTGGGATATCTTAAAGAAACTAAAGGATATTACTTTTACAACCCATCTGAGAACAAAGTGTTTGTTGCTCGAAATGGTTTTTTTTTGGAAAGAGAATTTATTTCTAAAGGAACTAGTGGGAATAAAGTACATCTTGAAGTAATTCAAGATCCACTAATTAGCAATGAACAGCCATTGGAAGATCCACAAGTCTCTTCAAGAGTTGACGAGTCCGGTCTTGAAACACAAGATACTCCTCGTATATCTGGTAGAGTTCGTCATGATCCCGAGAGATATGGATTTCTCATGACTGATGATAGAAATGTGGCTCTCATAGATGACGAATCCACATCTTACCAAGAAGCTATAAAGGATCCTGATTCTCATAAATGGTTAGAAGCCATGAAAACTGAGATGCAGTCCATGTACGATAATCAAGTTTGGAACCTAATTGATTCACCTGAAGGTTCTAAGACCATTGGGTGTAAATGGGTTTTCAAAAAGAAAACTGACATGGACGGAAATGTGCATACCTATAAAGCGAGACTTGTTGCGAAAGGTTTCCGACAAACTCATGGTATAGACTATGACGAAACTTTCTCACCAGTTGTCATGCTGAAATCGATTAGAATTCTGCTTGCCATAGCTGCATATTATGACTATGAGATATGGCAAATGGATGTCAAAACAGACTTTTCTTAATGGAAATTTACTCGAGGATGTGTATATGACACAACCCGAGGGTTTTGTTGATCATAAGAATTCTGATAAGGTCTGCAAATTGCAGCGATCCATTTACGGATTAAAGCAAGTATCTCGGAGTTGGAATCTTCATTTTGATGAAGTAATCAAAGGTTTTGGTTTTATCAAAAATGAAGATGAACCTTGTGTTTACAAGAGGGTTAGTGGGAGCGCAATAGTTTTTCTAGTACTTTATGTAGATGATATATTACTCATTGGAAATGACATTCCGACTTTAACAAATGTTAAGACATTTTTAGGAAAGTCTTTTGCAATGAAGGACCTAGGAGATGCCGCTTATATACTCGGCATTAAGATCTATAGAGATAGATCTAAAAAGCTCATAGGTCTAAGTCAAAGTATATATATTGACAAAGTGTTGACACGATTTCGAATGGATGATTCGAAAAGAGGTTTCATACCAATGTCACATGGCATAAAATTGAGTAAGACTCAACGTCCTGCTAATCAGGAAGAACAAAATCGCATGAATAAAATCCCGTATGCTTCGGCTATTGGATCTATCATGTATGCCATGCTTTGTACTAGACCAGATGTATCATATGCATTAAGTGCAACTAGCAGATATCAATCTGATCCCGGTGAAAGTCACTGGACAGCAGTCAAGAATATTCTGAAGTACTTGAGAAGAACTAAGGATTCATTCTTGGTTTATGGAGGATTTGAAAGTGAGCTAGTTGTAACAGGTTACACGGACTCAAGCTTTCAAACCGACAATGATGATTTTAGATCGCAATCTGGTTATGTGTTTTGTTTGAATGGAGGTGCAATAAGTTGGAAAAGTTCCAAACAGGACACTGTAGCGGATTCTACGACAGAAGCGGAGTACATAGCAGCTTCAGAAACAGCTAAGGAAGCAGTTTGGATGAAGAAGTTCATTGAAGAACTCGGTGTGGTTCTTAGTATAGCAAATCTTGTGGATCTTTATTGTGACAACAATGGGGCAATCGCGCAGGCAAAGGAACCAAGATCGCATAAGAGAACCAAACACATACTTCGACGTTTCCACTTGATCAGGGAGATCATTGCGAGAGGAGATATTAAAATATGCAGAGTTGATGGTGATGATAATGTTGCCGATCCGTTGACTAAACCACTTTCTCAAGCAAAGCATGATGGTCATGCTAGGTCGATGGATATTAGATACTTGTTAGATTCGGCCTAATGCAAGTGGGAGATTGTTAGTAGTATGCCCTAGGCCAATGTATTTGAGACCTAGATGTATGGATTGTGTTAAACAAACATTGTTTTTATTTAGAGATATTTTATATAATAAATGCGTATTGGTTATTTTATTCTTATTACTAAAATGAACCTTGAATATGATATTCAGCTTTATATCATCAAAGTATGTGACTTTAATAGTAAAACTATAAAGTATTATGAATGATATTCTAAACTGTGCCTGATCATTCATAGGATGTTTGTGAGACAAACATACTTTATGATAAGCTATAAATGTACATCAGTATGTTAGTTGACCGATGGTCACGTTTACTCGATCATGAATAAGAGTTATTAAGTCATTAACATAAGTATATGTTAGAGACCATATACTTGGATTGACCCACCGTGAGAATACTACATGGTTCGTGTCATTAGTTATTTTCGGTAAAAAGAATGTATCTCGTAATCCTTAGACTTGAGATTATCTCAGTTTCCTACATGAGAAATTTTATACTTTAATATGATCTAACATCGTCTTTAACCGGGAGGTCATAAAGATTATAATTAGGTATATAATGAATTATGCGGAGGAAAGAGTTTAATTAAGATAGGATTTGTTCCTCTCATAAATTGAGAGAGATATCTTTAGGCCTCTTGATGATTTGATTGAAGAAATGCACGGCCGTGCTCAAGTGAATTAATAAAGAGTTATTAATGTCATTTCATGTTCAATCAAATTCGGTGTCAAGAAATATTTATCGACCAACATAAGGTGGACACATACCATGCCTTATGGACGATATAGATATCGTGTAACAAAGGGATACAATGCATGACATAAATTAGGTTTGATCGAATCATCTATATTTGCTTAATTTGGGTAATCATGATGTCTTCCTAGAGGCCGCTCATGATTTATAATCCGTTGTGATTATTGCCAACATTAAGTAAACCTACAGGGTCATACACAAAGAACAACTATTGAGACGTACACAGAAAAATCATAACTTATGTGATAAGTTGTATGGAGAGCTACATAGTCAAGTGACACATCTAATCCTACATCTTATATGATGAGGTGTGTTGCATATATGGTTGCATAGCTATCATGCACAAAGGATATGAAACTTATGGACTATGTAGGCATAAGAGACACCCCAAAATCAGAATAAGGATCATAATATTTTCGTCCAAATTTTGTGAGACAAAAAAAAAGGAGAGAAAAATCCGAAAATTATTCTCTTGTTATTTCTGTGAGAGAAATGAAGAACGGATACTAGCATATATCGTTCTTTATCCGTTCAAAGGGGTTGTTCGTGTGGATACCAGTAGAGGACGAAGCAAAGTGCGGCGTCTTTGTGATTCGGGTTGAAACCGTGATTTTGTTTGGAGAATCAGTTTGCTTGGAGAATCCGTTCGTTTGGAGATCGGTTTGTTAGACCGGTTAGGCGAAATATACAAAGGATCGATTTGGAAATCGGTTTGGAATCGGGCAATTAGAAGCGTCAACCAAATTCGTTTTTGATCATCACGGATTAAGCGTAATCCGAAGGTACAAAGTTATGAACTTTTCTTTGATTTAATTGTAATTCACGGATCCTTCTTTTGGGTTTCGAATTCGATTTTGTTTCGTTTTGTATTTTCCGCTGCGTTATGAACTGTAGAAACCCAACAATTATTTTTTGCATTCCTCCAGTCAGGGGAAAAATTTTATTTTCACCTGTTCCGCCACTAGCAGTGTTGCAGAAATCGGATTAATCGGCCGATTAATCGCCGATTAGTCGGAAAACGGCACCCACCGTGCAGAAAACGCCATAATCGGCTGCATTAATCGGCCGTCCGTTTTGGGCCGATTTGGGCCGTTTTTTTCACCCGATTAGGCCTAAATCCACCTTTTTTTTAATTTCAGTTTTTAATTTTAATATTTTCCTGCCTGTCCCATTCAAAACCCAAAAAAATCAACCACTTTTTTTATTTTTATTTTATATTTTTATCCTTTTTCTTTAGTTTTCAACCGCCCCGGCCCATTTAATTTTTTATTTTGGAGTTTGTTGTGTGTTTTTGGTTTGGACTTTGATACGTGTTGTTTGTTTAGACTTTGATGTGTGTTATTTTTTTGGATTATATTTTAATTTGAATTATGTATTGAACATCGTTTATGTTTTAACTGGAATTATGTATTTGAATTTTAAATTATATGTGTTTATTAGATTATGAGTTTAGGATATTGAATATTTTTGTTATAAATGTTAATATTATGTGAAATATATATAAAAATTCAGTCCGATTAGATCAAATCGATTAATTTCGATTAATCCCGATTAATCCCCTACTCGGAAATTTTCGACCCGTCCGATTAATCCCGATTAGCGATTTCTGCAACATTGGCCACTAGTAGTGGCGGAACAAGTAAAATTTCATCTGTTCCGCCAAGTAACGGTGGCGGAACAGAGTATTATTTTCTTCGTATTCTCCGGATTGGGAAAAAATTATTTTGGTCTGTTCCGCCACTAGTAGTGGCGGAACAGGCTAATTCTTAAAATGTTTGGGTTAATTAGTCAGCTGTTAGATCTGTTTAGCTGTTAATTGGTTAAAAAAAAAATTGGGCTTGTTCCGCCACTAGTAGTGGCGGAACACTGTTTTTTATACTAATTAATCATGTTTAGTCAGCCAAATGGGAATTTTTTGCAAAAAACTAAAAATCATCTGTTCCGCCACTAGTAGTGGCGGAACATAATGTGTTCCGCCACTATTAGTGGCGGAAATGACAGATATTTCATTATTTTCAAACCAATGACAATTGTTGAATTTTTTTTCTTAAAAATGATATTTTAAAAAAAAAGTCGCATTCACCAACCAAGGACATACTTGACTTAATCTTCAATTATGTGCATATAACTAAATCAAATAATTTTCCTTGCCTTGCTATACTTGACTAGCACTTAATTATTGAAAAATTAGACATTTTGATCATTTCGGCAGCCATTTATATATACTTGACTCCCAACTAACTTTATTAGTGCCCTTTCCTGCTTCGAAAAAGAAAACCTTTATTAGTACCCTTTCAAATTTTCAAAATAAAATAAAAATTACATTTCCATCAAATTTAGTTTTACTTTGAGCTTGGAGGATTAGAAGTTCATTGGTTTTTGAGTTTCATAATGATTATTTTGAAGTTTAAGAATATTTTTAATTTATGGAAGAGTAATTTTGAAATTACCTCTGTTTTCAAACAGAAAAGAGTGATTTATGCGGAAGAGTCGAGTATGGAAGAGTCAATTCCATGCCATACTTGACTAGCACCTAATTAGTTTGAAAATTAGAAGAAAAATGTTTGTTTCAGGCTTTCTGCAGCCATATAAATATTTTTGGCTCCCAAGTCCCAACCAAAAAACCTTTCAAATTTTGTTTTTTTGTTGAATAATTGCATCTCTCGCGCAAATTCCATTAATCAAAGTCATGTTAAATGTACAACAATCCTTGGAAATGGATTTAACAGCACGACCAAAAAAGAGACGTCACATACGTCGACAAAATAATATTATAAACCAAAATAAATTAAAAGATTAAACTTTAAAAACTTGGTGAAAGGAGGTAGATTTCAGAGAATTTGAGGTTTTTTTTTGAAGCTTCAGGAGGCGATGGACTCGCTGAGATTCTATTAATTAGAATTTATGAAGATGTTAAATTACATAAATTCTTTTTGAGGTTCATAATGATAATTTTGATATTTTCAGTTTAAGATTGAAGCAGTCAATAAATACTTCCTCTTTATACATGCCCTTACAAAGAAACAGCTTAAGATATACATTCCGTTGTCTCTTTTTCCAAAGAAACAGTCAATACTTACTTCCTCTTTTATATACATGCCATCTTTCTCTCCACTCTTTTCACATTAAGTCACCTTTATTCTTTTCATCTTGTATGCCAGATTCTTCTCACTGGAAGAAGCTGAGTCACAGTTTTTCTGAAGAAGTATGTCTGAGTTTTCAAATCTTTCCTCTCTCAGTCTTTCAGGTGCCAAACCAAGTATCGCTCAAACCGCAACTGTTGCTCGCCACCGAAACCTTTTGGCATGTATTCTTATTACAGAAATTTATTGGAGTATGATATCTATATAATCTTTTAAGTACTATTTTCTAAAATTATTATTGTATTTTTCATATATAGATACAACTTGATGCCGATGAAGCTCGTGCGAGAGTGGAAAATAGCTTTAAATGAATGATAGAGAAGAGCCAGACTGGCGCTAGCACGCACGGGGTCACGACTGGATTTGGATCCACATCAAACCGTCACAGCACAAAAGCGTCCAATCTGCAAGCCGGGTTAATTCGGTTCCTAAATGCCGGCGTGATAGGAAAGGACTATTTGCCTGTTTCGTATGACAAGTCAGCGATGCTTGTACGCACCAACATGCTAATGAAAGGGTATTGTTTCAATTTGATTCATATTGAGCTCAATTATTACTTTAAAATATTGAAGTCAAGTTATAATGATAATAAGGAAAATGTTTTCCACCGGCAATTTTTTTTTATGTTTAACCCAATAAGAAACTTTGTTAAATATATATTAAATTACATTTGTCAGTAATTTAATCCATAACCTCTTGTTATATGTGTAAATGTTTAAACCAATTAGGCTACAAGCCACCGACAATTATTTTGCTCATGAACATTGGTTATCGCTTAATATATTTTTATTTGTTAATTCTACTGTTGGATATGCTTATTATGTTTTTTTATATGTCCATTATACTTTTATATATATTATTATTGATTTCTGAATAACAATATCCATTCTTACATTAGTTATATAATATTACATATTTTGTATAGATATTCTGGAATCCGGTGGGACTTACTTGACGCTGTGGTTAAACTTATGAACAATAACTTGATCCCCAAGCTTCCTCTAAGAGGCACCAAATTGGGCGATCTAGTACAACTGCCGTACATTGCAGGCGTACTAATCAGACGTGATAACTCAAAAGATCCAAGTTGTATCAATGGACAACGTCCGTATCACCCTTGCAGTGATTGGGAAACTCATATTTGCTCAATTTTCGGAGCTCGTATGTGATTATTACAACAACGGCTTACCATCTAACCTAAGTTTCGGTAAAAACCCGAGTTTGGATTATGGACTCAAAGGCGCAGAAATCACAATGGCGTCATATTGCTTTGAGCTCCAGTTCCTTGCCAGCCCAGTGTCGACACATGTCCAAAGCGCAGAACAACACAATCAAGACGTTAATTCACTCGTGCTCGTCTCGGCCCGAAAGAGCACCGAGGCAATAGAAATTTTACAATTAATGATTACAGCTAATATGGTTGGTCTTTGTCAATCCATTGATTTGAGACATTTGGAAGAGAATTTACATGAAATAATGAAAAAAATCGTCGCGCAAAGCAATAGAAAATGTATTTAATACATCAAATGAGGGAATTTTGTCGAAATTATTGATGCCAATTGTGGAGAAACAAAATGTATTTTCATAGATCGACGATCTGAGTAACCCTAAAAATTCACTGATTCCACAATTGAGAGAAATTTTGTTCGAAAAGGCGCTCGAAGGATCAATCGATGATGTGACGATTGAGAGTATATCAAAGTTTCAGGAGGAGTTGAGAAAGAAGTTAGAGAGTGAGCTGAGCGAGGCAAGAGAGAAGTTCAACAATGGTGATTTTGCGATTGAAAGAAGGATTAAGAAGTGCAGGACGTCTCTAGTTTATCGGTTTGTAAGAGAAGAAGTTGGAACAGAGGTTTTAAATGGAGAGAAGAAGGTGTGTCCTGGGGAGGAGATAGAGAAGGCTTTTGAGGCGATTAAGAAAGGGAAAATTGATTGTGACCAGGATGTCGCCGGCCAGCATTTCAATTTTAATACTTATTTAAATCTAATGTATAATTTACAATTATGAAAATTTAAAATTAAAGTTTGTAAATCCATAATACATAGATAATACATGAAAATTCAAAATTGTTATCTTTAATTTTTCTTATGTCATTATGTCTTGACATATTATATTAGAAAAATAAATTATGTATTAATCAGACTTAGATGAATGAGATCAGAAAAATAAAATGCAAGATAATTTAGTTCAAAAATTTTAGTTGAAACTACATAAGATTAAATAATAGATTATGAACTTTAAAAAAAATAAAAAAATAATAACTATATTTAATGTATGGGAAAAATATGTATACTATATAGGAAAATGTAATATTACTCATTTTCTTCAAAAATTTGTCACCGCTATTTTTCTTATTTTTTTTAGATGTTAAAATGGTATGGATTACACATATGTTATTATGAAACCCGTAATATATTAAGTAATATAATATAGTATTCAATATTCTGAAATTTTGTTTCAGATGATAGTTCTAACATAAGGGAGATATAACATTGAACATTAATCTAACTAATCATGTGATATTATGATAATAATTTAAATTAAAAGCTAAGATTTGATAAATTTTTTGATTCAACGGCGGAGAGAAATTTGATAATAGTTCTCTTGAATATTTTCAAAGAGTGGTAAAAGAATATAAAAAGAGTAAATGAGCTTATAATTTTATCACATATTCTTTTATATAGTGTATATACACCTATTTTATCAAGAAAAAATGAAATTGGAATCATCACAATATGTCTTTATGTGATATTGTGGTAATAATTTAAATGAAAAATGAGGATTTCAAAAAACTTTGATCCAACGGCCAAGATACACTTGACAATAAATCTCTTGAGAATGCTCAAAGAGAGATGAAAAATAAGATATAAAATATAAGTTAATGGTCATATTATTTTTGTACATCTACATTCATATAGTATATATTCACATATTTTAGTAAGAAAAAAATTAGAATCATAATAATATGAAACTCAAAATAAAGAGAAAATTTCAACAAATTTATATTTGATGATTTTAACATGATAAATAAAATATTTCATTAAAAATTATAATTTAAAAAAAAAGAAAAACTATTTATATTTTAATGAGTAAACTCTTCATTAACTATTGGTATATGTGATATTGTGGTATAATTTAAATAAAAATCTAAGATTTCAAAAAAAATGATCAAATGGCCCAAATAAAATTGATAATAGGTCTCTTGAGAGTACTTAAATAGAGATGTAAAATAATGTATGAGGTATAAGTTAATGAGTATATCATTTTTGTACATCTTTTTTTATATAGTCTATATTCACATATTTTATCAAAAAAAAAATTGAAACCATAACAATATGGAACTCAAAATAAAGAGAAAATTCCAACAAATTTATATTTGAAGATTTTAACATTAAAAATAAAATATTTCATTAAGAATTATAATTTTTTAAAGAAGAAAAGAAAAAAAATTTATATTTTAATAAGTGAACTCTTCATTAACTATTGTTATTAATAATTGAACATAACTTTGCACAATGATTCATTAAAATCATCTGATTAAGATCTGATGGTCACAAACAAAGTCACAACGGTTCTCACTAAATCGGATATGGAACACAAAATACCAATTCAACCAATCATATGCTTATGTTTTAATAACCACATAAATATTATCATAAAATATCAATAATTTTGAGAAAATAAATGACTAAGATTCGATAAAAAAAATTGATCTAATGATCAAGATAAAACTGATGATGTGGCATTTTGAGGAGGCTCAACAATAGATGAAAAATAAAGGGTTGGGATTAATTTGCTTGAGTGTTTAATTAAAAGAAATTGAATAATTTGTAATATTTATAGATCAAAATAGTAGTATTTTCATTCATCATCAAGATGTTAAGTTTGTATCTTACAAACTGATGTTACCAACTTTTGATTTTAATTAAATGAAAAACCAACTTTTAATTTTAATTAAATGAAAAACGAATAGAATGAGCTCTCGAAGTTCTCCTCAAAAAAAAATAATAGTATTTTAAATTATTTTAGTAATAGTTTATGTTATATCATGAATTTAGTTTGTAACTCGATTATTTTATGTTATGATTCCATCATTCCACTTTTTGGGAAACAAGTTACAAACTAAATTCATCAATGACTTTAACTATTAAAAGATAATTTAAAATACTATTATCTTGATATTTAACTTGATTATATCATTCGTGAATGTAGTTGTAACTAAATTAATGGGTAAATTTCACCGTAGGTCACTCAACTTTCAAAAAATAATCAAATAAGTCACTCAACTTTCAATTGTCCCCTACAAGTCACTCAACTTTAAAAAAAATATCAAATAAGTCACCTGAACTTTTAATTGTCCCACTATAGGTCACTCAACTTTCAAAAATAACCAAAATAGGTCACCCAATTAGTTGAAAAATACAAATAAGTCATCCGATATGAGTGACCTATTTGATAATTTTTGAAAGTTGAATGACCTATTTGAACATTTTTTTGAAGTTGAGTGACCTATATGAGATAATTGAAAGTTGAGTGACTTTATTTTTTTATTTTGAAAGTTGAGTGACCTATAGGGGACAATTGAAAGTTGAGTGACCTATTTGGTCATTTTTAAAAGTTGAGTGACCTGGGTGAAATTTACCCTAAATTAATTTATGTTACGATTCCATTTTTGGTAGTGATATTTTTTATTTTATTTTGGCATTAATGGGGGATTGGGAAAGATGTAAATCCAGGTAGTTAATAAATGGTCAATTCCAAACTTTTCACACTGCCATACCGAAAGGCGTGAGACTCCAAATTGCTAAACAACACCAAATCCAACTACAGCAAAATTCCCACTCCCAGCTTATAAAAATGACATATTTTCTAATTATTCAAATATTTATAAACAATAATATAATACAATATAAACAATTTCGAAAACAAAACAAATCTATATTTAGAATTGAATAGCCTAGTCTAGTAAGATAGTTATAGATCATTGTTAAATCTAAAATTTAGGTTAAATATAAAACACACTTCTTATCGATATTACAATTCTGCACAACATTTCATCACAGATCATTTTCACTACAGATTAAAAAAACAATATTACTAAAAACACACTACCCTATTTCATATATTATTAGTTCTAATATTACTAATTATAAAACTAATACTAACAATATTTTTTCTAATATCACAACAACAAATAATCCACAACTCCTATGGTGCACCCCAACCAAAATCCTTACAAAATATCACAGCCCCACATTTGTAGGCCCCACTTGTCATACCTACCTCCCACAAATTCAAAAAAAAATAAAAATCGCTACTAAATCATATCTCCAGCCAATTAAACTAAGAAACAAATCAATGCAAAATCCAATCCAACCCGTCCATAATCACCTCATCGTACACGTGGCCGCTTCGGAGCCGTCGATGGGGACGACGAGGTTTTGCTAACCCTCCCCCGATATTTCTCCCGTTGCTTCTCCAGCCTCTCCCTCCTCAGCTCCTTCGCCGTCTTCAATGGCAGCTCCGCCGGCCACGCCAGCACCTCCGCTTGCTCCGCCGCCGCGTCGTCCGACGGGCTCTCGTTCAGATCGAAGTTGAATATTCGTCGTTGTTGCTCGATTCCAAGCACGACTGGCTGAGGCGGCGTCCACGTGGCCCCAAATGGCGGGTTCTGATTGGACGGGAGAATCTGACGTAGGATTATCTCTTCGTTTTGTTGCAACTGAAGAAAGATAGACAGAAGCGTTAAGAAAGGAATTAGAATTAATTCGAGGGATTCTTTTGGAAGTTTCTCTGAATAGTAAAATTCTTCTTCTTCTTTTGTTATTTGTTTATTAATTTATTTACTGACTTTGGGTTTTTGGTCTCTGAGAAAGGAATTGAAAGCTTGCAGCCGCTGGAATTTCTCCTTGACAACCCCGATTTCCTGAAAATTACAAAAGATTAAAGCAATGATTTGCGTGAGGTGAAAGGATAACAGACGTGCGAAACAAGGAAAAAGATACACAAAAACTGTTTTCTAACACTTAAAAAAAAGCAGCAAAATAAAATACAATTTTTTAACACTAAAAAGAAGGGAGTGAAAAGCGGAATTAGAGAAAGTACGAGGACTGACCCGCAAAAGATCCGACTTCCTCTCCGATAAGGCCGCCACCATCTCCTTCTTCTCCTTCACCCACTGAGAATAAAACGCAACGAAAATAGATAAGAAATCTTCAGAAATCTATGAATATAGGAATCAGAAAGAGGAGATTCAGATCGGAGGGTCTCTACCTCTTTGTGGCGAGTGGGTTTCTTGACGCGCTTCAATGGCGAAGAGAGGATCGGGTCTTCCCCACAACTCGCCGGGAAAGAGAGCGGCGTGGACGGACTCGCGGTTTCTCCTTTCTTCTTCCGTTCTTCCTCCTCAACCGGAGGCGCGGCGGCCGGTTCCACCCTGTCGGGTATTCTGTACGAGGGTTCGGTTCGCCGCCGTTTGGCGCCCCAGCGGACCTGGTCGAACCTGGACGGCGAGTTCTGAAGGAAGAGCGTGGGGACTTCTAGAAGGATGGAGGCGACTTCCAGTTCGTCCTTCGTGTAACTACTCATCGCCATTTTTGGAGAGTTTTGGAGAGGAAGAGGGAGAAAGATTGTGATTTTGTGTGTTTGATGATGATGATGGGGTAATAAGGGGAGAAAACCACGAAGTAGGCCTGAGAGGATGACACGTGTCGGGGGACGGAGATAGGTCTCTTGCCCTCTTTTCACTTTCCTTTCGAAGACATTCTGTTGTGGGCGTGGTGTACGGTGGACCGCGCTATTGGGGAGTGAGAGTTGGATTATGTGGAGGAGTGGTGTATAGTGGACCGGGCGTGTCTGGAGTTTGGCATACACACTCGCCCCACTTTGGCTACTACTGTGAGTTATTCTAATTCTAGGGTTTCTTTTTTTTTTTTTAGTTTTTATTTTATTTGGGCGGTTATTTTTGCTTAACTCAGTAATTCTGATTTTCTGAAGAAAAAAAATTGCATATTTTTTAAATTTATATTTTATTTTCCACCACTAAAAAACAATTAAGTTGTAATGTAATTGAAATAGTAAATTTGGAAAGACTAATAATAATGAAAAGGGTGAGGGTGTGTTTGTAAGATAGCACGTAAAAATCGTGGGAAGTGGCCAAGTGGGTAAGCAGAAAAAGATGGAAACTACGGCGAGCGATTAGGATCCAATAACACGATTTATTTATATAAATACACTGTGATTTATTTATCGGATCCTGATTTAAATTAAATATGCTGCATTTTCTATCTTATAGGACATGGGTAACTGGGTTTATTTCAAACGTATTTACTGCATATTCATATTCTGATAATTGGATACGAATTTATCTAAATTAATATACTGCATATTGATATTGTGATTCATGAGATCCGGATTTATTTAGATATATACTGCACGTTTATTCTGCTTATCGGATCCGGATTTGCATGTTCTGAGTTATTGGATCTGGATTAGTTTAATAAATTGATTATTCTGACTGACTTGTGGGATAATCGGCAATTCGGCGAGGTGCAGACTACAGAGTGTAAGATAAGAATGTGGATTTTCTCTGTACAGTCTCAAGTTGTTAATTAATAATGGACATGTCCCTTAGTTCTAAAGATATACTGTTAATAAGTAAAGGAAATGAAATAAATTGAGGGTGTTTATGAGATGAATGGAGGGATAAGTTCTATGTGGGACATGCCATGAAGAAGAACTTGTCAGCACTAGAATGGTTTTTATTAAAGTTTACAGTAAACCCCTGGGAATTTTTTTATGTATGTAAAGAAGTTTTTGACTTCTGACATTTTCAACAAAATAGTTGTTTGGATGGGTCAAAAATGTCTAGGACAGGACAGGGAATTTGTAGAATTTAGGATTGCAATTTTATTTCTAGAGATATAGAAAAGTGTAGCGTTTACAAAAAAATTGTTGTTTGGATATAAATTAAAAGGGAAATCACGAGGAAAGTACTACAGCGATTCTGAAGCGACAGATTGAGATTATATATTATTTACTTACGTTTCTATATACGTTATATACTGTTTTCATTTTTTTAAATATATATTGTTACCGAATGAATTTTTATATACGTTTGTTTTCAGTTTATATATTTTTACATATTTTTTCATTTTTTAAAATATATATTGTTTTGCCAAATGAATTTTTTATATATTATTTATTTTCAGTTTATATGTTTTTTCAGTTTTTATATACCGTCATTATAGGGTCGCTACAGTATCCGTCACAAAGTATAAACTCCCAAATTAAAAAGCCTATAGGAACTGAATATTTTTCTTTACTATTTTGCATTCATGAGATTAATTGATTTAATTTCTTCATGTATTAATCAGAAAAATTATATTACACATTTTAACTATCATTTTTTTTTCCGAAGATTCACATATTTTAATTTATGTTATCCATCAATTAATATGGTTGATATGCTTTTCTCTAACAAAAATTATTTTTCTATCAATAAGCAAGAAAAAAATCATCTCTTCAAAAACCCATATATACAATAAAAAACAGCACAAAGCTGATACGAAGTAAAAAAACTGATAAAATCTCTTTAAAAAAAGTAAAAAGTACAAAGAACAAATAATAAAAAGTAAAAAATCAACGGGAAAAAGTCAGATGTTCTTCTTTGTTCTTATCATTTCCCTTTTCAATCCTTTGTAATTAGAGATAATCAAGCCACAAATAAATTATATTATACCAAATTAGATGGGACCAGAAAATTTAGGTAAGTGACAATCTAACAAAATTCAAATTGAGATTGAAAATGAAGCTGATGATGTCATACTTTTCTCAAAGAGAGATAGAGAGAGAGAGAGAGATGAGAACTCCATTAGTGAAGCATTTTTTTTCCAAATACAGAGAGCGAGAGGAGAATGGCGAGTAGCAGGGAAATTGGAGAAGAGAGGAGGGAGGCGGAAGCTGTGCAAGCAAGACACATGACAAAGAGAAGAGATAAAGAAAATAATAAAAAAATGGAAGTAATAAAGAAAATAATAAAAAAATGGAAGTGATAAAGAGAATAATAAAAAATGGAAGTGAGGTGAGGTGAGAAGATAATTTTCCTGAGATTTTTGCACTCGAGTTTCTATATAAAAATCCTCATATAAAATTTTAGAGATCCAAATCCCTGGTTTCCTATGCATGTCCGAACTGGCTAATTTCAAAACCGTGCAAAACAGACTTCAAAACTAAACTACATAACCGAACAGGCCCTAAACCATTCCTCACAAATCCTAAATTGGATCCAAACTAGCCTTTTTAATTACTCCGGATATTTTTTTCTATCTTAGACTAAACTTGGAATTCCTTGCACATCCAAACAAGCCCTTTCGACTGATTCTGGAAGTTGAAGCAAAAGCCCTATTGCTGGCATTTAAATGCCTGAAGAAACACCATATCATTTCATGTTGCCTCTATTCACATTGTAAGGTGCTGGTATCTCTTGTTATTTCGAATACCTTACCAACTTCTGAAGATTGGAGAGCTGCTCTGCCCGTGTGGGAATGCTGGAAAGAAGGGAAGGAAAAAACGACTGAAATTTCGGTACATCACCTGGCTAGAGAAAGAAATAGCCAGGCGGACCGGTTGGCGAATTATGCAAGGAAATTCAGGGTGAAATTGGAGGGGCGCATGTTCCCTCTACCTGGAGTCTAATCCTGTGTTTTTGTTTATTTTCTTGTTTTTGTTATAGATGCTGGGTTTGTGTTGCAGGATTAGATTTATCCTTGTTTATTGATTGGGTCTGTAAAAGCATTACTTGTTAATATTACCTACGGGCTATTGTTCCAAAAAAAAAACGTCTTTTCTAAGTTCCACCCACTGAGAGACTTTATGAAATAAATATATCATATAATTGTATTTTCTGATACTTCAACACATAATTTCTTGCTATATATACAAACATTTTTACTAATTAAGATATGAGCTGTTTGCATGTACTTTTTCATTTTTTCTTGAAAAGAATCATTGGAAATTTTGAAAGTTCTGACTCCGTTTTAAATATTAGATAAATAATGCTAGTTATAATATTGTAGTTCATACAACAAGTCGAATTTTAAAATTTATACTTTTTCAAAATTTTGTAGAAAATATTATGAAACGATATTATTTATCAGTATTAAAAATTGATTTGTGTACAAAAAATTTCTAATTATTATTATTTGTTAATTTATTATATTAATAATAGAGTTAGAGGTCTGCTTTTAGAAAAAAATGAAGTTCTAGAATTTTGTAAAAATGAAAAGTTAAAAGTAATGCTTTATTTTAATGATAAGTATAAAATTAATATAGATCAGATCTTCTTAATCATCAGAGAAAGTGCCGAAGAATGACCGAAAATGACGCGCAAGATCAATGATCATCATCAAGCCCTACGCCAAAATGACAATCTTAGTCGCCGCATGAATAAATTAGACAAATAGCTTGTAAGCATTATTTATAAAAATCCCAAAAAAAAATTTTGAGCTCTAGGAAATTACTTCTAAATATTTTTATAAGAAAATATTTTCTTTAATGCAAGTTTAAATAGGCAAATTGTCTATATTTAAAAACAAAAATTAAATAGTTAGAGCTTATTACTCGAGCAAACCTTCAAAAAAAATTATAGCTTATTACAGACATATGAAAAAAACATAGTTTTCAAAGTCTTTGTACTTCTTTTGATAGTACATTGTATATAACCCTTGTTTTTTGTATAAATACGATAAAATATAGTTTTGAAATCCTTTTTTTTAGGCTTGCGTAATCGCATTATTACAATTTTGTGAATCATTTGTAGTCCGTTCATGAGGTCAAGATTTTCAAGTCAAAGAATTGTTATCTCCACCTTCATTAACAAATTTTGAAATATAGCCCACAGACATTTCAAGCAATTTTTTTTTTTAAAATATTTATAGCACTAATAATTTATATCATAAATGTTGATTTAGAAAAATAAATTAGGTGGTAAAGAATTATAAATGTCTATTATATCAGAAGTGCAATCAAGCAATCGACCCATTTTTCAATAAAAGATATTTGTGAAATTAAAAAAAAAAAACAAAAGTAAAGTAAGTACTAAGAAGGAAAATTTGTACTTGGGGCAATCAAGTTATCCATCCATTTCTCTTACCAAATTATTAGACTTTAGACTATACTAGCTGGCACCTTGCCTCGTTTGGGATAAATTATTTTTATCAAAAAGAAAAAGAGAAAAAGTTATACAGTTCTTAAATTTTAGAGATGAAATATTTCCATTTTGGGGTTATCATAATGTTTTTACTTTACTGGGTACAACTGAAATTTAATTTATACTATTTGCAAATATTATTTTGCACTCAATATTTTATTAGGATACAGATTATTATATTTAAAATACAAATAGCTTAGAAAAATATAATACATTATATTTAACTATTATCTCAATATAGTAAAGTAAAATTTATTCCTCATAAAAAACTCATTTATATTGTTAATTGTGATACTACTACAATAATTTATATTTAATATAATAAATTATAACATTACATTATACTAAAAATCAAAACATTAAATTGATGATATTTCACATCATGTCGGGGCATATTTAATATTATCTAACTTTACATAACATTTTAATAGAGCAATGCTGATATTTTGCATGTTTATATGTATTTTATAGGCATATTATATTCAGGCATGGAGTTTGAGTGGATTTTCTGGAGGGGGACAAAAAAAAATTCTCCCTACTGATTAATACTGTACAGAAATTTTGGGAGGTCCAAATGCATAAAAATATATGTATTTAAAAAAAAAATTCACTAATGCATTACTGATATATACTAGTCCGTCAAAATTTTGGGAGGATCATAGCCCCCAGTATCTATTAAGTTCCGTCCCTGATTATATTTGATTATTACTTACAAATATCACTTTGAACTCAATATTTGCATAGGATAATGGTTATTATATTTACAATATAAATAGTCCAACAAATAGTAAGTAGCACATATTACATACGAATTTTTAGTTTAAGTAATTAATATGTCAACTCTAAACATAATTACATTGATATACGATATAAGTTAATTTGATAATATTAATATAATAAGTACTATTATCAAAATATAATATTTATATGGGACAATGATTATTATATTTACAATATAAATAGTCCAACAAATACAAATGTTATGTAATAAATATATTAAAATTCAGCATATAATTACATTGATACACCATAATATATATATATATATATATATATATATATATATATATATATATATATATATATATATATATATATATTCTTTTTTGATAAATTGTAAAAAAAAATATCTTTTAACAAAGTTAACTGATGATAATAATATGATAAGTACTATTATCTAAATATAAAATTTATATTGTAAAATCAGGGTTGGTCCTGTGTATTTAGAGGCCTTTGACAATATATATTTTGAGGCCTTAAAACTAGAAAATAACACCACCATAAATTAATTCCCCTTTTGTAATATTGTATTTATCAGTAATATAGGGGGTGAAATGAAGAAACAAAAAAATAAAAATATTTCGAAATTTTTTAAATAGTTTACTAAGAGGAATTATAAAGTTAATTTAACCTTACATAAAGGATAAAGAAGAATTTGGACCTTCAATTGCGTTATAAGAAAGAGTGTTAATGTAACAAAAAATAATATAAAACCAAAATACATTATCAACTTAGAAAGAAAAATATTTTGGAGGCCTTTATTTTTTGGGGGCCTTTGACCCTTGCCTAGTTGGCAATAAGGCATGGCCGGGCCTGTGTAAAATAATATAATGTTCATAACTTCAGTTCTGATCATTGTTTGTTAAAGCATACATGTTGCATGAACTTTTTCCTATTCTCAAGTTCTCACGTTCTCATATTTGTGCTTCAAATTTGTGCATGATAAATTTCTACATACCAATGTTAAGTTTATGTATGACAACTTTATCTCAAATTTTAATTGTATTAAAGTCTTATTATGTTGGAAGGCAATTTTTCTTGTTATTTTTCATAAATAAGTAGTAGAAGTCAATTCTTTGTACACCCGAAGTTACAAGCATTCATTCAGTCCATTCGGTTCAAACTGAACCAGATAAAATGAAATTGAAATAAAATGAAATGAATTATATTTGGCCCAAACCGAATAAATGCAATAATTATAAATAATTTTTTAATCCTACATATAAGCATATTTTAGTATATTACAAACATAAACATATCATAGAAATCATTTTAGATTATTTAGAACAAGATTAATTTAGAATTAAAGTTTAAAATATGAAAAGATTCAAGAAAAGATTAAATAAGAGTGATATTTGGCCGGTTTAATGTATTCAATTTATGTAAATCAAACCGAGCTGATTTAAACCGAATTTAATTTTTAAACTGACTTGAACTGGACAAACGGAACACCGAATTGAACAATGGAAGCAAAGATCACATCTAGCAAGTATTAGAACTTGTGTTTCATTGACGACAGCTCATGGGCCACATAATAGAGTTGATCATGATCAGTGGCGAGGCTTTATATAGGTTAAGAGTACGTTCCAAGATTTTTGTTGAAATTATATATATTAGTAGTGATTCAGTTGAAATTTTTTCAAAATGTATGTATATGATATGTATTTTGGCTAGGGGTGGCAACGGGTCGGATTATATCCGAACAGACCCGAACCGTGTCCGAGAGAATATCCGAATCCGATGAAGAAAAACCAGAGCCGTTCGGATCCGGGTTGGATCCGGATCTGTTTTTTCGGATCCGGATATAGGTTTTAATATTACAGTCGGATCCGGATGATCCGGATCCGAGTAATTTCCGGATCCGAATAATCATTAAAACGGATATCCGTTTTATAAAATTTGTTAAGTCCAGCCGGTTTCAAAATGACTCATTTTTTTTTTAAATTAGTAACGGTTTTTATGAAAGAACCGTTACAGAATTAGTAACGGTTTTTTAATTAGTAACAGTTTTTTAAAATTAGTAATGGTTTTTTTTAAATCTGTAACGATTTTGGACTATTTAAGCAACTTTGTAACGGTTCTTTCATAAAAACCATTACTAATTGTTGAAATTAGTAACGGTTTTTATGAAAGAACCATTACAAATATGCATAAATAGTCCACAATATGTAACGGTTTATAATAAACCGTTACAGATTTTGCACTATTTAAGCAATTCTATAACGGTTCTTTCATAAAAACCGTTACTAATAGTATAATTAGTAACGGTTTTTATGAATTAATCGTTACAAAGTTGCTTAAATAGTCCACATTTTGTAACGGTTTATAATAAACCGTTACAGATTTGGACCTATTTAAGCAATTCTGTAATAGTTCTTTCATAAAAACCGTTACTAATTTAAAAAAAAATAAAAAAATAATCTTTTTTTTTTATAATTTTTTTAACGGATTTGATACCCGATTGGATCAGGAAAATTATACAACAATGCCACTACCGCCAGATAGTCTGGCGGTAAAGGCTAATTTGTATCTAATTACCTTGTTTTAAGGCAGCTGATGGAAAATTTGGAAAATTAGGCACTACCGCCATTGGTGCTGGCGCTAGAAGGTCTCTACCGCCACAATAGGTGGCGGTAGTGCTAGTTAGCTAATTTTTTTCCCAAAACAGTGCTATTTGCTGAATTCTCGATATTTGTACTTATTAATGATATTCGGGAGATATTTTAGAAAGTAGTAGTATGTTGTATAAATTCTCGATATTTTGTATGCATTAATGATATTCGGGAGTTATTTGACAGACATTTATATTTCTTATAAATAACATTTTTTTGTGATCCACTTAAGTTACATAATTTTTTTTTATATACTGAATATCCGTTTAACTATTCGAAAAGAATCCGAATTCGTATCCGTATTCGATAATATCTGAACCGTATTCGTATCCGTTTAATATCCGAACCGTATTCGGATCCGGATGGAACCGTATCCGGATCCGGATCCGAAAAAAAATATGGATATAAATATGGTTTGAGCACATTCCGAACCGGATCCGATCCGTTGCCACCCCTAATTTTGGCCCCCCAAATATTTGTAGTGGTACATTAATAGTAAAAAAAAATTTGACGCTCCTATATAAACGGTCAAGCTAACTTATCCTAATTATTTACATTAAGGTAATCAGATTTACCATTGAATTTGAAACCATTCTTCACAAATTTAATTTCATATCATTTTCTTATAATTTAAAATTTGAGTTCTACAGTTTCTTTTTAACCTGAAATTAGAATCCCTAAAATCTAAGATTAGAGTTATTTGGATTCTCTATAACCGGTGAGATTTGATTTCTCAAAATCCATAAAAATCAAGATTTAGAGTCCTTATATTACATGATTTTATCTTCACTTTGCTATAACCTAGAATTAGAATTCCTAATTATAATTAGAATCCTACAAGACTACAACAAAGATTAGGATCCCTGAAACTCAAATTTGATCTTTAGGAAATTTGATCTTTAGGATTCATTCGCCAAAATATGAAATAGAAAAATAATGAAATATATAATAATTGACTATTCTATTTTATTTCAATAACAATCGACTAAATACATAGATTAAAAATTTGATTTAAATAATATAATAATGATTTATTACCACAATAAGAAAATAAAAAAAATTCACCATCACATATTTGAAATAAATAAGAACATACATTTTCCTAAATTATTCTATACTCTATGGATTAAAACAATTATATATCTAACTTGAAATAAAACAATTCTATTTTTCGATGTCTTTAATCCAAAATATTTTATCTATGCATGGCTAAAATAGATCTTTTATTTCTCTATTCCATTCTATCCTATATCCCATATAAGTCGAACATGAACTTATGTTCCAAACTGAGATTAGAATTAACAAATTTGCTTTTCTTCTCAAATTAACAGCAAATTTATATGTTTCTCTTTATTGAAATGGACAAGAAATAATTATACATTTTATACATCAATTTTAATTTTCACTAACCTGCTTCAATTGAAAGGTTGATTGATTTATTTACCCTTTCCCAATTGGTCTAACTCTATTAATTAGCTCCAAATTTAATCTAAATATTTTTGCTTTGATTCGGATGAATTTCCTATTTCGTCTTTAAAAATGGAATACAGTAATTTCCAGTAACTAAAAGTTGTTTACACTAATAAAATAAGTACAACAAATTGCAATTGTTCTTTAAGAAAAGACCAATATTAAAAACAAAAAACCACAATGTTTAAAGAACATTTCAAGCCAAAATTTGCACCCAAAAAAATCAAATTGAAAGATAAAAAATCACAATGAAGAAATTTTAGATTTAAAAAATGGAAAGTTTAATTTGGGATTAGCTCAGAGTCATGGAAGATTGAAACACAGCTTACCTTACAATTAAGGTCTGCTTCTATTTATTTCATAAATAAGTCGTCCCAGCACTTCCCAAAATTAGAACAAAACAAAGAAAAATCAGGACAGAATATCTCGTAAAATCGTCAAATTAATTACAGAATCATAAATCCCACAATAAAATCAAACAAATCGAACTAAATATAAGAAGGATTAAATTTATAGTGAGCTGAATGGAAATTATTGAATTGAATATGTGAGTGGCGGCCAGAAGCGGGTGTCATTTTATAATGGAAGTTAGGGTTTCGATGAGAACTTGGATTTGAATTCCGGAATTTGAGTTTTCGTTCGTCAACAGAATTGGGACTTGAATTCCCGGTTCTTAGAAAATGAGAATTGAATGATGGTCAATGAGGAAATGTAAATCAAACTTTTGTGAATTTGATCAATGGATGAGAAAAGGTTTGAATTTGGCTTCTTAAATTTTCATTTACTGTTCTTTTTCCGCTCTCAATTTTTAACCATATAGAATTTGTGAATTTCTTACCTTCAATTTTTTTTCTATTTTTGAACTCTCAATGATTTGATTTGATTTGACTAGACTTATTTCTATCACTTTCATTAATACTTTGCATGGCTTTTACTCTCACATAAGAAATGACAACATTTTCGAAGATGAAAAATGATAAAGCATCGTATAAGAAAATTAAATAAATAAGATATTCTCCATTTGACGTGCATTTTGTATAAAAAAAACAATAGTAAAATAAAAAAATTCATAACATGTAGGAAAACATTCATACATATTATGCAATTTCTAAATGTTACTCATAATAGTTTATTCAATAATTTTTAGTGTAGTTTACATTTATTTATATTGAATTTTTTCTTACTCAAAAGTCATAATAGTTCATCAAAAAAATTGTTGAATAATAAATAATTTAGTAACATTTCAAAGCCTTAATATATTAAGCAAACTTCTTAGAACCAAGTCAATATTTTACTCCTAATTTTCTTTTCAAAGCCTTCATATATTAAGCAAACTAATGACAACATAACCGATATAAATAAGAGAAATTGAAGAAAGAGAACCTGATACAAATTACATAAACATAACTAAGTGATAATTTTGAAATTTTTATTAGTTCTGATAAGACAAATTTGATAGATTCATATTTTCGGACGAATAAATTTGTATAATGAATTGAGATAATGGAAGAGTATCTAAAAACTGTCCAAAAGTTATATACTGTTAGAAACATTTGTAAGATCGCACATATATTCGGGACGGACTATTGATGCCTACCCTTTGCGGATGTGGAACTCCTAATCATACATGACCACCTCTTAGTTATTGACATGGCATGTCCACCTTTCCTTTTTGTAGATGTGGCATTCATCAGTATCTTTCACTCGCATGTTAAAATTGCAGCAACACCTATCTGGGTTACTGTTGTGATTTTAATCCATACACTCGCTGAGCGGCCACTGCCCCCCACACCCTTTCTCGAATGCTGATGCGCTGCCTCTGCTTGCTTCTTGCTTAGCTTTAGTTTCCTCCAATGTTTTAATATATTCATGATACGTCTGCATGAAATTTCATTAGAAAAAATATATGGTAGAAGAAGATCATATTTCTCTCTCTATATGGGGCTCTTTATATATTACAGAACATTTACATGAATGGCCACATTATATTTGCTCCCAAATTTCTAAATCACATCAAATTACGTTATTTTTGCTCCCAATTTCTAAATCACATCAAATTGATTCTGGTAACATCTAGAAGTCATGATTGCACACCGAAGTTGAGATTTTTTGTTGTTTCAAAATCAATATTTACTCAAGATGGCACCTTTCCTAGTTAGAAATAAAGATGAAAAACACATTTTTCGCATAAAACTCCAAAATAGACTGAACCTAATATAAACTAAGTCATAATAAAACCATAATATTTGTCATTACAAAAGTACTAAATAGGAAGCGTATCTTCATTCAAAATATACTTAAGACTTATGCATTAATCAGTATGCACTTTGCTGAAAAATAAAAGAATTATAATCACAATTATTTTTTTTGAAATGAAATTATAATCACAATTAAAAAAAAAGTTTTATTTGCTCAAATAACTAATTATGGATGCTATATATATAATAAAAACTATTAAATTTCAAACTAAAACCATACTTTTATATGGGAAAATGTCATATTTAATAATTTACTCTTCCAAAAACTCATTTGAAATTTGGCATTTTTAACAAGTTCATAATATATAGCAAAACAACAACAACCACAACAATAATTACAATGCACAATTGTCGTACATAGAGGATTTCATAAATTCATATATATCATTTAAATATATAAGAAATTAAGAAATCATTTGCCCAAAGCCTAATATTTTTCTTTTTTGAAGGTTGGAAGTCGAAAAGTCTAATATCTTTTTGATTTTTTTTTTAAAATACAACAATTTTAGAAAATAAATCAATAACTACCATCCCTTTGAAAATAATTAAGAAACTACCATTTCCACCACTATAAGTGGCGGAACAAGGTATATTTTTAATTTTTCTTAAAAAATCTTAATTAGGCTAAAAAACAATGTTCCGCCACTAGTAGCGGCGGAACAGGTTAAATTTTTAATTTTCCGTGATCCTTAAAAGGATTCTGAAAAAAATAAATAAATAAATATTGTTCACTGTTCCGCCACTGAGAATGGCGGAACAGTAAATTAAATTTTTTTTTTTTTTTTTTTGATAAATTTTCAGAGTGTTTTTAGGGGCAAAAAAAAAATAAAATAGGTTGTTCCGCCAAGCTTTTTGCCGGAACAAATTTTTATTTTATTTTTTGACTAATTTCTTTTCTAAATTTGTAGTTAACGCTAAAAATTAAAAAATTAATCTGTTCCACTAAGGGTTATGGCGAAACACGTCCGGGCTATTTAGCAGCCTTAAATAATCATAATTAGGAGAAAAAAATAACCCCTATGTAAATAACAATGATAATATATTTCACGTTGGGATAGAAAAAAAGAAAAAAATATATTTATGTGATGATTAAATTACCTGCCAATCGAGAAATAGGTAATTGTAAAACGCACATCTATTAGCTGTGACTCGAATTACAACTACTTGTCCAGAACCCTAAATTCCATGAAATATAAAGTTCATGTCATTTAGAAATCACTACAAAAATGAAAGACTTTAGGGTTTATTTTTTCTCATAATTAGGATTATTTAAGGCTGCAAAATGGCCCGGGCGTGTTCCGCCAGAACCCTTAGTGGAACAGATTAATTTTTTAATTTTTAGCGTTAACTACAAATTTAGAAAAAAATTAGTCAAAAAATAAAAAAATTCTTGTTCCGGCAAAAAGCTTGGCGGAACAACCTATTTTATTTTTTTTGCCCCTAAAAACACTCTGAAAATTTATCAAAAAAAAAAAAATACTATTCCGCCACTCTCAGTGGCGGAACAATGAACAATATTTTTTTTTTTTTTTTTTTGCAGAATCCGTTTAAGGATCATGGAAAATTAAAAATTTAACATGTTCCGCCACTACTAGTGGCGGAACAGTATTTTTTAGCATAATTAAGATTTTTTAAGAAAAATTAAAAATATACCATGTTCCGCCACTAATAGTGGCGAAAATGGTAGTTTTTTAATTATTTTCAAGGGATGGTAGTTATTGATTTATTTTCTTAAATGGTTGTATTTAACAAAAAAAATCTATCTTTTTTTATCCCAAAGCCTAATATTACAATGAAACATGAATTTCAGCCCATTGGTCCCTTGTATGAAATTTCAAGATAATATTTTTGGTTTTGACATATGGTTTTATGGCCCTGGGCTTTAGGTTTAAATTTGCTTGGGTCTCTTAGTCTTTGCCGTATGAACTTAAATATAACTTCAGGTTGGAGTCGAGCACAACCTTAGTTTCTCAAAGGTGACATTCGGCAAGGTGGAATAAGAGTGGAAGAAGTGAGTTATTCCAGCCGAACAAAGTTGGAAGTAAATTGAATAAAAGAGTGGAAGAGTCAAATTTCCTAATTCCAGGGGGGGAGATCTTTATTTCATGGAATAAGACAAATTTTATGACAAAAATAACCTCTTTTATTCCACCATAAGTTGATGTGGTACTAGCAATTAATATACTGTCTCTCTCTCTTTCTCTCCTTTCATTCTATAATTTTTTTGTCAAAAAATATGAATGAAAAAAATCACTAATTTTCGATAATAATTTCATAAAATCATAAATTAGAAATATATAAATGATTGTACTCGTTTTTCTCAATCTAAAGACATACGTCTTCCTATATTTTTGAATAATTTTTTTTTAGTATTTTTAATTGAACATTTATGTTTTTGTATTTTCTATCTTATTTAATTAAAAAAATTAGAGATTATTAAATAAATTAATAGAATATAATTAAAATAAGGATATTATATTAATTAGCAATTATTTTTATTTTTTAAATTAACTTTTTATTTCATGAAACTTGCCGAACAATAATAAAATAAGATGGAAGAATCACTCATCCACTCTTCACTATTCCACTCTTCCATTTTTTGCCGAACGGGCCAAAAGAGAAAAGAGGCACAGCTAGTTGGAAATATTCTATAACATGCAACTAAACCCAAACTTCTTAGATCCAATTCAATATTTTATTTCTAATTTTCATTTCAAAGCCTTCATATAATAAGCAAACTCACCAGAGCAAAACTGATATAACTAAAGAAATAGAAGGAAAGAGAACGTGATATAAATTTCATAATTAGAACTCTTGAAAAACTAAGTGATATTTTTTAATTTTTTATTAATTCTCCTAAGACAAATTTAATAGATTCTTATTTCAGACGATTGAGTTTGAGATACAGAGAATATAGAAAAATATTTCTGAAATTGTCTGAAAATTATGTATGGTTACAGATATTTGTGAGGTCGCTCGAATATTTGGGAAGGAAAATTGATGATTTGGAGACAGTGCACCGTCCTTTGCTGACGTGCACCTCTAATCCCACATGGCCATCTCTTAGTTGCTGACATAGTTTTTCCACCTTTTCTCTTTGCTGATGTAGCAACCGCATCTTGTTCATGCATGCTGACATGGCACCCACACTTAAGTTCATATGTGGCATTGGGTTAGTACATACACTCGCTGAGCGGGCACTGGCCTCCACCCCCTTTCTTGCATGTTGACGTGACACCCCGTCATGTTTCTTGCTTAGCTTTAGTTTCTCCAATCTCTCAATATATTGATGATACTTTCGCATGAAATTTCATTAAAAATATATATATGATGGAAAAGAATAGATTATATTCTCTCAATATGCAGCTTTTTTTATACTACAGAACATTTATGTATGAATGGTCACAGACTCACATTATTTTTGCTCCCAAATTTCTAAAACACATCAAATTGATTTTGCTAACAAAATTTCTAAAGTACATCCAATTGATTTTGGTAACAAAATTTCTAAATCACGTCAAATTGATTTTGGTAACATCTAGCGGTGGTATGATAGCTCATACCATTAGCTCTACTTTTGTTATATGATTCTTTGTTGTTTCAAAATCAGTATTTACTCAAAGATTATACCTTTCCTAGTTAAGATTTCATTCGTGATACGCGAATAATACGACGATCAATACGTTCGTGTATAGTTCGGATCTGTAGGTTTTCAGTTCGGGAAAAAATAGAGACCAAAAAAACACATTCCGCAATTATTCATATTCGTATACGTTCGTGTATAATACGGGATTCGTTATAAATTCGGCAAGAAAAATTCGGCAAGTTATATAACTTATATTATGCATAGAATGTCTCATTTGAACATTTTGAATTACTTAAACACGATAATCCTGAATAAAGAAATAAAATATCTAGCAGTTATTAATATTAATTTCTAAAATAAGAAAAACAACTAATTTCTTGGAGAGGAGAGATTGAGATAATGATATGAAACTTACTAATTTTTTCTTTCTAAATAATGAAAATTTTGGCAGATACATTGCATCTATTAAACACTTAAAGTTTAATATTTGTTTCCATACATATCATCTATTTATTATATTATAGGGTTAAGAGTTTCCATACATTTCATCTATTAATTATAATATTCATTCTTCCTAATATAACACGTTTTTTTTTTGGAAAAATTTGGAAAATTCGGAAAATCCGGAAAAATTGGGAATAATTCGGCCCGAATCTTTCTCCTGCCAAAAATACGCGTATATTTCCGAATTAGTGAATTGTATACGCGAAGTTCGCGTTTTTTTAAAAATTCAGAATATTCATGTATAATACGCGTATTATACGCAAATTGAACAACTATGAAAAATACACTTTTCGCATAAAACTCCAAAATTAATTCGTATTTACAAAAAATCAAATAG